>RJWH01002800.1:0-126224 GCA_004363575.1 Solenodon paradoxus | reverse complement strand
ATCTGGGACATCCATGTAAAACAGGCATTCCAAGCAGAGAAAGTAACATAAAACAGGGACAAAAATGAAATGTAGATTTCAGCCTCTTTTTCCACACTATACTGGAAATCTTACACTGAACAATAAAGAAACAAAAAAGAGGAAAAATCAGAGAGCATGGAATTAGATCAGTGAAGACTCTAGGATTTTGGTACAAGCAATCACAAACACTCTTTAGGGACAGTCCCACTGGACTCCCAGAGATAACACTTCATTTTATGAAACTCATATTGCCTTAATACTAAAATCGACAAAGAATGGTGTAAGGAAAACTATAGTTTAATCTTATTCATTAACATAGATCCAAAAACCCTAGTGGAATATTAGAAAACTTAACTTACCACTGTATTTTTAAAAAGCAGTCAGAGCATATTGATAGCTGAGAGGTTAAATTCATGCCATCTGACCAGCAGAGTCCACATCCATCCCAGGGACCAGTGTTCATGTCTTATGGTAGCGGGGTGGTGAACAACTAAATAAAATAAATAAATGTTTCTTCCTCCCCTTTCTTTATGCCTCCCTGACTACATGCCTTCGTATTCCTACCTGCGTATTCCTTCCTACCTTTCCTTTAAAAAAAGAAAAGAAGAAAAGCAATCCATAAGGAACAGGGATTGTGTACCCCAAGGATATAGAAACCATTTAGCATTAAAACAATCTATTAAAGTTATTTAACAAAATAACAAGTTAAAGGGGAATAATTATCAGATGTTCTTAATGGTGCCAGGAAAACAATTATTAAAATTCTAGATCCATTCATGATAAAACAAACATCTTAGCAAATTAGGAATGAACTGGCCCTTCTTTAACATGAAAAAAGATTTATTGTACAAAAACAAAAACAATAGCTAAGATGTATCAGATAAAATGTCAGAAACGTTTTCTTGAGTGTCAGGGGGAAAATGAGATGTTGATTTCAGTCTCTTTTCCACACTGTACTGGAAATCTTACACTGAACAATGAAGAAACAGAAAAAGAAAGGAAGAAGCAGAGGGCATGGAATTTGATCTTAGCATCTATTACTGTTAGTATGAGAAGGTGACTGGCTTTAGGAAAAGACATGGTTTTTTTGTTTTGTTTTTTTTGTTTTGTTTTTAGGAAATTCTCTTGCTAAACTATTGGAGGGAAATAAGAATTTGCACCAACAGGACTTAAGGCAATGAAAAAAGGTAGCCTGACACATCTTTGCTCGAAGTAAAGAGTGTTTGGGTCTGAGAAATGAGACTGAAGAGAGAGAAGAGGAGGGTCAGCATTTTTTCTAGAAGCCAAAGACCATAGAAAGGGTCAAAGGATTTTGGGGCCAGGTGAACTTAACATTCCACTTCAAGATACTTGCATTTTCTTAAATTTCTCTGCCATTACAAAATAGTCAATAAAGACTGAATGCAAAACCTCTATTGGCAATAATAATTTTTTGAAGAAACTTGAAAAATAGCGAATGAATCTCCTATCCAGCTCAACATAATGCAGAGCACAGAAAAACTAAGACTGGACAGTCTCAAATGTAAAATAACTCAGCAGGAAAAGGAACTCAGAACCTGTGAAGACCACGATAATCTAAGTCCCCTGAGAAGTCACAAAAATTTGCCACAGTTTATATAGAAAAGAACATGGAATAGAAGTTCCAGCAATTTTATGGAGACATTAAATGTTTAGAAAACCATGGTGCCATAGCAGCAAAAGATTCCAGAAAAATAAATTGCAAAGTGAAAATGAAAATCTTTTTCTTTCTGATCCTATCACTGTGAGGTTGATTACTTGCACCGTCTGTAGCCAGGCTACATGGGCGCCAAGAAAAGGAAAATTTTCAAGAGTATTTAAAAGTGTGCTCGTGGGAAACACTGGAATTCATTTAGAAAGAAAGGTTTTATTTTTGCTTGTGCTTTTGAAATGTTTCATTTGAGTGGAAAACTAGAGAATATGAAATCTGAAAGAAGAAAACAATTTACTCTGGACTTCCAATTTCTCAGTGACTGAATATTTTACACTAGAATACCTGTACCAAAGTCAAGGTTTAAATTAGTTATCTTAAAAAGTGAATTCCACTGTAATCATTTAGCTTGAACATAAAATAATTTAAGGCCAGTAATATAAATTATAAACAGTTCTCATTAAGGTCCAAAGGGACTATTACTTTTTGTTGCTATTTTTAGCATTCGAATCTCATCATTCTATAAAATTACATTATAACAGTAGAAAACATCGGCTCTAGTCAAATAAATTTAGGTAATAGAAATATCTGGAGTTATACGTGTTTAACTGCTTTTAAAGTTATTGCCAAAATATGGGGGATATTCCAGTTCCACAGATAGGTTTCTTTTTTGTGTGAAATCTGATCACTTAATTAATATAACTAGTATGTATTTTATATTTTTGCAACCTCTGCCAAGGTTGCATTGTGGGGTCTTTTTTTTGGAGGGGATCGAGTTGGGGGGAGGGTGCCGAGGATTTCTTTTTTTGCAACAAGGAGTATTGGTAAATAAATAAACTCATTGCTTTTTATTCGATTTAAAAATAATGCAACAGAATGTTTAGTCTATTAGTGAAAACTTCTTTGTATGCACCTCTATTCAAGAACATTCCTAATATAGTTGGAAGAGAATCTCCCATTAAAGATAGATAGTAGAAGTCATTTCTATTACAGATAAATCACTAATTTAGTCAGTTTCTGGACTGAAGTTCATTCCAGTTAAAATGGGCATTCCATGTAGTTAAGAATTCACATATAATAAATACCTTATGATGATCAGTGAAATAACTTTTAGATAAATGTCTTAAATGCATTATTGTTGTTTTTAGATAAGCTTCAGTCAGCACCTTCTTCTAGTGTAAATATTTCAAAAACTTATTTCCACTCTCATTTCTTCTGCATGAAGCCAACTGAGTAGTACATTAAAGATCTCCCAGAGTGCAATCAGTAAGGAAGAATGCTAGCTCTATGTTGCAATATATTCCTGATCCTAACTCAGTGCTCATGATGGCTTTAAAAAATCCAAATATCAGTCAAATTACAATAGATTCATCATTGTCACCAAATAATGACATGTTCCTACTTTTCTATACTTCATCATTAAGTTTATCACCTTATAGTCCCAACCCTTTTGAAATTCAAATTCACCTTCAGTTCACTGGTTCATCTCTGATCATTTTACAAGGCAGGTCTGGTGTGATATCTCTTCCTGATCAGCAGTTACTCAGAAAATACTAAAACGTTAAAAGTTACTGGACTGCTCACAAGAAAACGTGGGGAGTTAAATTCACTTGGGAAAATAAAACCACAACCAAAAAGAAATGTAGGTCTGTTCTGGTAGCTCAGGGGTTAAATCGGTGCTGGGATGCAGTCCACATACTGCCCAGTGACATGAAAAACAACTAAAATGACCAAATAATCAACCAAAATGCTTCTTCCGCCCCTTTCTTCCTTTTTGCTTGTTTTCATTCCTGACTGACTTCCTTCCTGTTAAAAAAAAAAAGGGGGGGAAAAAGAAAGGAAATGTAACTAGAGGAACGAACACAGGTTTAAATAAAGTTGAGGCCAGGACTTTGCTTCCTGGTATTTCTAAATTCCATTCCCAACAGCTCTGCATGGATGCCCTGAGGTTGATACTGCAGCTTCACTCCTTATCTAAGAACAGTAATCATAGAGTCATACAATCCACTCCATGTCTGCCTTCTACTT
This sequence comes from Solenodon paradoxus, assembly GCA_004363575.1. NCBI lineage: Eukaryota > Metazoa > Chordata > Mammalia > Eulipotyphla > Solenodontidae > Solenodon > Solenodon paradoxus. The sequence continues at coordinate 122,506 of RJWH01002800.1, read as the reverse complement.
AGCGGAGCAGGCAAACAACGGCATCTCTCCCGGAACTGAGACAGACAGCCCTTTCAAAATCACCAGATGAATCATTCTTGTTTCATATCCTGAACAAATCTAGGTCCACTTCCAACAGGCAACCAACAACAACCAGAAAATACATGCAGAACTAGCTCTGTCATGAGGCCTCTTGTGAACCCTTTCAGTCTTAGAGAACAAATTAAATTCCATGTCAATGGAATAAACACATACAAAAAAAAAAAAAAAAAAAAAAAACCTGTAGAAATCTCTAGCTCTGTAGTCATTACCTATCTACTCAAAACTTTCTGGTTACCTATGAAAGATACAACAATGGGAAAACTAATGGATTCTTTTAAATTTCTTCTTCTTTTTCTTCCTTAATATCTAAGCTCTTTACTTCTAACTTGGATAAAGTACTGAAAGAGTACTGGCATTTGATTTTCCAATGGCTATTTCTTTTTCTCAGGAGACTCATACAATAAAATGTGAAAAGCCATGTAAAATGATGGAAAAAACAAGAATGCGGATCTATAGCTGAAGGGGAGAGTAGGACTAAGAATTATATACATATAGGGCTTATATTAAAATGGAAAGCAGTTCTAAAGTGTTATATAAATATAAGTGTTATTAATATTGTTCTTAAATACTGTCTTTCACTTATTTCTGTTTACCTCAAGGCTTTATTTCCCTAAGAAAATTCTAAACAAAATAACAAACTATGTTTGATACTTCTTGGTATCTCCAACACAACGTCCTACACCAAGAGATCAGTGAAAACTTGATTACTAAAAGTCAAAATATATGCTCCAATGTGCCCAGGTGAGTAGTGGTTGTTTGCCACCTCCAGCCAAGCACAGTCTACATACATCCTGGGGACCCAGGTTGTCTTCCTGGTGCCAGGAGGAACAACCAAGATGAACAACTGAATAAAATAAATAAGTGCTTCTTCCTTTCTTTCTCCTCTCTCCTCCTGGTTGCCTGCCTCTGCTCATCTTCATTTCTGCTGCACCTTTCCTTTAAAAAAACAAATATGTGTGTGTGTGTGTATGCGCATGTGCAGAACATTATGAGGTACTCACATACACATATCCCAGTTAATTTGTTTACTATGCTGTCTGTTACTAGAGAATAGATACTAAATTCTATGTTCCTTTGTATTTGTCATAATAGGCCTAGAGCTTTGGACTGAGTTCGTACACAATATCTGTTAATAGATTTTAATTACTTATATGACTAATCTTCCAGGACTAACTTCAAATGGCAAACTGTCTTTTGGCAATAACCAAAATTATAATGTAATTTCATTCAAGTATATGGATTATTTTCATCCCTTTCCCAATGAAATCCAGATGTGCTACTCTACCAATTAAACTACCCCTTTATCAAAGTTCCATTAATCTCCTGAAGGTACCACTGTGCTCATTAACTCAATGTCAGGTAGGCACAGAAGCTACTTTAGATTTCACTTAATAAACCGGAGCAATTTAAAGTAATTACTCATATCTTGTGAAAAGTAGCCAATATGTAACTAGTTGAACCTGCTAGAGAACTGTGGTGAAAGAGCCCATGAAATGAAATGAGAAGACTGGGAAGAGGAGCCTTATTCCTTTTGCCAAGGCTTTCAAGTTGAGCCATTATTTACCCTAAAAAAGGGCAGAGCTGCCTTTCAGAAAACTTTATAAAAAGCCATCTCAAACATTTGTACAACACTTAAAAATGTTAAATTGTCCAATTTACTGACTAGATTTACCTTCTTTATCTGAAAACTTATTTTAGGAACAATCTAAATTATAGATTTCTTTTTAATTCAACTTCCCACATTAATATGATTTACTTCCCAGAATTATGAGCAATGTTTCATGCCATTTGCAATAGCAAAGAAATACATTATAAAATGTATGACTTTCCACACCGTAACTTTCAATATATGGATTATCATTTTGGACTTATTTTTACTCAGCACGTTTATACATTATTTAGCACACTTACAAATGCTTTCAAGAAAGGAATGAAATTAGGCCACTTTTGTTAATGCGCTAGTCAATTTAATAGACTAGTTACTATAATAAATAATTAGGGAAATTATAGATGCATCGTATATATTGTTAGACAGAAAAATAATTTATGTAATATTGATTACTATAAAGTGAGTTTATTCCACAACTTACAAAGTTACCACAATTAAAGACGTGAGCAAGCAGACTCAATATTTAGATATTTAAATCTATAATCTATATTATCTGATTTGTTTCCCTCATGTGGAAATTATATAATCTATTAAACTATTAGGTTAATAAGCTTTGTAAGTTTCCAAGAAGGGGAAGGTAAGAGTTATTGAACACTTACTACATTCAGATATTTCTGCATAAATATCTTATTTATATTTTCACAACACATTTTGAAGGTGACTAAAATCCTCATGTTGCAGATGAGAAAAGTGAGTTTCTAAAGTTTAAGCAACTCGTCTAAGATCGAACCACGAGACAATCCACCACTAGTGCTTGAAGAAAACTTGTCTGCCACCAACATCCAGCTTATTTCAACTCCATGAAAGGGTCAGCATTTAAATCAACAAAGAAATAAAATAATGTTTCCACTATAATCAAAATATCCGTATTCCCTAGTCATTTAAAAATTATCTTAAATTTGTTCCTGTGTCTCTAAACAAGTTGTAAAACCTCATTTACTGTCTTAACTAGTTGCCTCTTCATGCACTGTTGTCTGTCTATACCAAGGAACGGCCTATTCGAGGCAAGAGCTTGAAAGAACCAATAAACACAGTTGCTCCCTCAACGATTTTATGGTGATCAGGAAAGAAAGTAAATAGATGACTATAAAATAAGGACTTTGCTATTCACAGAATAATGGGGTCACATCAGAGGTATCCCAAACCAGACTAGTACAGGAAAACCCTCCTTGAAGAGGGAAACCTATGCTGATTTCTGAGAGTGTTAGGAAAAATTGAAGAGAGGAGCATCAGAAAACTAAAATAGCATGTCCAGGAGCACAAAGTGAGAGACAACAGCGTCAGTTCCCATGGATACCATAAACCAGCTATAGTATGTGAACTCTGCTAGAGATGAGGCAGAGGCATGAAAGGACTTCATTCAGAGAAATAGAATGATCGAAGGGGTGTGCGTGTACTTTTTTAGGAAGGATGCAGACAGGAATGAAAGCAAGTAGGCAGGCAGGCATACAGGGAAGAGAGAGGAGGAAGAAGCATTTATGTATTTACTTAGTTGCTCATCTTGCTTCTTCCCCATCCCCAGGCCCTGGGAGAGCAAACTCTGGTCCTTGGGCTTCGCTTAGACTAAGCCAGAGCTACAGATTTAATGCCTGGGTCACCAGGGTACACCTGGATTTATATTTTAAATGGGTCATTTAAATTTTAAATAGATGAGTGAACAAAGCAGGGCAAGACTCTAAAGGATGAGCAGTTAAAGACCCCTACAAAAGCCGAAGCTAGAAAATGAGATGTTTCTTGACTATAGTAGTGCTAGCAGCCATTAAGTGAAAGAGGTAGATCCCAGACACATGAGGATGATAGCCCAGAGAAGACTTAATGAACCGCTGGACTCAGGGTGAAGGAAAGTTGAAGAAGGAATCTGGAATTGTTCCTTTAATGCCTGTCCCAGTGAAATGACATAGTGTCATTCACAAAAAATGAGTAGTCGTGAGGGGAAGCCTAGGAGTTTGTGTTTAGACATGTGCATTTGAGATGGATGTGAGACATCTGAATGGAGCTGTTTTGTTGGTATGGAGTTCAAGACAGAGGCTGGGGTACTGAGACACAAAGTCTAGGAGGTCAACAGTTTAGACATCATTTTTATGCCATGGATATGAATAAGAGCTGGCTACTTGGATGCTTTAATTCACTGGAGAAGGTTAGAGTAGTGGGTCAAAAGAGAAATCCACAGACCGCCAACATTTAAGAACAGCAGCAGAAGAGCCCAAGAGAAGCAATTCTGGAGCCATAGAAACCTAGGAAAATCTGGTGTTGCAGAGCCAAAGTAGAAACCTTTTCTCAGAAATATGTTGACAAAAGCAAAGAAGGAAGTCCCTGACCCTCTCAAAGCTGAAGGCAGAGCAAACTTTGAAAGTCAAGAAAGCAGAGCTGAAAGGTGCCCACATCACCTACCTTCCAGCACACAGCAGCTCTGAAGGCAGCCCAAATGACCTGGCAAGAGCAGACCCTGGAGAAACAAGTTTGACCACTAGGCCATCATCAAGTTCCCCCAGACCACCCAGTCAGTGGGGAAGAAGAGAGAAGACAACGCACTGTGTTCATTGTGGACCACAAGGCAAAAAAGCAGCAGATAAAACAAGTTCGAAGAAACTACAATGTGACATTGACTTGGCCATGGTCAACATCCTGATCAGAACTGATGGAGAAAAAAGGCATAAGTTCAGCTGGCTCTTGGCTATGATACTTTGGATGTTGCCAACAAAACTGGGATCATCTAAACTGAGCGCAGCTAGCTAATTGGAAATATAATTTCTTCACCACGAAAAAAAAAAAAAGCAAGGGAGGAGAACCTCAAGAAAGAAGTGGTGAATGTCCACTACTTTATAGAGGCCCGATAGGATCAAGATGGAGGCACATGCAATGGATTTAGCGACAGAAACCAACACTCACTAACAGCTAGGAGTTGGGTCACTGAGGCTGTGGGAATGGAAGCCAAACTAAAGTTCTCATCTCATAGAACCTCCTGAATGAAACAAAGACATCATCCATAGCACTTATTTGCTAAAGGCTTTACCAATTATAAAGTTTCACCTGTTTTCAAGGACTTTCATTTAGTTGGCAGTTAAGTAAGCAAAGTCCTTGTTCATGCCTTTTCCTTAATTACAGCTTACATACACTGTTCGCTTTCATGTACAAACAGGCTCATCTGTAAAATGGGTTTGCTGCAGCATGGGGTAAGAGCTGGGCTTACAGGCAAACATTGTCATTAACTCACACCAGTGACTGTAGCTTTCCTACTATATGGGATAGGATTAGAAGAAACCTAGAACGTGACTCCAATTCTGAAAATTTACAGATAACAGCACAGGGATTGTTTACAGTTGTTCTGTTCTGTTATCTTCCATTTCTACTTACATTTTAGAAAATTACTGTAATAGAATTACCTGTTTTTAAAAACTATTGGTGCTGGAGGTTAGAATTAAACTGCTAATGTGTACCTAATCATAGTATATGAGGGTTTGACTGATAGTTTTCTTTCAGAGAATGTGATGTATCAACACATCTGCCTAGATCAGGGTAGTAATGATCTTCATCTCCTGTCTTATTGCAAAGACTTTTTCTTTTTTTCTCAACTTACTTATCTAATTTTTAAATGATGAGCTCAAGTAGACTTAACTCTTCTTGACTTTCATTTGGGTACCAGCTCCCCTCTATCCTGCACATGGCCTGCTGGTGTCCACTGCAAAAAAGAGAAACGCTTCCACCTAAGTGTCTTGGAGGCACAGTGAGAGGAAGACAAGAGAGCACAGATATGCCAGGAAAATGAAGAAATGAAGCAGTTCCTGCAGAATGTGGAGGAAGACCACCCTTGAAGAGAGGGGGAAGATCACCAGTCAGCAGGAAATAAGAGCAGGGGTTGGTCAGCTGGCCCCTAATTTCCCCTGGGTCAGGTCAATGATAATGGGTGGAGATGAAGTGATATGGAAATGTTTATGGAGGAAATGAGAGAAATCAGAAGAAGACTTAGGGACCTGCAGTGGAGGAATTGTCTGTGTAGCCTTATGGGGTAGCTCGCTAATGACCATGACCCTCATCGTGAGTTTTGCCCTAGGCCTTGACTCCTGCATGGTTTTCCATGAGATGAACACTGTGGTTGTCACTGTTTGCTTTTAACCTGCTTTTTCCTGATATGCCTTTGCCGTGAACCTTATGTCATTTCCATGTGTCAGGTGGGTCCTGCTTCTAATTGGAGGTCACCTATGCCTCCAATCTGTTTCTGTAAATAGTAGTCTTACCCACTTGCATGGAAAATGTAAAGCTAATAATGCACTTAAAGAAGCAATATTTGAAAAAACGAACTTTTCTTGCCTAACCCTGTCCCGTGACACTGCTTAAATTGTGGTCTATGTTTGTAAAGGCTCGTGATGGCAGAGTATTCAGCAGGCCAGAGCCCAGGTCCCTGATGAAATGGTGGTGGTGTTCAATTAGCCGGGAAGTGCTGCTCACTTAATTTCCTGGTGGGTGAAATAGTGGCTGTAATAACTAAACCCATTTTAAAACACAGAGTTTGTTTCCTGTCACTCAAGAGAATTGATTTTGTATACACATACCTATACACACACCATGTCTTAAGCCCTGTGTGACTAGATGCTTGGTTCTAGAAGTAGGGATTTCATTTATAATTTAATAAACCAATGGTTTCAGAAAAACCTATTAGTAAAATCTATCTTTCTTAAAAGTCTGCAAAAGGCTGCTCTGTTCCAACACAAAGCTATTTTGATAAAAAAAATTAAGGTTGAAATACAGCCTCCCTTAAAAAACATCAGGATTCTTAAAAATAAACATGATTTGGGGATCACAACTGATTAAGTTATGGCACTAAAAAGGAATGTTATAGTGATAAAAAAAAACAACAAATGAAAAAATTTTCTATACATTTTTTGTTTTAATGGCAAGGTACAGGCAAGGACAGAGGCATGCCCATTCAGGCAAACAGGAAGAGAGAGATAGAGGAGGAAAAAGAAGCAATTTATTTTATTTAGTTTTTCATCTTGGTTGTTTCCTCCAGCCCCAAGAAGCAAACCCGGGTCCTTGGGAGGTATGTGGACTATGCTGGCCAGAGGCTACATACCTTTAGCTACTCCACCAGGGTGCACCTGTAGCCACTGAAATTTAAAGGAAAAAAAAATTATCTCTAGGTTTTGAAATTAAATAAACACAACTATGCATGTTGTATTTGGCTTTTTGTTTAGAGAGGAAGGAATGAAGGGAAAGCAGGAAAACATATCTAAGGAAGGAAGGAAGAGGAGGAAGAAACATCTTTATTTAGTGAGTTGTTCATTTGGGTTTTTCATCATGACCCTGAGTCATGAACCCAGGTCCTTGGAACGCATGTGCTTCATAAACCAGCACCTCAGCTGCCTGAGTCAAAAGTAGGTGCCTGTGCAGGATTTTTGATCCACTTTTATAAATTACAACACCCAAAGAGGAAAATGTCATATTAAGTCTACTAATAGAAGAATATAGAATTGATTTAAGAATAAAGAATAAGTTTTCCTTTGTTTAAGGCTTTAATTAATTTTAAAATAAGTTAATTTCCCTTCTACAGTGGAAGTCGAATAAATTAGAATTTCCTTTTAAATGGAAAATTTGGGTAATCTTTCTGTACCTAATTCTTGTCAGGAAAATAATTCTTCAGTACAGTGGAAATGATAAGAAACATGGGGATGGGTTACGGACAGAATCCTAATTATCCCACAGAGAAAGGAAAAGCTAAGTAGACTCCAACATACACTTTTAGAGATTAGGAAAGAAGATTTCAAAATGTTCAAAGACGGGTGCAATTGAAAACGAGAAATACTGCAAGAGATCAGAGGACTCTCAAAATTGGAACCATTTGTGATTGTATTATTAGAACTTGCATGAGGAAGAAAAGGGGAAGAAAGCAAGCTACATTCGAAGCTCAGATTTTAAAGGGCATGAGCTGAAGATAAAAGAAGAGACATGACCAAGGATGATGAGAGAAGACAGGCAGTGACCTGAAAGATTCACAGTTTTATGCCCAGAGGCCTCTGAAGTATATCTCACAAAGCAAAAAGGTCTGCGGCTCAGAACTGAAGCACAAAAAGAAAAGGATGGGTCCATTGGCTGGTCTAGAGAAAAATCAGAACAATTTTGCTTCCATTTTGTTTCCGTCTTCACCCTTAGGAGATTACACTCTGGAAAGAAAAGAGAAAGTTGACTGAGAATAACAAACTGGAAAGGCTAGTAAGAGCTTTCCCTACTTGTGTTCCCAGGGCTAAGTCTCTAAGGCTCCATGGGAGTAACTTCCAAAGGCTTACAGAAGACAGAATGCAGAATGGCCATCCTTGCATATCTCCTAGTAATCATGGTGGCAGGCAGAGAAGAGTAAACATCCTTTTTCAAGAAGGAAGAGAATACAATTAACCACAGGCAAAAGTGCTTTGCATTATGTTCCAGAAAGTGTCAAGATTTTCATTTTATTTAACTAGTTATGATCATTGAGGAAATAATTCAGCAATTCCATGGAACTGACAACATTGAGTAAAATTAAAATATGTCTTTTCCTTTAAAAAATAGGGGCTATTAATGTGGTAGATATGAATATTATATTTACATATCATTATATAATAACATATTTAATTTATATAAATTCTGATTTCTGTAAAACCTTTCACAAACTCTGATATTTCTCCAAGTTTCTTTCAAACCTAAGATTCAAAGGTGCATATTTTGTGTGTGTGTTTCATTCTTGGCAAACTTGTATTACTTTAGATACTGCGAAATCTTATGAAAGAATTCTAATAGCTATTCAAAATAACACGTGGATTCAAAATGGACACATAGATCAATGTAAATGTGGTGATTAAGTGAACATTATGTACGAATAACATATACAACTAACCATGTTAAAATTTACTAAAAACATATGCCATAATTTAAATTTTGTGTTCTACTTAATGAAAAAGAAAGGAAATTATGGAATCACAGTGAGTGCATCCAGTTCTACTTATAAGACTTAGGGTAAATTGCTTAACCTCTTTTTACTTTCTTTATTATTCCCACTTTACAGATAGGACTATAATTGTCTCAAAGGGCCAGTATTAAATGAAGCAATATAGATATAAAGCTCAAATAGATAAATTGCTTAATATAATTGCATCAAAAAGAATAAAATAGGTATGACCTGTGGGTATAGAGGTTTGGTGCATTTCAATCAAGAGTGCAGTCCACATACATCCCAAGAACCTAGGTTTGCATCTTGGGGCCAGGGGGAAACAACTAAGGTGAACAACTGAATAAAAATGTTTTTTCCACCTCTCTCTCCCTTCCTACTTGTTCTCCTGCCTTGATTACTGCCTGCACATTAAAGGAAAAAAATTCAATGGTATTTTTTCATGTAAATATAACAAACAATACTAAAATTTTATGGAACTACAAAAGACTCAAAGTATTTAAGTCAATCTTGAGAAAGAAGAACAAATTTATGGCATCATATTTCCTGATTTGAAACTATATTATGAAGCTGTAGTAATCAAAATTGTATGATATTGGCATCAAAACAGATATAGATCATTGGGGAAAAAAATAGTGGCCCTTAAAATGCCCCTTAATTAATTTACCACAAGGGACTTAAGAATATACAATGGGAAAAGAACAGTCTCATCAATAAATGAGCAGTCACATGCAAAAGAATGACACTGGACCACTGTTTTCTACCATATGCAAAAAATCAAATCAGAGACTTGAATGCAAGACCTGAAGTCATAAACTTTTAAAAGAAAAAATAGTTGGTAAACCCCTTGACATTGGTCTTGGTGATAATATTTTGGATTTGACATCCAAAGCAAAGGCAACAAAAACAAGAATATACGAATGGGATTACATTAAACAAAAAGGCTCCCACAGCAAAGGAAATCATCAACGAAATGAAAAGACAACCTACCAAATAGGAGAAAAGCATATATCTGATAAAGGGCCAATATTCTAAATATATAAAGAACTTCTCTAACTCAATTTTTAAAAAATGTATAAATAATCCAATCAAAAAATGAGCAGAGGATCTGACTCATCAGGAAAGTGCAAATAAAAGCTTCAGTGAAATACCATCTCACACCTGCTGGAATGGCTATTACCAAATGACAAGAAATAAAATTACTGGTAAAGATGCAGAGATAAGAGAACCCTGTACATTGGTGATGAGAATGTAAAGTGGTAAGGCCACTATGAAAAAAAACAGTATGGAATTTTCTTAAAAATTGAAAACAAAACTACCATATAATCCAGCAATTCTTTGTGTGAGAATCTTTCTGAAGGAAATAAAAAATACTATGTTCAAGGCATGCCCTGGTGGAGCAGTGGTTAAGTCAATCGCCTCTAGAGGCCACAAGTCACATACCCCAGGGTTCACGTCCCAGGTTGGGGCGGGGGACACGACCAGTGTAAGCAACTAAATGGAAATAAAATGTAAATGATTCGTAAAATAAATAAATAAACTATGTTCAAGAAATAGCCACAGCTCCCTTTTCAAGGTAACATTATTTACAACAGCTGAACTATGAAACGAAGTATCCATCGATGGATAAAGAAATTGTGGGATATCAATATAACGGAATATTATTCAACTATAAAAAGAATGAAATCTTTCCATTTGCAACAAGGATGGACCTTGAGGCTATTACAAGAAGTGAAATGAGTCAGACAAATACAATATGACCTCACTTATATGTGGAATCTGAAAACAAAAAAAGCCCCCCAAACAGAAATTGAGCCGGTAGAACAGATTGCAAAATGGTGAAGCGGTTAGAAGGTACAAATTTCCAGTTATAAAGTAAGTAATCATAGGGATGCAATGTACAGCAATGGCATTAGTTAGTAATGTTGTATTGCGTATTTGCTGTTGTTGCTAAAAAAAATAAATAAATTTTAAAAGTTCTCATCACAAGAAAAAAAATCTATCTACACATGGGGGTGGACACTAAGACTTACTGGGATCACTTCTTAATAGATCTAACTACCAAATCATTATGTTGCACACCTGAAATGAATACAATGTCACAGTTTAATTATATCTTAGCAAAATAAAGTGCTTAATAAATGTCTTCGTGGATGCCATTAGCGGTGGCAGCGGTGGTGTTACTAAGCAGTAATTTCATTTGCTTCAGAGCAAGCCCATCAATAACTTGCAGCGTGAAAATGGACTTCTCTACTTGTATCAGGTGAAGATTTTGTGTGCCAACAACTGACCACTAAAAAAGTGTTAGTCAATATCCGTTAGCTTTCCTCACAGAACCGAAATTTTCAGTGATGCTGGTGTTGGATGGGTTCCCTAGTTCACTGTTTCATTGGTCTGGGTCAGCACCTCTATGCTTTTCTTGGGCTTTCCCTTAGGGCTACCAGATAAGCCAGTGCAGCTGCTGGAAACAGGAAGGAAACAGGAACAGGCTCTCATTCTCAGCCTCTCACCCATTATCCAGCAGGAAAATCCTCCTCCAACATCCCCCCTCTGTTCCCTGCAGACTTAGGTCATCCCGTTGGGCATGAGGCCCTTCCTGGTCACAGATAAGTTTGGGAACTGAGTACCTGCCATTTTCAGCCGTACCAGGGGGAAAGGGGACCTAAACAAGGCAAATGATGAACCAATACTTGTCCCTTTAGTTCACCTTTATTACACCTTTTCATGGTCAATTAGATAAATTTTTTTTCATAGTATTTATTTATTCAATCAGATACATTATCCTCAAAATCTCATTTCAGATGCCTAGGCCAAAATACAATGTCCTCCCTCAAACTCTACATAAACCGTCATTGTCAGCAGTGAATAAATAAATAAAATCTCGCCACCACTAAATGCAACAAAACAGATTGTTGTCAACCAATTGAAAAATTTACAAATATGCCTTAAAAAAAAAAAAAAAAAAGAACTGGGAAGCACTGAACCAGATGATTTTTCCAGATTGTTTTGGACCTGATGACTCACTCTTTTTTCTCTTGTGCTTTGTGCTTGCTTTCTCAGAAATCCCCCTGATCTCATCACCCTGTTTTCTTCTCCTTCCATTTGATGGATCAAATGTCTTTCAAAATATCACCTTTCTCTCCTAGCAAGGCAACAGGATGGTGGTAGAAAGAGTATGACATAAGGGATCAAATGAGTGTGAGTGTGTGTGTGTGTGTGTGTGTGTGTGTGTGTGTGTGTGTGTGTGTGTGTAGAGAGAGTGGACCGGGAAACTGGATTTACCCTTTAATTTTAACTTGTTAACCTCCAAACATAAAATAAAAAGTCTGCTCACAACTTTCTCATGCTTCCCAGATTTGGTTCTTTGCATCTTCTTCCATACAGCCTATCCCAGTCTTTGCAATCCCTGCTTCCCACTGCCCCCACCCCACCCCCCACCCCCAAAAGTTAGGAGGTTAAAAAGTTCTTCACCTGTTCAAAAAGCAAAGCAGAAATCATCACATTAAGAAGGTCCCTTCCTGGGGCAGAGTATGAAACAGCTGGAGCAAAACCCTCTTTTGCTGCCTGCCTTTCAAAGGAAGGAAGCACTTTGTTCCTTTCTCCTCACTGTGGCACTTGTCTAACCGGCTGCCCTGGGCCAACTTGTTTCAGAAAGATAACAAAGAATTCTAAATACAGAGCCTGCCTCACCCAAAAGCCAGCGTGGGCCAGTGAAAATGGAGTTGAGCTGGAGAGGTCAATACTGATGAACTACTGAAGAAATTGAAAATCAAAATTGTTCTACATCGGGCAAGCCACTATAAAATAAAATTTAAGTGGGATAAATGAAGGGTCCCACAGCATCAGATGGCAGGGGTGAGATTTAGCAACCACAGAAGAAGCAGAATTCACACTGTGCGTGCAGGGCAGAAAGTTCTATGACCAACCTTCAAAAGGTGGGGTGACTTTAAAAAAGTTGGGGCCTTGCCCAACACTTGTAGACTTTATGCTAAGTGATGGGGTCCTCTGTGTCCAAAGATCCTTCCCAAGGATGAAATGTCCAAGAGAAAACTGAAAAGAAGAGGAGAGAACACCTGAAATACTGTCGAGGGCAGAAGCATTGATAAAATTGGTGGAGAATGTTACTCTGGAGAGATTTAAGCTTCCAAGAGTACACCTTACAACAGTGCGAGATAGAGTGCAGTGATTAAGTGCCTTTGTTCCTGGTGTCCTAATTCCTGAGTTCAAATTCTGCCTCTGTGGATTATGAGTCAAGTCCCTACCAGCAATGTGAGAACTAAATTTGGTAGGTAATCCTTGCAAGTGCACAGAACCTGCCCATTTTAGCTGTGAGTGTCAGCTTCTGGTGTCACTCAGTTCTCCCCATCTTGATCGAGATAGCTCTGTAACTTTCCACAGGGGCCTGCAGCTAGAAAGAAGTATTCTGAGGGAACTCCAGATAATATTTTCAGGAAAACTCATTTTATCATATGTGCATTGCATAATAAATAGGTGGTCCTCAGACTTCAAGTTGAGAAATACTGTTCAAGCATTCCATTAGGAGATAATCCTATTACATTAGAGAATTTGGCTGAACAGGGATTTGTACAGGAATGTAATGTTCTGTGGAGAGTCTTAAGTGTCTCTAAAAAACACTGAATAAATGTAATAATAACTCCTTGCATTTGTGAACTACTTTTAAATATCAAGTGCTTTACATGTGTTGTTTTATTTAATGTCTGCCGAAATAGCCAAAAAATCCTACATGTTAGAGATTGTTACTAACCTACTGTAATAGAAGTTTCTGGCTCCTGAGAGGGCTGACTGGAGGAAACTATTTTGTTCTTGTTACTTTGGGGTGGCTATTTCTTCAGCAGTGGTCACTCCCTGAGACTCCCCTTAAAAGTTGATGGAACAGGATACAACCCACAAACTCTAGTGACCCTTTGAAATAGAGGATTTCAACACATTTGTGAGGAATTTCTCAACTAGGACTTGAAGTCCACCTGCATCAGAAATATTCTTATTTAAAAATACAAGTATGCAGAGACCTCAACTCACCTGGACGTAGTAATTCCACATTTCTGGGCATCGAGGACTGGAAATCTGCATTTTTAAAAGACCTTCATACAATCCTTATGTATACTAATAATGAAGGACAATTGTTCTCATGTTTAAGGAGCTCAACTAGAAGTAGTTTTAAATTCTGCTGCTGGACCAATGGCAAATACGTAAAGGCAGCCATAGAAATAGGACTCGAATATATGGACTAGTCACTGACCCAGCAAGTCACATGCCAAACCTGTACCAGGAACCCTGGGGCCAGGCTGAGGCAAGTGACACAACTCCTCTGAGCAGATTTTTTTTTAAAGAGAGGAAGGGAGGGAGGGAGGGATGGGTAGAGGGAAGGAGGGAGGGAGGGAAAGAAGGAAAGGAAAGGAGGTTAGTTGGTTATTTTGGCCCCCAAGCCCCAGCCATTGGCTTAGCTGTCTGAGTCACCAGGGCATGAGGGCACACTTAATGGGGAGAGAAACACTCATTAATCAAGATAAATACAATCTTAATACAATTTAAAAAAAAATCAAAATTAAATTTAAAAAATTCCAAGATTAACAAAGTGTCACCTTGCTAAATAAAGCCAGGGTCAGTATGAGCCAATTTTTCTTTTGCCTCAGGTTTTAATATGGCTCCTGTGTCACTTCCAGAACTGCTTTCTGCTGTCGTCAGCACGCAAATAGGATGGTTCTCGTCCAATCTTTTATTGAATCTAAAAGTGGAGCCTGGGACAGAGGAATGCCAACTTTTCTTCCTTATACTGCGGTTCAGAAGGTTCGAGGTCAAAAACCTAATTCTGTGAGCTTGGGCACATTGTTTTTTTCTTTGAAAATAAAAGTTAGGCGAGCCCTGGTGGAGCAGCGGTTAGGTCAATCACCTCTTAACGAGTAAGGCAAGTACCCGGGTTTGAGTACCAGGATCTGGGAGGAAAGCAATAAAGATGCTGCTTTCTCCTCTTCTCTGTTTGTCTGTCTATCTATTTGCCCTCATTCTTGCCTGCACCTTTCCTTTAAAAAAAAAAAAGTTAGATTGAGTTGTGTAGTCCTTAACGAAACTGAATTTTATTCCAGTGACAGGATTAACTTGCCTAAGACATAGAGGCTCATAAGAAGCCTCACTTAACTCTGCTGATGCTCAATTTAAGGGACTCGCAGCAGCAATTCTGATAGCCAAATAGGCCCCTCTGTGGGGTGTGACTCTGCCTCAGATGCTGCTTTCTGAATCTCTTCTGGGTGTGTAAAATTTTAAACCCTTTATAAACATCAATGATTGGCATAATTGGTGTAATTATAGGTATCTAAAAAGCAGAAAATGCCAGTGTAACAGCTGCCAATAGCTGGTTTCAGGAAACATGCAGTCACTTGCGGAGAGCCAGGCTTGGGGTATAAATGCTTGGGTAATGCTACTTCCAGATGGACCAACTTGAATCAGAGATGGCACAGAGATAGAGAATAAAGAACTGTCTCCCAAGGGTCTTAGCCATGCCGGAATCACGGCCTGGAGATGCTCTTGGAGGGATGGCCTCCAGACTAAGTGTGGTGAATGCCTGCAGGTTGGAGAAGCTCAGTGGGTTTCAGCCACTTCTTGTGGGAGGAATTAAACATGAATAGTTTCAATGATCCTTTGTCAGGTTTATTTTTAAATGTTCCACAGCTGTTCAGGCCTCCATTAATGGCAGCAAATTGGGGGAAACAATTGGCAGACCCAGATTGCAAATGTCTGTCTTCTTGCAAATGGTATAAAGGAAATGAGAATCATCTTGAATTTCCCTGCTTCTAAATATTTGGGGCTAGGTTTCATCCATCAAATGCTTGTGGTTTATGGAGATGTTTTTCAAACTAATGGGGTTAGTAATATGCTTTTGAATCTCTAAGATTTGATTATTGACCTTAATACTCTCCCTCTTTTAGAGAACATGTGGCTTTGGAAGGGGAAGGGGAATTAACTGGGAGAAGTTGAAACAACTTAGAGAAAATGACCCCACCCCACCCCAGCCCAGCTTCTCATCTGCTCCCAGGGAGCCTGCCCAAATGGTGGCCAATCTTAATTTACCACTAAAGAAATGACCTTGAACATATCCTAAATGTTCTCAATTCATTTTGTCGAACTACTCACCCTTTTACAAATGTATAGCTTTATTGAGCTTACCTGTTAAAACTGTATATGTGTCTAGTAATTAGAGAACTGAGAATTATTGAATTTAAAATGTTCAGTCATATTATCTTCTTCTAACACCTAATGAAGAACAGTCCTAAAAGAAAGATGCTGGGTTTTATCTTCAAAATGTTTTGAAGGGATGGAGATTTTAATAATGATTTTCATAATAGTTTATTTGGGAGCATGGACCGATTTCCAGGGTTCTGTAAGTGTTGGGGATTTGGAGGGTGACTCTGTGGAGGTGGATCCAATGGCCTCTAAATTCGGTGATCAATGACTCTATGATCATAATCATAAAGCAGTGGACTTTTTTATTTAGCAAAGGTTTTCAGTATAGAATAGTTAAAAGAGGAACTGTTTTGGTTGTAGGTTTATGTTTGAATTTTCTTTGGGCCTATTAATCCGAAGGAGAAAGGGAGTAGTGAATCTTGAACTTTATGATGACTAGATAGGACAGACTTCCTTTCTTACTCATAGATGAAGTATCCTTATACTCATCTGCAAAGATCTTTGGCCAATTTGCCACAGAAATGTTCTACAAGTCGAACATGTTGTTATCAAATTGCATCATGGTGCAGTGAAAAATAACAATAAAGTAGATCATTCAATGATTGTGGTATGCGTATGGACCTTTCTGGTTACTTTCAATACAGTTTTAAAATTTACCATTGACCTTGACTTAACTCTTCTTTGTAGAGTCAACTAGAAAAGTCTAGAGAGGAAAGATACCTTCTTAGCCTCCCACTTCAAAATTCAGCTCTTCCAGGGTGTTGGGGGAAGGAGACAGGGAGAGGGAAAAATATAAGCAACCCTTTACTTAACTGTCATGGCTCTAGTCCTATGTCTCTTTGAGCTAATTCTCCAGCTAACACCTATTGGTCATTGATGGAATTCTTAGAAGTGGACATCCAAATGCTAGTTTTCTCGAGGGCATTTAAGCGGATTCATCTGATAACCCCATTCTTCCTGTTTTGGAGGATTCCTAATTGAACTCTTCCTTACCATGCTATTTCTACTCCCCATCAAATTCCTCTCAGCACCCTTGGGTTCCTACTTCAGTGTACTTGACCCTGGGAATTCAGATCCTCTCTGCATCAACTAGTAAAAGGCAGATAGTTCACAAAACCCCTCTATCCTGTCTTTACTTAGCTGCATAAGCAGACGGCTAGCTACAAATAGAAAGCCGGCCTACCTTCTTTTAGGTACTCCAATCCCTCTGAATTATTTTCTTGGAGAATTCCTAGGAGCTTTCCCATCATTTGTCTTTGGAATGGAGTGTGAATCCTATATGCTCCTTTAAGGATGTTTCAGAATTCTGTGACTCTCTTCTCTCTCTCCAATCTTCTGTTTATTTGGACTTGAGTAGGTGAAGGGAGCATGGGAAGATAATTGATTATGTTAGGGTCAATTCTGCTCTGGACGATGGAGGTAGGGGTTTTTGGCCACTGATTTTGAGCACTCCATTTAGAAGGTGGTATACTTAATCCCCTTTGTGTATTTATCTCTAGGTTTTAGTATCAAAACTAGGGCTATGGGGAAAAACTCCATATACTGAATATGTGAAAACCAAACTGCTTCACATGAGGATGTTGTGGGTGGTATAGGAATAAGAATGGGTGCCACACAGACTTTTGGTTCACACTCTCTGAGTATAGGGAGACCAAAGAAAGAATGTAAGAGGAAGTATAAGAGACTTCAGACTTCAAGGGCAAAGGAAAAAGTGGGGTGGGAGAGTGACAAATATACTCAACTAATCGGTGGGCAGATACTCAATGACCGGTACAGATGTGGACATATAACACACAATCAGTCTGGTAATTTCTCATGGAAGAAGACCAAAGAGAGTCGATTCCTGTCCTCAAGTTCATTTTGGGAGTAATAAACTCCCTATACTTTGCTACGATTTGGGGGTCAAGTCTATTCTTATCATTGCTCTGTATTTTAAGTCAGGTATGTTATCAGAGACTTGGGAGAGAAAATTCATCTCAGAATGATTTATAGATGTCACCATTTATATGCTAACATAATCTATCCATCCTCTCTGGAGAATAAAAGGATTGTATCAAAGTTTGGTTGAATTTTTAATCTTCATTCACTTAAACCTATCACCAATTTTTCTCCCCAATCACCACTTGACACCTAACCAGCTCCAGGGGTGGGAAAATGATCACAGGTCCAGGCCTAGAACAGTAAGACCTAACAATTCCACGTGTAGGAGTTACTTAAGAAAAATCCACATATTTGCACAGATGTATCAAAATACATTGTTATAGAAATACAGTTTGGAAATCTTTCTAACCAGTGATTTTTTAATTGACTTGACCACAAGATATTTGCTCACAGAACCCCTGTCAATCAACATCTGGAGACACTATTTGGGATTAGTCTTTGGGAAGCAGGATTTAAAAAGTGCAAAACACTTTTCACCTTCAGCAACCCCTCCTCCTTTCTCAATTTCCTTTTCCCCCCTTCAACTTTTGAATTCATTGGGTGCTCACTGAAAAATTAAATTACAACCGTTAGCAAATTCCCAAGTGTACTTAGCACCCTTTCTTTCAAAGACAGGCTTCTGGACCTACTCTGCCTGGTTGGGGGCCCGGGTGTAATAGGAGGGGTGTGAGGGGGCTGTGGTGGGGGTGGGGGGGATAACAAAGAGTGATGTATTTTAAAACTAGGCCCCACCACTTCCCAGGAATTTCAAATAAATTATTCAGAGTCTCAAGGGATTGGCAAGCAAGAGATAAAAGGCTCAGACTGAAGAGTGTGGGAAAGAGGAGGGAGAAAGCAGAGGCCAAGATTGAAGGTCAGGAGTTCCAGAAGAGACTATTTTCACAGGTTTTAGGTGTTGGAATTGGGAAAATTAGGACAAGCACAGTTAAAAAAAAAAAAAAGTGGCAATTAACCACACATACAAGGAAAGCTAATTGATCGTTAAACAGGGCCTGACTGCTTAGCTCTTTATAAAAGCAGTTACACGCACCCTACACTCTAGCCAATCATCCCCGCTGCTGGGCACTCACTACCCAGAAAGGCTCCTAAGGATAAAAGTGTTTTCATTTGCCTCCTGCCTTTCAACTCCACATTGTGTCAGAAAATGTTCGCAATGTGTTTAAGAGTGAGTCCAGCAAACTATGCATTTGGGAGAGAATATCTGAAGAACCCACAGGCTAAGTCATGATGATACTTTGGAGCGCCTCGAGTCTCCGACCCTTAAACGAAAATCTCAGAAGACATTTCATTTGAAAGTCTCATTCATGTAGGATGCACAGCAAGTTTGTGGACTGGGGCACCAATGAGTTACAGCTTTGCCTTAAACAAAAATCTACAGGGTGAAGGAAGGCCCTGTGTGAAGCTTCCTGCCACAACTTGACTTGGACCTCGCTTTGGCAGTACTCTATAAACCAATTGCCCTGAATGGAAGCTGTCAGAAGAAAAGAAAATGGCTAAATTTATTATCACCTGTGTCCAGACACACACACACAGAGGTGTCTTGCTAACTAAGGTGCAGACCAAAATGTGGCTGGCCCATCAAACTGTCCCTGGGGAAATACCGCTTTGTGATGTGAGGCTTTTTTTTTTTTTTTCTTCTTTTTAACATTGAGAAGGAAAACAACACATGCAGGAAACCATAAAACCCTTCAAGTTAACTGTAGCCAACGGTCAATCTCATTAGGATATAATGGGTAGGCTGTAGGCCTCCCTATAAAGGCTGCCTGTTACACTCTGAATAATTTCCAGTTTTCTCACTTTGCTGGAATCCCTTCCAACAACAAAGCAGAAGTTCCACCCACTATATTTATCCCATTTCTATTCTCTTTTGCCGCAGCTACATCTTCTGAAACTCAGTCCTTGAACTCACCTTTTATCTTAGCACATATTTGAACTGGACAACACGTACATAGTCAAGTCAGCTAATCACTCACTCTTTTAAATGGCTTAGGAGGTCAGAGCGAGGGAAGCCAGAGGACCAGCCAAAACTATCCTAGAGGCCCAGGGCCTTAAGTCTCTGTTACTGAAGTGGAGAAGACATCTACATCTATTTATGGAAATCAGAGATAGGGCTTCAGGGATGGAGCTCCATCGCCCTTTCTCTCACTTCTGAACTCGTGACCTCACACTCTTACTGAACCAGTTTCAACTCCATTTCTCCATGTAACCAAGGGTGAAAGGGAGCAATACCCCCTTGCTGCATATTTATAGGGAGACTATGCTAAAATATTGTGTGTGTGTGGGGAGCGGGGGGAGTTGGTGTGCCAGATTGAGAGGAGTAATGCTGGGGATTTATTTTTAAGAACTTAGTGTCTTCTATGTCGCTTGCACTGTACTAGGATTGTACATGCATTACCTTTTAAAACAACTCATGAGGTAAGGAATTAGCATTTAATGAGTCCAGGCATTATGCCAAGTATTCTAGATGTGTAATTTCACCCCGTACTCACAAAAGCTTTATATGTTAGATACCATCCTTTCTGTTTAAGAGTAGAGAACACTGAGGTTCCAAGAGGCTAAGAAATGTCACCAAGGTCCTTGTGCTTGTCAGTCAGCATTCTAACCAGGCCTTCACTCAGCCCAGGTAACTACTTAGAGCAGCTGTTATAATACAGGCAGCAGAATATGCAAAAGCCTTTTGGAAGCTCTTAAATCGCTCCTGAAAAATGTAACTGGAAAGTCAACAAGTAAGGATTAAACATTTATTATCTGCAATGAACCAGGAAAGGTAAATGTGGTGATACAAGACATTTTTAAGGCCTAATTCCTCTCCTCCAAGAATTCCAGTGTAATGGGAGAGACCAGCCTAGCCAGACTGAAGTTTTGAACTGGAAAGAGGAACTAAAATCATTCTGTGCCGGGTCCTGAAAGTCACAATGTGAGTTTTCTGCTTTATCCTGGACAAAGGAGAATCTGGTAGATTTTTAGCAGAGTCTAAAAGGCCACACAGATGCCTGGAGATGTTTTTCTCTAGCCACCTCCTCCATATTGGCTTTCAAATGATAGCCAAACAGAGGATCTAGAAATGTCTATGGAAATAATTTTTCTGGATGACCCAGAAGAGTAGGGGTAAATATTAGTAAACATGGATGAAGAGGAATTGCTTAGGCCTCAAAAGAGACCAAAAAAGACACATAACAAAAACCACTAGGAAGAAAAATAAAACATTCCTATCTTCTACCCTGAGAAACCCAAATGGAGTAAGATGAATATATATTCCTTGCAAAACTTAGTTTTTTGGACATAGGTATTTGCAATGTGTCTCATTGGGATCCTTAAATTGTTTTAAGTTTATGATTAGAAATTCTGACTCCTAATGTTACCCAAACCAGCTTTTCTAATTCATGGGTACCCTACAAAATACAGGAAAAACTTGGTCAATGTTGATGTCCCCTCCGTGACCTTTTGTTTTCTCACTTCCTTCAGAACCCCTTAATGTCTCAGAGCAGGCCAAGAGCAGTGTGAGCACAAATCCAAGAAGCCTGTTTAGGGACTCAGTCCATCATATCAGCTTACATGCTTTTTTCCCTTTCCTTGGTAGTTACAGGTATGTAACTCAGAATAGGCAAAACTTGCTTCAGCAAGTATTACTGATTAGAATTTCTAATGGAGCACAAGGCCACAATCAGTTTCCTTAAAAAAAAAAAAAAAAAAAAAAAGGCTTGATAGTCTTAAAAAAATATTTGAAATTTACTCTTTTCTATTGATTCAAATTATCTGAAAGAAAAAGTCATACTAAATTGTTTGTTTTCTAAGGTCTATTATGCCTAACACATAGGTATCCTTTATGAATGAAAACTGATTCAGAGGAAAGTGCCTCCTAGGAGAAGGATGCACACATTTTAGCTTTTATTTTTGAAGCAATGTTATCAAAATTCTTAAAGAAAATATTTAAAGTCTATGCCCTTACATGGAAAGTCAAGGGAAAATAAACAATCTTAGCAGGAGCACCCTGCAAAACAATATATATTTCTCAACAACGCATCATATAGGCTTCATTTGTTTATCAAGGTTTTGATATTTTGGATCTGAAAAATACTATTATCACTCCAATGAACAAAAATTGACTTTAAGCACTTTCTAGAAGAGCTCTTTCTCCTTTCACAAATCTTTGAAGAGTCTGTAAAAGATGAGATATGACGACTGCAGAATACAAATGCAATTAAAATGAAACATATTGGAAAATATATATACATATACATATACATATATATATATATATATATACACACACAAGAGAAATTTGGAAATTAGTTATAATGACCTTTAAGAGATAAAATTATATCAAACCACAATTATTCTATTATTTTGGAGGGGAGAATTACTGCTTCCCATTTAACTAAAAAATTGCTTGTTTTAGATTAAAGGTTCCAAAAATCTTCTTCCAGCTGCACATTTCAGTACGAATGTCCCCTTACCTACAAGCAATCAGCATGATTAAAGGGTTATTTCCAAATACTTGCTTATTAGCACCTCCTCTCCAGTGCTGGCAAAGTAGACATATAAAGCATACATTTAAAATTAACAAACATTCGGAAGTTAAGATAGGTTTTCTTAGTTAATGGCAACTGTTAACCCTCAAAACAAACAGGAAATAGTGCTACTTAGCAAATTGCAGCATCCAAACCCAAGACTACTGGGTTTTAAGAAACCCAAGGTTATTTTTGTTCTCCTTGCATACAGAACTCAATAATGCTGTTGTGCCAGATGCTTATAAAAGATATAGAAATCTCCACTACCTGAAAGTGCACTATTCACTGGATGAGAAGGGGAGAGCTTCCCTCTTAGTCTTCAAGGAGTCAACCTCTCCAGGTCATCCCCAACGGTACGTTTTACTTGTATTCATAAACATGGTGGGCATGGCACAAAATGGGAGATTTTTTAGGACCAGGATGGGTTCATGTCTGCTTTTGAGGAATAACTATATGCAACTGTTCTATTTCTCAACTGGTAATATATTGGGAATTTAATAGGCTTATTCATTCTTCATCTGTGGAAAACAATTCCTGGCACTGCTGAAGGGTACCTATGGGCAAGTTAAGGAGAAAGCAGCTTCGGTAACAAAAAGACTGCCAGTTGTTTTAAAATTTCAAGACAAAGGATGTTTATTTAAATGGTGTAAACTCTAAAAATTCCTAGAAAGCATGTAGAGTTGACACATATTCAGCTGACACCATCATTTCAGGGTCAGGGCCTGCCAAAACTGGCCAAGGGGAACTCAGTATTCCTCAAGATGATGGCAAAGCTGAGACAGATGGTGCCAATTCTACACCGACACTAAGACCGGCCCTCCCAATCTTAGGTTGTGGGCATAATAATGACAAAAGTCAAGATTTAGGGTTCAGTTCCAGCTGATTTTATTTCCTTCTCAAAAAAAGTTATTTACAGAAGGTAATATATCAACAATCTGACAGGCAGTGAACTTGACATGATTAGCTGGCATGATTTTTTCTTTTTTTTTTCTCCCCCAAACATTGTTTTTGTGGCCTTGAATTTTAAGACAAATATTCTACACGGCATATTGCACAGGATGGATGGCAAAAAAAAGTTTAAAAACAAAAACCCTTAACGGAACTGCCTTAAAAAGGCAGACGTCCTAGTGCCTGTCATGTTATATTAAACATACATACACACAATCTTTTTGCTTATTATAATACAGACTTAAATGTACAAAGATGTTTTCCACTTTTTTCAATCTTTAAACACAACAGCTATAAACCTGAACACATATTGCTATCATCATGCCATAAGACTAAAACAATTATATTTAGCGACAAGTAGAAAGGATTAAATAGTCAAATACAAGAATGAAAAACGCAGTACATAGTGTCGGGAACTCAAATCGGCATTTAGATAGATCCAGTGGTTTAAACGGCACGTTTTTGCTTATAAAAAAAGTGCAAAAAAGATGTGGTTTACAAATTAAAGCTACAGGATCCCTTTTTGCTATAAATGCACCAGTTTTAAAGCCTCTAGACAGAACAGTATTTCATTTTAAAAATGTATTATTCTTAAAAGCATACAGTGTTTGGCTAATTCTCCTCCCTTCTTTGTAAGACGGGGTGAAGGGTGGACACTGGTGGCAGGTTAAGGGATACTGTCACTTTAAGAAGCCTGCAGATTGAAGTGTAAACATGGAGAAATTAGGGGCTGATTTTTTATACTGTGTGAGATATTAACCAGCCGCCCTATTATAAAATCAGGAAATCCAAACAGCGATTTACACCGATTAACACCCCCTTTATATATTTTTTACAAAAATACACTGAGAAAATAATCAAACGTTTTCATCTCTCTTGTCTTTTTTGTTTTTTAAAAGTGTCAAAAGTCTACATTTAAATATAAAAAATTAAAAGTTAAAACTCTAGCCCTTCAGTGAAGGAGACGTAAAATGGCGTGGATAACAACAACTACCAAAAACAAAACAAAACAAAAACAAAACAAAAAAAAAACAAAAGAAAAAAAAAGAAAAGGAAGGAAAAAAGGAAGTAAAAAAGAAAGGAAAGTAAAAAAGGGACAAATAAGGAAAAAAATGTTTGGCCAGTATAAATACGTCCACATATAAAATGGCATCTGATTACATTTACAAGGAAAAAAAAAATACGAGGATGGAGCATCGGTGAGGGAAAAAAACACGTCTTCTCATTTACACCTAGAAGGAATAAACACATACACACTGAGAAAAAATTTGGTCCTGAATTGTTTTTTTTAAAGTCCAGCACAGATTTGAGTTGCGTTTGAATCCTTTAAAGAGTTAAGAATGAAAAAAAGCTGGTGATAATTTCGTTGTAGGAATCAAACATAGCGCCATCTATCTGCTTTTTATATTATCCTACACTATTTTAAAAACTGCTCAACAGTCTTATACAGAAATCTTTAAAAGATAGACAGGATAACATGCTATATTAACCCCACCAGTGAAATAATCCAACACCATCACGATTCCGATTAAGAGAAGAAAAAAACTTTCTTTTTTCCCGAAACCTCTCGCCCTCCACGGCCCGGTACCACATCACATCACAGCAGTCTTCTCCCCTACGGCCTGCGAGCCTGGGAAGTCTCACCTCACTGATTTCATAGACGCAGAAGGCGGAGGCCCGGAGGACGCCGCCACCTTCTCCCCAACGTGCAAATCCATTTCAGTTTATTACAAGCCCCCTTCCAGTTCGTGTCCTTCTCTCCCGCCGCCCCTCGCCCTGGCTGGTGTGTGTGGCTTCCAATTTGGTTCTCGGGTCATTTCCAAGCGCCGGTCACTCAACATCTCTTCCTCTGTTTGCAGGAGCAAGGGGAAAAAAAAAAAAAAAAAAAAAAAAAAAGCGAGAAAGGGGGGAAAAAAGAGGAAAAAAACAAAACAGAAACAAAACAACCCAAAAGGTAATTCGCCAGCTTGGAGTCTTTCCATCTCGGCGCTCGAGCCTGCACGACCCCCAAAACATTTGCCATCGGTCGAATCCAGGACCTCGAAGTCTTCTGTCTTCTCCAGGAAAAAAAAGGGGGGGTGTGTAGGGAAGGAGGGGGTGCTGAGAACAAAATCCCCAGGGACGCATTGAATTTAAAAATTTTTTCCCCTCCTCCTCTCTTGATCAAGAAGCAAAATAACACAAAACCCCAGGTTGGGGGGCGAAAGAGGAGGGCCGAGATTCCTTCAGTCTCCAGCAAAACGACCAACTTGGCTTCTGGCTGGGGGTGCAGACAAGTCCGGAAGCTCGTTGGAAGGCAGGAGGGGGGGGGGGGTCTCTTCAAGCCCAGGGGAGGAAATTCGAAGTAGCTTTTTCGCCATCAACAACAACATCAATCACAACAATAAAAGGTCGCCCCTGTCTACCGTCCTGCGTCCCTCCAGCCCGGGCGGGTGGGGGATGGGAGGGCGGGTCCCCCCCCCACCCTCCAAAACCCCCCAAACGCCGCTGCGCTGGGCTCCGACGGCCGGGACGCGGTCCAAGACGCCTCTGCTCATCTGCTCGCTTTATTTTATTTTTTTTCCTTTTCCTTTTTTTCTCCCCCTTTTCTCTTTCTCTCTTCTGGTGTCTTTTTTTTTTTCTTTTCCTTTCTTTTTTCTTTTTTTTTTTCTTTTTTTCTTTTTTCTCTTTTCCTCTTTTTCCTCTCTGGCCCCTGGCCGTCTTCTCCCGGCCCGCGCCTCCTTCAGTAGGTGAAGACCAGGTTGGAGATGCTGGACTCGAGCCAGTCTCCCGAGATCATCTCGCTCACCTCGGGCGTGCAGTAGTCCGGGAACTCGAAGTGCGAGCCGGAGCCGGGCTCGAAGTTAAAATCCAGGTCCCGGTCCAGCGCCGACGACGAGCTGAAACTGCCCAGGGACATGCTCTCAAAGTTTGAGCTGGGGTTCAGGTCGAGCAGGTCGTCTTCGAACTCGTCGTCGGAGGACGAGGAGCCCGCGGAGGACGACGACGACGAGTGGGACGAGGCCGAGGAGGACGCGTGCGACGGCGCGCTGGACGGGGCGGGCGAGGCGGCGCGCAGGCTGGCGTAGCTGCGGTGGTCGGCGGGCGAGCGGCCGGCGGCCGGCGACGAGGCGGCGCTGCTGCGGCCGCTCAGGCTCGGCCCGTCAGGCGAGCAGCCCGGGCCCCCCTCCTCGTACAGGCCGAGGGGGTCGCTGGGGTCGGCGCCCGCGCCCACGCCGCCGACGGGGGACGACGACGCACCCAGGCCGCCGAACAGGTAGATGCGCTTCACCTTCTTCTCGGCCAGGTGCTTGCCCGGGGCCGCGAGGGTGGCGGAGGCCGTGGCCGCCGCGGAGGCCGAGGCCGAGGTGCTGGGAGTCCGCGCCTTGTACAGCGAGTGGTGGTCCGCGGCCGCGGCGCCCAGGGGCAGCAGGGCGGCGGCCCCCGCCTGCTCCGCCGCGAAGGAGGAGGAGGAGGAGGAGGAGGAGGCGGCCGCCGCTTTCCCGCCGCCGCCGCCGCCGCTGCCCGCCAGGATGAGCTTGGCGTGCTGTTTGCCGATCCCGCCGCCCGCGCCGCCCGCCACTTTGGAGCCGCAGCTCTTTTTCTGCGCGGGTTTGGAGTTGGCGCCGCCGCCGCTCGCACCGCCGCCTCCTCCCCCCGCGCTGCTGCTCCCGCCGCCGCCGCCGCCGCCGCCCCCGTGGCCGCCCCCGCCGCTGCCACCGACCTTGTCTCCCTTCTCCCCCGGCTTGGAGGCGGCGGCGGTGGCCGAGGAGCCGGAGTTGGCGTTGCCAGACTTCACCTTCTTCCTGGGCCGGTACTTGTAGTCGGGATAGTCAGCCATGTGCTTGAGGCGCAGCCGCTCCGCCTCCCGAATGAAAGGGATCTTGTCGCTGTCTTTGAGCAGCTTCCAGCGTTTGCCCAGCCGCTTGGAGATCTCCGCGTTGTGCATGTCGGGCGACTGCTCCATGATTTTGCGCCGCTCGATCTGCGACCACACCATGAAGGCGTTCATGGGCCGCTTGATGTGCCCGCTCGGCGTCTTGCACCAGCTCGGGTCGTCGGCCTTGCCGCCCGTGGAGGCGGTGGAGCCGGGCGTGGGGGAGGAAGCGATGCCCAGCTCGAGGCCGGCGCCCGAGTCCGAGCTCTCGCCGGCCAGCAGCGCTTCCTTGTTCTCGGCGTTGTTGGTTTGCTGCACCATGGCCCCGGCTCGGCGGGCGCCCACGCGCGCTCACACCCTCGCGGCGGCCGCGGCGCGATCGCCGGGCCCTCCTGGCTCCCCGGGCCAAGCGCACGCCGAGCAGGGGGACGCGCGCGTTTGCCGAGCTGGCCCCTTAACTCCTCGCCCGGGGCGGCGGCAGCTGCTGCGGTGGGCGAGAAGAGAAAAGTCTCCAAAAGATGCGGGGAAGGCGTACTCCGCCTCTTGCACAGGAGTTATAGTTCCCAGGCTGGAGAGGCTCTCTCCCTCCCTCCCTCTCTTTCTTTTGCTCTCTCTCACCGCGCTGCAGTTTGCTCTGTCTCTCGGCTCTGAGTCTGGAGACCTTGCTAAAGTGGAGAGGAGTTTCTTGAATGCTGGCCGCTGAAGCTTCCAATGCAAGTTTCTCGCTGCCTCCCAGGCAAGTCTTTTTTTTTTTTTTTTTTTTTTTTTTCTTCCCCTGAAGCAGTTGATTCCAGTTCAGGAGCGCTCTCAGGAGCTCAGGAAAGCGACATTGTCTCTATCAGTTAGTCCCTTTCCTACAATGCAAAGCAAAAAAGACTCTGGCTCCAGGACTCTCTGTGGGCGGAATCGGCACTAAGGAGTTTGTGCAATTATTTTGTTGCAAGGTAGGAAGCCAAAAAGCCTTCATGCAACAGACTGGCATGAATAAATGTATGTTTCCCCCCTCCCTTCTGCAAGAAGGGAGCTGGTAATGGCAGAGTTCTTCCAATGCAGACTCTTAAAGAGCGTGCAAGAACTAGAGACCCGGGAGCGAAACAGGCCTCTGGTCCTCACACACGGTTTCTCTTGCTGCAGCTTAGAGCAGACCCCAATTCCGCCTCGCGCCTCTTTATCCTTTCACAGTCTCGGCCGCGGCCAATCAGCCGCTGTAACCAACGCTTCCTCGTGCCAAGCCCCGCCCCCGGACTTCCCATTGGCTTGGAACCCGATGCAATAATAATCTCCGCGTGCAATGAGAAGCTCCAAATCTGACCTCATTCCAATTTACAGAGCAAACTTTTTAAAAGGGCTAGAAGTACAGCTGAGATTTCTGTCTCTTTTTTCCTTTTGCTATGCGCGCGCGTGCGCGCGCATCTGGTGTGTGTGTCAGTGTGTGCGCGCGTGTGTGTGTGAAAAGGATGTTAATGCATGAAATTATTAAGGGGAGAGACGGAAATGTATTCTAACCATTATGTTAGATAACAAGGGGCTTGGAAGGCGGGGGGGGGGGGGAGGGTGAAATACTGTAAATGGAAGCTTTCTGCTTAAAAGCCAAGTGATTATTTTTATTAGTTCTTTTCAGTGTTAGAATAAAGACTCAGCCTAGTGCAAAATCTGTTCCTCGGCTCCTTCATAAAGCCAAGGAGGTAAAAGGGGGAGGGAAAGCCACAACAGCAAATCAATGGATATTGAAAACCATTAAGAAAGTGGTACCTAGACACCTGTCATCACAATTATTTTTAACAACTCCAGGTACAGCACAGATGTTGATGCATTGTGTAAATCCCCTCAGAGCAATTTTTGTGCTGTTTGTGGAAGGCAGAGAAAAGGAATTTCTGCAATAATTGTTTGCTCTCTTAACCAAACAGGGGTTAACTGTGGTTATTTAATGAGTTAAGCTCCCCCATAAATCCTGGATAGTCCAAACAGAGGAGCTTTCCTTTGGAACACATTAGGCAGTATTCCATAATTAACTCAATGGGAGAATTTCCACAGTTTTGAATAGGATGGTAATGGTGAGGAAAGGAGGGGAATTGATTTTAGCTTCTAAATATTTGTTTTCCACATTTTCAATAAAAGCTTGCTTCACTCCTCATCCTTCTCCCTCCTCCCCCTCCTTTTTATATACATTTTATTCTATCTATTCTTCCAATATATTTGTTACTTCAATTAAATGGAACTAAAAGGCCAACATAAACAGAAACCTTAGAACAAAGTGGTGACTGGTAGCAGATGAGCATGGGGCCTCTGGGTTTACGTAAGGCATGACTTTGCCTCCTTCTTACTGGGTTTATACGCCCGGAAATGTGACCAATTCTCCGTTTTCCTGGTCTGTGATATGGGAACGCTAGCAGCTACTTTGCATAGGGCTTTTGTGCAGGTTCAGTGGGTGTGATGCATAGGAAATTCTTCATGAATATTATCCTTCCCTTGATAATGCAAAAACCAGAGACACTCTTTCAGCATGTTGTTCAGAGAACCAAAATCCAGGGGGGCCCCCCGATGTGAAAACAAGGAGAGCTCGTGGCTGCGATCCCTGCAAGGACAGTGCAGGCAGCTCTGTTGTCTCAGTGATTTAAAAGAAATCCTGTGAAGAGCATTGTGAAGACTGTGGCAAAAAATAAACACATAAATGCCTAGATATTCAGAATATAGGTTCATTTGGCCACACACACACACATAAAAATCTCTGTATTCCTACATGTGAAAATGGTGATTTTAGCAAACATTGGCCTTCCCTAACATGTAACTTTTTCTACAGGAAAATGATAGGTGTACTGCAGGGTCACCTAACACCATTAAGTCAGCTTTCAGTTCAGATCAAACTAGGGCTAGCAGGCAAATTTCTATTAATCTTGTCAAACTTTTAAAATATGTAGGCTGGTGAGAGGCCCAAGTTGTCAGATATAGAATTTTACTGGCAAGAACACTCTTTGGTGACATCTGACTGGATTTCTAAAGATTAGCCACAGACAAGAATCCTTCTGTGGGTAAAAGCAAATAATTTTTGTTCATTAGCTACCCAAGTTATATGCTTTTACTTTTAAAAGGGGAAACAAATCTTAAAAACAAACAAGAAAACTCACAGGCCCCTTTTTTTGCATATAACTAAGTTGGATGTGTTATGCATATTCTTTGGTATGCACACTAAAACACACCTCTAAATATCCATCTGACAAAATTTCTCTTAGAGGTCTATTATTTATAAAATCAACCTTTTCACTAGAATTAAAACAGAATGCTAGATTTATTTTGGGATTTGCACCAAGTAATGATTTGAGAGGGTAGTTTGTGATCATTTTGTAAAGGTGAATGTCAGTATAACTGATTTATTTCTACATCAATTTATGCCTCCACTAAATATGCTTATACAAATATGATATGGGGGATGCTTTGTTTATGCTTAAAGAAGACAGATTCTTAAAAGTGTGCAAAAAATAGACACTGGTGTGCTTCTGATGTTAGTTATATTTTTCTGTATTTCAGTAAATCCAATTGATTTTAAGACAAACCTTATTACAGGTCTCTATGGAAGAAAAACTGCTAATGAAACTGACATCCCCTGGGTTGTAAGATATTTCCTTCTTGCAGAGAGGTTGAGAAAGTTCTTAGAATTGAAGAAATACGGCATTAGTCATTTCCATTGACTATGATAATAGTGTATACAAAAGCTCAGACTTCTGAAGTAGGTTTGTTCTTGTGTGTTAGTAGTTCTCTTAAAATGTAAGAAAATTTCACAAAGGAATGGCCTTTTATTAAAGTCATCTTTCTCATCAACTGAGTAAGAATGTGCACACTGGAATATATTGGACCTCTGAATACCAAATAGCGAGAAAAGATTTCTGTGTTCTCATTACCTCAGTTCATATTCTTTGTAACTAGTTCTCCATTACTGATATTTTTCCCCCAAGTACCAGCTATTTGGTGGCCCCTACTAAATCAGTACTCAGTGTTCCCTCTGCTGGCTTTGCAGCACATGAAGTAATTCTTAATGCTACTCTTTAAACCACATTAACAGCAAACCAAGATGATTTTGACAAAAATTCCTGTTTTAGAATAATAAGCTAATTGTCTTTGTTAGCAACAACACTAGACATTTCCAATTTTAAATTATGATAAATATTTAATTTTTTCCATCAAATAATGGAATTCTATTTGAGATGTAATGTAATATCTGTGAATTCATTTCTTTTCTTCTGCTCTCACACACCTGCACAACATAAAATCTCACATCCATAAAATGGTATGGAGTAGAGATGGAAATAAGATTCGATCCCACTACTTAATATATTCCTATAACAGAGAAAGGTGGGGGTGGGGTGGGGGGAACCTGAAGGGAAATTAGTTTAACAAATCTCCTGGATTTGCACTGATTTGCAGGGTGGTGCCTTGCCTTAGCTGTAGAAACTGACTGTAGGAGCTGGTCTGCCTGACCAGGATTCAGTTCAAATAAAGAGGGGAAACCCCCAGTCTTTGTTATTTGAGCAGAAATTTGATGCCTTTGGCCTTTGTCAACTGAAAGGCCCCAAGCTTTTGGTTCCACACTATATGGAAAAGAATCCACCATCTCAGGCTGATTTACTCAGTCAAATAGACGACAAACATAAAGTTGACCCTTCATCTTTTTGGTTTGGTGACGTTGTTTTGGAACTAGACTTTATTTTCGAGGTTTGTATTGAAAAATAATACGTAGAAGTAATTATTTTATTGAAATATACCAAAATAGGGTTCTGGGGTAAAAATGACATCCATGACTTAGTAACTCATAATAAGTTAAGCGATAAGAACGCCTTATTTTAATCATTTTCACCTTTCTCTCCCTAATCAGAGACTAGCACGTGGTAGACTTAAGTAAGCACTTCATACCAGTGCCAACTCATTTTTCTTTTCTTATGTTCTTTTTTTTTTCTTTTTTTACGAGAACCAGCAGAAAACAAGTGTTTTCCCGGGCCACGTAGATTTGAAGCATGAACACGAGCTTCTGCCCCATTTGGCGATGTGGAGGCGAGGCACACCCACCAGAGGCCTGGGCTTGCTCGCCTTCCGCCGGCTCCCAAGCTGGGAAGAAACAGCCGCCAGGTGGCAGCAGTGAGCCTCCCTGAGCCCGCGAGGAAACGTGGGAAAACGTGGATCCGGATGGTCTGACTGCTTTCTCCCCCTTCCTCCGCTCCCTACTGTCCCAGTCGTCTTCCACTGCTCTACCTTCTTTAGAGAGCACTTTAAAAGATCAGAGGGTAATAGGGCGTGTCGGTGAATTCTGATCATTTTCCCCTCCACAAATTAAAGTTTAGGGGAACCAACCCACGCCTCCTGTTGACTTGTCACTAGCCTCGTTGGATCTAGTAACTGAACCCCGAGATGTTCAGGGACCGTGTCTGCATCGTCTTGCCGAGGCAGGAATGACTCAGAAGACCGTTTCTCCGCAGCCGCTCTCTGAGAGCCGCTGCGGGGCAGCGGTGCGCGTGACTTAGGGACCAGCACAGGCCACCCCTTCTCCCGAAACAGGCTTTCCTAGCCCAACGCCTGGCGGATCTCGGCGTCTCGGCCGCACGGGTACGCCGCTCTTCCTGCCCCGAGCTGGGCGGGGATGAGTGGTGCTCAGCCTCCGCCCGCCGCCGAGGCTCGGCCTCGCCTTTCGATTACAGTTGCAGGGACGAAATAAATTGGAATCGACTTGGGCTGTGCTTGTTGGAGTAAAGTCTTTCTTTCCTACTGTAAACATGTTTCAGGCGAGCCTGTCAGCAGCATTTTAGCACCCGTCTTCCGTTTAGATTTTACGACCTGGGGAAAGTGGAAGACACACGCACGGTCCAAGCGTAGATGCGCCCGCGCCCCTCCCCCAGCCCGCCTTTGAAGCTGCAGCTGGAAGCGTCTGGCCCCGAGGTCGTTTCCCGGGCGCGCGGCCTCTCATTCCCCGCCCCCACGCCGCGGAGCCAGCTAGTGCCTTGGCGTGGGTGCCCAGTTCCGTCCCTGACCGGAACTGACAACCACTTGCCGCCTCCCCGCCCCGGGTGCCCACGGCCTTGGTTCTGGACTCCTAAAATGCTGTCTGCACGCCATGCATCTGGAACCCCTCTCCGGCTAGTGCACGCTCGGGGCGCCCCTCCCCGGTCCCCGCAGGCGGAGGCCCCACTGAACGTGCAGCTGCCGGGTCCCCTTCGAGGGGGCAGGGCCGGTGTGCGCGCGCTGGGCGGGGAGGAAAAAGCCAGAGGGCTCGGGGCGGAGCGGGGGCTGGGGGGTGGGGGTTGGGGGGGTTGACCGTCGGTTGCACCCGAATCTTCTAGCGTCCCATCCCAGGGCCTTGGGAGGGGCAAGGCGTGCCTCTCTGCCCTCCCTCGCCCTGTGCTGGTGCCGGGAAGGCCGGGAGGTGGGGAGAGCGGGGGAAGCGGTGAGTCGCGGGGTCGACGAGGGTCGCGGAGGCGCCACAGGGCGCCAGAGCCCTTGCCTAAGGGTGGAGGCTCACCCTCTGATTCGTGCCCCCGCCCCCAACACCTCTAGGAGGCGGTTTTAGGTCTGAGAGAGGGAGCAGTGGCCGGACGGTGACTGCTAAGTTAGAGGCTGCGTCCCAGTTACTTAGAAGCACAGATGTGCGGAGGACTCGGCTGGCTTTGTCCGTCTTGGATTCACGTGCCTCTAACTCTCCGCTGCCAGGCCGGGGCATCGGCGTCCGGGTGGGCTGCCTACCCCACCCAAAGACGCCCCGAAGCCACCCCGGGGCCCGAGCGCGCGGTGCGGACGAGAGCGTCCCCGGGTCCCGAGGGGATTCCCACCCCAACAGCCGAGCAGGAGCAATTACGATCGGAGCCCTTTGGGGGAAAGCGGCTGATTTCATTTACGGAAAACGCTTAAACTAGAGCAGCCCTAAGCCGGCGCTAGCAAACCAGCTGACCTGCCATTGGAGGGTGTGCGAGGGCGGATTGGGCCGGGTGCTAGAGCCGGGGAGGCGAACCCGCTGGGGAGCGGGCCGAAGGAGGCGAAGCAAAATGTCAGATAAGGAGAAGGGAGGAGCGGGAGGAGCGGGAGGAGCAAGGCGCCTGATTGCAGAAAGGGGAGCTGGAAAGGCGCGGAGACTGCACGGGCGGCAGTGACGTGAGTCGGAGAAGAGGGCCGGGCGCGGCGTGGACAGCGGGCACGGGACGCGCGAGCAGGGGACGCGCGTGCTCCCCCGGACACCAGGTCTCACGGTTCCGTGCCCTCCCTTCCCGGGAACCTGCCCGGCGTGACAGCGCTGGCAGCACAGAACCTAGCGGGAGAGCCTGTGGGGAGGAGCGTGGAGGGGCGCGGCAGGACCAAAGAACTCTGCCCCAGACCGCGCTGGCTCAGGCACACCTGGCACTCGCCATCTGCTCCCAGCTTTGTCTCTCGGGCCAGGGTGTGGGCCTGGAGAGATAAGGATATTGCCTGGGGAGTGAAAGGTTTCACGTCAACCGCCGCTGTAAACTCAGTCAATCACCATTTACGGTGCGCCTACTGTGTGCTGAATGCAGCCTCGCTCCCTCCAGCTGTTGGACTCAGGAGCCGCACCATCTGTTCGGTTTAGACAGCAAGCCAGAAAAGACTCGGAGTATATGGTTGTATCATACATTCATAATTCGAACAGTCACCTATAATCATGTTCACCCTGGCAAGGAGGGTTGGGGCAGGTTGGGGCCCTGGAGAAGTTGGGCAGAGTAAGGTATAAATTTGGGGGCTTTTTCACTGCTTCCTGAAGCCTGAGTGCCCCACCCAGCTTTCTATCTCATATTCTTACAACACAGAGCTCAACATTTACAATAACAAAAGCAATTTTGTGGCAGTCTGCTAGCAGTGTTCCCAAATAATGGAAGGTCATCCATAAAAGTTCACATTGAACTCATTCATTTCACAAATAGCAGACCCCCAAACATTGCCTTCTTGAAACAAGTGTGTTGTGATCTAACTGTACTATCCTGAAATACAATTTGTGGATAATAGAAATTTCCACGCACCTAATATATACATATATATATATACATTTAAATCAACATAATGTTCAAACTACAATGTAGTGGAGAAATACCAGGAATTTATTGTTTTAGAAAGAAAGTGAGAGGAAGACATCTTTTTATTTACTTGTTTATTCCCCGCCCCCCCCCCCCCCATGGCTGCCTCCCAGCCATGGGTCTCTAACCCCATCTAGGGCCTTTACATGGTCCCCACACCAGTGTCTCAGCCGCCTGAGCCACAAAGGTGCACCAGTACTTAATTTATAAAAATAAGGTAAATATGCATTTCAACTGTACATGCTCAGGCTCTATTTCACAACAACTCTCAAAATTTCTGAAAATTGCCCTGAGGGGTTCTGTTGCTTCCATGTGGACCAAGCACTGTGGGGGCCAGGGAAATACTAAGTAATGGGGGTGCTAGTGATATTCTAAAATCTTAGATTCACAGTAAACAAAACAGATTCTTATAATAGCTCAGTCTCCTAGTTTTGTAACTTCATATGGGTCCTCCCCCTTCAACACAGGATTTGATCACATGATTTATTTGGCCAGTGGGGCCTTAGCAAGCA
Organism: Solenodon paradoxus; assembly: GCA_004363575.1. Classification (NCBI taxonomy): domain Eukaryota; kingdom Metazoa; phylum Chordata; class Mammalia; order Eulipotyphla; family Solenodontidae; genus Solenodon; species Solenodon paradoxus. The sequence continues at coordinate 86,812 of RJWH01002800.1, read as the reverse complement.
AAGGCCTCCAAGCCTTGGCTTGGAAAATGCTTGTATGTTGGGGTTTGTCCCCTTGGAATCCAGACAACTCATGTTAAGAAGAAGCTAGTCTAATCTACTGGAGAACAAAGACCTTTGGGGACAACTGAAATGCCCTGGCAAGGCTAGAGTCCCAGGCATGTGACTGAGGCTGAGTTCAGTAGGATTGTCAGGTGACTGAACCACATGAGCAGTTCTGTAGTCCCACAGAAGCATCACTCATCTTGACAACCCACAGAACCATGGAGAACACTAAATTCCTTCTTTTAAATCACCTTCCTCTGGGTGGTGTGTTAGGCAGGAATAGAGGACAGAGTAGTGTTAGCAGCAATGCAGTGTGCTAGATGCCAAAAGACAAATCCACCCAGGAGGGTTATGCAGTGCTGAAGAGCTTCATTAGGAGTTCAGGCAACATATTCATCAGTACCCGTAGTGTATATAGGGGTTAGTGAGACTTTAATAAACCCAGATTTCTTAACTACTCTGGTTGCAAGTTCTGCTCCTTTGCAGAAATTCTTCCCCCAGCAGGCCTGCCACTCCCCAGCACTGTTGGTTTATACTTTTTGCTTGTTCTGCTGTCTGTGGCCTTTTTTTTTTGGCTAGCTCTTTTTTTCCCCCACTTATTTTCTTTTTCCTTCTTCCTGGTTTCTCTTGTCTGCTCCTGCTTCAACCCTTGTTTACTTATGGTTAGTAAGCAGATCAACAAACCCTTAATAATCTGCTTCTTTAGCTTATCTTGACTTTTTGGCCATTTGCTTCTTCCTGTAAATTACTTTCAGTCAATTGTAGGGGTTCAGAGGCAGGATAATATAATTGCTCTAGACCCTAGGAAAGTGTTGTGGTCACATATAAAGGCTGTAATTCTAATACCATGGGATGGTGTGGTATTCAGAGTTCTCCAAAGAAGTACAACCAGCAGGAGGAGAATATATGTATATGTGTCAGTCTATGAATCTGTCTGTCCATCATCTGTATCTATCTTATGGAGACCGGCAAGTCCCAAGTCCCAGTTTGCAACCAGCAAGCTGGAGACCCAGGAGAATCCCTAGTGTAAGTTCCAGTCTAAGTGTGAAGGTCTAATAGCCAGGAAAGTCAATATTCTAGTTCTAGATCAAAGGCTAGGAGACTTAAGGCCCAGAAAAAGCAGATATTTCGGTTGCAGTCATAGCAGGAAAAATCCAGTGTCCCAGTCTGCAGGCAGGCAGAAGGAATTCTCTCTTACTTGGTGGAGAGTAAGCCTTTTTATTCTATTCAGACTTTGAGCTGATTGATGAGACCCACCAGCATTACAGAGGGCAATCTGTTTTATTCAGAGTATCCATTTATATATGAAATTCATCTGAAAATACACCCTCACTGAAACACCCAGAATGTTTTACCAAATATCTGGGCACCTCATGGCCCAGTCAAGTTCACCTGTAAAATTAATTACCATGGATGATTACTAATTGCCCTGTCTTAGAGAAGTAACTTTATTCAAGGATGACTTATATTTATACATTGAATAAGAAGCCATTCCAAAAGGTATTTTGATGGAAAATGAGGATGATCTTTAATCTAATCCTCTCTTCTGTCTTACCAACTATTAATAATGAAGCTTCCATAATTGTATTTCTTCTAATTAGAGTACAGCTTATATAAGAAAGTTTTTTTGTACTGTTAGGCAATGATAGCTTTTCAGTAGGTTTAAGTACATTTTACCATTGGTTGGGGAGAGAGAGAGAGGTTCACTTTGTAATGATGCTATTTAAATGTAGTGCTTGCAACTAAAGGGTTTATATAGTATGATAGATGAGAAATGGAAGAACTAAAACTTAAAATTTTCTGCCCTCTCAAAACAGACAGCTTTCATTTCTTGAGACTGGAAAGTCCCTGCTGCTAATATACAAGATAGTATAAGTAAAATTACTTCGTGTTTTAGGCTAAGATATAACAGGTCAGAATAGATAGAGCTTTGCTTTTCATGTATATTCCTCAAGGGTAAAATGAAGAAAAAAAAACAAAGAAAGACTCAAAGAAACTTCATGCCATGTAATTAAAGGATATTCTTTACTAATCTTCTTTAGAAGTAATTATTATGATAATCATTACCTATAATATCCAGCAGTTCAAACAGTTTCTGTATTCAAATTTGGAGGATGTAAAAATTTTTTTTTTTTTTTTAATCAGAGAAAATGCAATGTGTTTGTGCCTCTTTTAGGTGATTTTTACTGTTTGCCTTAATAGAATGGTCTATGCGGAGATGGAGATGTGTCTTGAACACTCAGTGTCTGTGCACATCAGGTATTTCTCACTGAGGCACCATCTCCTGTGAACCCAACAACTCTGCGGAGCGACCCCCTTTCCCAGCAGTGGTTCAGAGGACCAAGCTGAGTAGCTCCGTATCTCAGCCTGTGGTCTCCAGCATCTCCATAAAAGGGAGAGTGCAGAGACCTCTCCCTTATACCTAAATATCTCTTCCTGGAAGTGACACCTAACAGTTGTATTCATAGTCTATTGACCATAACTGGGACAAGGCCCTGTCTGAGGGTTTGGAAGCAGGGCTCTCCTCAGAAAAGAGGAAAAATGGTTGTGGGTAAATACTAGAAATCTGTTATAGATTATTACCTATCAAATTGACATACCACATCTTACTTTACTATGCATTTAAATAAATCCTATTTTCCTTTCAACTGCAGGTTGAAATCAAAGTTATCCTCTGGTAGGGAAAAAAAAAATTTTTGTTTCCCAGTCCTGGGTCTCAAACCCAGGCACTTGACCTTAGCTGCCTGAGCCACAGGGGTGTGCCTGCAAGGAAATTTTTTTTTTTTAAATCTCAACTAATATTTAGGATATTAGTCTTTATTGTTTTTAATTACATTACAATTCAAAAATATCATTAGAGTTAGTGAACATTTCTGCTTCTGCGTATAATGTGTAAGTAGCAGAAAGCTGTCACAGGTAGAAAAAGAAAGGTAATTTTTATAGATTTTGGAAAGCAATAGGAGCATATAAGATTAAAATAAATACATTTTGGAGACAGAAGAGACTTTCTTATGAGAGTTGAGTCCGCTGGCCATTTTCTTGTCTGGGAGCATTTGCTGAGACCAATCATAGGTTTTAGAGAAACCTAAAGAAGAAGGAGAATTTTTCATATATATGTGGGTTTGTATGGACTTTACAGGGCCCTCAAATCATTATCTGTATTTTTCAACAGGATATTTACTGAGTGATGGGATAGTAGAAGACGAGGAGGCTGAGCCACGAAGGCAGAAATTAACTGCAGAACAAGTCATGCTGGAAGAAGGAACATCCAAAAATATTTATATATAAGTATATACACACATACACACACTTTTACACATGTACCCTTGCACTCACATGCTCACATACACACATACTCACACACATCTCGCCCTTCAAGAGAGTCTTCAGATCTTTTTTATTGTTTTTAGAGGAAGGAAGCAGGCAGGGATGAAGTAGGTAGGCAGCAGGTAGGAAGGAAGAAAGAGAAAGAAGAAGCATTTTTTATTTATTTAGTTGTTCATATTTTAGTTATTTCCCCTGGGCCATGAACTCAGGTCCTTAAGCTGTCTACGGACAGTTCCCCAGGCATGGACTTAACTCCTGAGCCACCAGGGTATGTTGATTTTTTGGATTTTGAACCTGGATGAGAAGAGAAGCTAACAGCTAAACTCCAAACCTATGTAAGGGCAAAGGAGATGGAGTCTCACCAGTCTCCTAAGTAAAATGCGCAAGAAAGAGATGGACTAGAAAAGCAGAATAAAATTCCCTGAAAGTCCTGGGTGCTACCTTCTACTGATGGGTGGATTCTGCAAGAAACAGAAAATCTGACTCTCAAGATATTTGAAGCCACAGGTGGACTGAGTCTGTCTAAATCTGCAAGCTAACCCAAAACTAGTTCTATTCTCGACACAGAAAAGATAAAACCATAAACTGAGGGTGAAAGAACAACAATTTGAATCTCCATAGTTTCCTTACGTGCAGTGGTCATGATATAATACCAAAGTATGAGACATATCAAGAAGCAAAAGTAACTGATCAAGAGAAAAAGTTAGACAATAGAAGCAGACTCATAGGCTCTCTATCCAGATGTTAAATTTAGTAGATATGGTATTTATTCTCTTTAATAGAAAATATTAAAAAATAGGTGAAAGGAAAGCATTTGAACAGAGAACTGGAATTTTAAAAAAAGGAAAGAAACAAATGAACATTCTAGAAATAGAACTTACATTATTATAAGTTAAGAACTCATTGAATGGGTTTTATGTCAAATTAGAAAAAAGAAAAGACAAGATTAATGAATCTAAATAAAAATATACAAATGTATATACAAATGTAAGCACAGGTGAAAAAAGAAACGTAAGAGTAAGAATGCAAGTGATATGAGTGATACATACAAGTGATTTAGCATTACGTTACTTAAGTTCTATAGGAAGAGAAGGAAGAATAGGTCAGAGACAATATTTGAAGAGAATTTTGCAAATTGATGATAGATATAAATCCACATATCCAAGAATCTGAGTGAACCTCAAGCACTTAAAAACAAAACTGGTAAGTCATGGTGACTCAGGCATTAAGTCAGCAGCTAGGACATCATAGTCCATTTAAAATCGAAGGACTTCGGTTTGACACCTCAGGCCAGGGGAACCCCCCCACCCCCAAAAAGAACAAAATGAGTAAAAATATTTCTTTCTTTGCTCTTTTTTTCCTGCCTACCTGTCTGCTTCCTTCACCTTAAAAAAAAAAAAAAAAAGCAAACATAAAACAAAAGCCAAGAAAGCTACTTCTAGGCACATCTTTGAAAACCAGCATTAAAGAAAAAACCTCTTAAAGGCAGTCTACGGAGGAAAGGACACCTTATACTAAAAAGAAAATAAGATTTATGGCTCACTTTTCAACAGAAACTATGAAAGTCAAGATTATGTATTTATACCTTCAAAATGTGCAACTAAAATTTCTCTTTCAATAATTCTAACAAATGAAAATAACCTTAAAAAGTGAAGGTTAAATAGAAAATAGGCAAACAAAAGTTTAAGAGATTTTATTTCCCATAGTCGCATACTGTAAACAAAAGAAAGTCCTTCAGCCAGATGGAGAACAATGCCAGACAGAAGCCAGAAGTATAGTAAGAAAAGGAAAACATAAAGGCAAATATATAAGGATATTGACTATTTAAAGCAACCATGCTTTGGGCGAACACTTGTGACTCATGTGGCTGAGACCGCTAAGGGGCAGGTCATATGCGGGGCAGAGATGGGAGGGTGGGGGGGAGCAACCATGCCTGGTGTATAGAAATAAAATGTGAATCAATAATAGTACGAAGACTGGGAGTGAGCAATGAACTTGCTATTAAATTCCTTGCATTTTTTGACAAAGTAGACTCTCATTAGTCAGGGATGTATATGCAAAGTTGTAGGGTAACCACTAAACCACTGAAAGAACAGTATACACAGATATAACTAAAAAAAAAATAGAGAATATAGAATTCAATATTGAAAAATATTTCATCCAGAAGTAAGCAGAGAAGAAAAGAACAAAGCGCAGACAGGGCAGATAAAAACCAAGATGTACGATTACAAATTTATAACAAACCAAATCAGTAACAGCAATGAATATGAATAGACTGAACCTCCCTATTAAAAGACCAAGATTGCCAAATTGGGTTTTTAAAAGGACTTAACTATCTGCTGTTTATGAAAGATACCATTTAAATATAAGAATAGTTTAAAAAAATAAACTATGCTATACAAACACTAATCAAAATGAAGTTGGTATGTTTATATTAATATCAAAAACACTAAGGTAAGACTTATTCTTAGAGATAGAGGCATTCCATAATAATACATGAACAAAGTCACCAGGAAGACAAAAACATTAATTCCTATACACCTAATAACATAGCTTTAAATAAACAAAATCCCAAACAAACAAACAAACAAAAACCAAACTGACAGAGCTACAAAGAGAAGTAAGTAACTCAAGTTAAAATCAGAGATTTTAACATTAGTGGGTAACAGATAAAACACCAATAATATGAAAGATTTAAACAGCGCTGTCAATCTGGCTAATTAACATGGATTGAATAAGATACCCAACAATTGCAGATACATAAATCAAGTTTCAGTAAACTTCAGAGCAGTGGTATTTCGCAGAGTATATTTCTGATCATGTTACCAGATCAAGGTCCACTGCCCACCGTGCATCAAATCAATAATATGGTATCAGGTTTTGAGAAAAGAAAGTGCTTTTTTGCGAGTTTACTGGCGTGGAGACAGAAGGCAAAACTTCTTAAATCTGTCTGAACACACCTGAGTTCAGAGCAAGCTTTTAAAGGACTTTGGAGTGAGGAAGGAGAGGGTATGGTATCTGACTCTGGCTATAGGGAGATTTAAGCTTGTTATAGGTTTAGCCTGTAGGAATCTAAGGCACCTGCCATTTTTTATTCATTTTTGCTAGACAGGCTCTTCGAGGACATCAGGAGGCTGGGTGCCATCAGCACTTGTGCAGTGGCCTGTGCTAGTTCCTCTTCAATGATTCTTTCAAAGCAGATGGTTCTAGTTTGTTGTGAAGTTCAGCAGCTTCTGCAAAACAAACTTGAAAGAGAATTCCACAAACCTTCCTGACTTCAGAAACAAACAGTCCCCAGCCACAGTATCAATCACTGTGAGAATAAACTAAAAACAACAGTGGAAAGATTATCCCCAAATGTTTCAGAATTAGGCAACACACTTTTAAATAACCCATAGTTCAAATTAGATGTTATTTTTAACAGGTAGAAAATAAAAATAGGATATATCAAAAGGTAAGTACTTTCAGGGAAGTGCATTACTTTAACGCACATGTCACAAAAGAAAATCAGAGACCTCTGATTCTAACTGGAGAAACTGAAAGAGTAAATTGAACCCAATTAAAGAAGGAAGAGTAATTATAAAGATAAGCTCTGAAATAAATGAAATAAAAACAGATGTCGTACAGAGAAAAATGAGTCAACTCTTGGAAGTGATTAGTACCTCTAGCAAGACGTAGCAAGAGAGAAAAAAAAATACCCTCAAATTTCCAATATCACAATTTAAATATTACACAAACATTAAAAAGATGTGAAAAAAAATTATCAACTGTATACCAATCAACGAACAATTTAAAGGAAATGGGAAAATTCCTTGAAAGACATTTACAAATATTGATATTGAAATCTGAATAGTTCTATATCTACTCAAGAAACTGAATTGATCAAGTTTTTAAAAGCCTTCCCACCAAGAAAAAAGCAAGGCTCACATCACTTCATTGGTGAATTTTCCAAAAATTTAATAGCTGGAATAACAAAACTGGCAAAGGATATTACAAAAAGAAAATGGCACTTCAATATTCTTCAAAAACGTAGATACAAAAATATTTTTTAAATATTAGTAAATCAAGTCTAGCAATATATGAAAAGAAGAATATACCATGACCCAGCAGAGTTTAGTCCAGAATTATAAAGTTGGTTTAATAGTTGAACATGCATCAATATACTGTACCACATTAACAGAATAAGGGAGAAAAACTCATATTATCCTAATCTTGATAGGTGCAGATATTTAAATAAAGCATTTGACAAGATTCAGCCACCAGTTAGGATAATAACTCTCAGTCAAATAGGGATTGAACAGACATTTTTATAATCTGGTAACTCTAAAATTATATTTACAGTATATTTTGAACATTTTCTGCTTGAAATGGGAAATAAAGGTTGTTTACTCCCAATATTTTTATTCAGTCATTGTACTGAAGGTCATAGCCAATTTAATAAAGCAAGAAAATGTCATAAAATATATAAAGAGAAGAAAAAAGGAAATAAAATGAAGAAAACAAACTTTTCTTCACAAATTACGTGATTTTGTTAAAAAGTTACAATAATGTACACATTATTAAAATTAATAAGTGAGTTCAATATCACATAAAAATGAATTAGATTTCCAAGTTCTAATAACAAATGTAGCAAAATATAAATCACATACCATTTACAATAGTATCAAACATCATTTAGGAGTAAATCAAGTAAAAGAAGTAAAAACTGAGAACTACAGAAATTTTCTGAGAAATAAGAAGATCTAAATTAAGAGTCATCCCTTGTTTTTAGATTGGAAAACCAATTATCATAAAAATGTTGATTTTCCTAAAATTGATCTATAAATTCAAGCAATCCCAAACAAAATCCTAGTTTTTAAAAAATTTTTTGTTTTGTGGAGATAGTCAAATTTATATGTGTAATGCTTCTATGGGTGTATACATATGTACAATTTTATCAAGCAGTACACTAAAGATCAGTGCTTTTTATGTCATTAGTGTATATATCAATAAAATATGAAGGTAAATCAGAAAAATATTTGAAATATACCTACTTTTCTGTACTTTAAGGGAGTCTGCCAGCATTATTTATAAGGGATCAGGTAGAAAATATTTAAGACTTGTTGACTGTGTTCTCTGTCACAGTTGTTTAATTCTACTGCTTTAATACAAAGATATATAGACGATATATAAGTGAATAGCTAGCAGGCCAGTTTTGACCTGCCATGGGTAGTTGATCTAATCCTGATTTAAAACATTAGCAAAGGTATTTGTGTGCCCCTTGTGATTTCTTTCTTTCTTTCTTTTTTTAACGGAAAGGTGCAGGCAGAGAAAAAGGTGAGTAGGCAGATAGGCAGGAAGAGAGAAGGATGAATCATTTTTATTTATTTTTATTTATTGTTCATCTTGGTTGTTCCCCCTGGCCTGGCGCCAGAACACAAACCCATGTACATTTATCTTTGGGATACATTTGGACTGCGTTCAGCCAGAGGCAGCTGACCTAACTGCTACTCCATCAGGGTTCACCTTTTGTGATTTTCTTAGTTACATTTCCTTAGTGCACCCTTGTGGCCCAGGTGGCAAGCCTGTGCCTGAAGCACAGCCCACATATAGTCCAAAGACACTAGTTCAAGGCCTCGGGCTGGAGATGGGGTGTGGTGCAACCAAATAAAATATGATTCTTCCTCCTCTCTCTCCCTTCCTGCCTGCTGCCTGTCTTCTTTCCACTTGAAAATAACAAAAACATTTTCTTTTCTCTCATTTTATTGTAAGAATACAATACATAATAATACAACATACAAAATATTGTTAGTTGTTTGTTTTCACTAAGGTTTTAGGTCAAAAGCAGGTTATTAGTCAAGTTTTTGAAAAGTCAAAAGTTGTATGTGAATTTTGGACTGGTAGTTCAAGGATCAGCCACAGTTGTGAAATCTCTCTCGCACCTTTCTTTTTTTTTCTCTATCTTCTCTTTAAGTCAGGAGTGAATTTGCATCGAGGAGTAATTTAATAAATATTTCTGGGACTCTCGTCATGCAATATGCACAGTATATCATGAGCTGGTGTAGAGTGGAAAAAATCAGATATGCTTCCTTCTCCCAAGGAACTGTCTGATAAAAGAGTCAAGAAACTAAATATATAGAGAAATAAGTGTTCTAGAGAAAAATAAATTGATATGTGAGAAGGAATAGAAAGGACATAATTTAATAATGGGTCGGTCAAGGCAGATTTCTCTTAAGATTGGGTCCTTACATATGAGATGGAAAGAATGTTGTGTAGATGCTGTCCAGGGGAAGAATGGTGAGGAACAGGGAGGAAACCGCAGGAGCACACCAGATGGAACAGAATGTGTGAGGCAGGAGAAAGGGAAGGTTGGTACATGAAACTGGAAGTCGTGCTGAGGGATTGTTAGTATCTAAATGAATAGAGAAGTGAAGACACTAGGGGCTGATGGGTAAAGAGAAAGCCATGTGTTTGTGGATTATAAGTCTTAATGAGATGGAAGATGGGGGGAGAGGGAACGATACATTAAATAAGCAGAAAATAAAGTAGTTTTATTTGAAAGTGAAATGACCCACCCCCATGCATCCCCCCCAAAATGTGGCCTAGATGAAAACAACATTGGGTAGGACCCAGACCATACCCAGGGTATTGGGTTATATTGAGGAGTTTAGATTTGGTTAAAAATGCACTGGCAAGCCATGGACTCATTTTAGGTAAGTGAATGGCATGATCTGATTAACATTTAAAAAAAAGTCACTCTAAGCAGTATGTGAAGAATTCATGGAGAGGGCAGAAAGGTGGCAGGGAGACTCTTTAGAAGAGTCATCCTAGAGATAGCAGGGGCAGCAGTGAAGGTGAGAAGTGAATAGTTTAGGAAAACATTTTGGAGATAAAATTGATAGAACTTAGTGATGGACTCTGTTAGGGAGCAAGAATGAAGGCAGAGACAGGCAAGCAGGAAGGGAGAGAAGGAAGAAGCACTTTGTTTTATTTAGTTGTTCATCTTGGTTTTCATCCCTGTTCCAGCTCCAGGTCTTGAACCTGGGTCCTGGGGGAGCGGTGGAGAGAGAGAGAGAGAAAGAGAGAACTGTTCTCTGGGCATGCCAGGAGAAAAAGATTTGAGAAGCACTGAAAAGTACAAAATAATCATTTTGCTAACTTACCCGTTGGGTTTAGAGATACATAATTAGGTGGTCCAGCAGTGTTTAGTTTGGAGATGTTGTCTTAATGTATGTGATTGATCCCAGTCAGTTCAGTTGTGTGTTTTCTTCCGTTTGAGTACAAGAATCCAGAGACATGTTTGGGTTCATCTGGGGTTGGGGTTTGATGTATTTGGCAGGGGCAAAAGAAACATGGGAATTACTCTAGTGTTTCCAAAAGAGTTTTTATACTAAAGGTCTTGTGAGTAGCTAACTGCATATAGAAGTGAAAACACGTGGGGCTGGTGGGCAAAGAGGAAGTCATGGTGTGGAGGGTTGGAAGTCTTGATGAGATGGGAAGTGGGGGTGATGTATTAAAAAAGCTGAAGGTAAAATAGTTTTGAGAGTGGAATGCCTGATTTTGTCATTTTATAAGTGGCTGAAGTGGAGTGTAACTGAGCTAACAGCTCAACATTTTGGATGGGTCATCCGATGAAGGGTGATGTTCTCTAAATGATGACAGAACTGGAAGATGGGAAGCCAGCTGTGAAAACCTCAAGTGTATGAAGGAAAGTGGCAGCAGATGAGGGCCACCAGGAGGACGAATTTGTGACCGAGCTGAGGAGGATTTGTTCACAGGAGGAAGCAGGTTGAATGTCTGAAAGGAGGCAAACCACGGGACAGTCGTTCCACTTTCCACATGAGAGGCCTGCTTAGGAAAATGATGTTCTCTGAGCAGGTTTCGCTGGGGCAGAGGTAGAAGAAATGTGAGGAGTAGAAGTGCAGAGCATGAGAAATTTTTCTGAGCACAGAGAAGGCATTTTCAGGGCCACAGTGAGGTCCAGAGCTGAGTCACAGGGAGTAATGGATATAAGCAAGTTGGAGCTGAGAGCTGAAGGATTTCTGGAGGTGATTTCTATCAGACAGATTCCTGAAGAGTTTTTGGAAGAAGGTGAGTATTTAGCCTAACACTGCAGTCTGAAAGGTTTTAGTTTTTTTGTTTTGTTTTGAAGCAATGACTAGAGGCATTTTTTTGAATATTTTCACTTTAAAGTTGATAAAAATATACAACAAACTAATGAGTTTTGAGTTTCAGTGTGGGCTGATTGAAAGATTCTGGTGATGTTTGCAGAGCACTGAATGTACTTAATGCCACTGTCTGAGACACTGAAACATATAAAAGTGGTCAGCGGTATGCTGTGTATACTTTATTATCATCATCCTAAAAAACATTTAGCAAAAGTTGTAAATTAACAGTTCATGGGCTAAATCTGCTCTCAGAAATTTCGCTTTTGGCTTCAAACTGTTTTGCGCATCATGTGTTAGAAAAAAATTTTGTTTTAACTTCTATCCTTTAGGAATCTGGAGATTTTGTATAAAATCCTTTAAAAATCTAGACTTTCAAGTAAGTGGGTGCACATTCCTGTCCGGTACAACTTTGGAATCCGGCTCCACTCCCCCCGGGCCTGTCAGCCTCGAGGCCTGAGCGCTCCTGCCATTCAGCCTGGTGCCTTCCTTATTGTTACACTTGTCAGAATTCATGGTTTGAGCAATGATTTTATAGCTGGGCCTCTACAAAGATGAGGAAGTGAAAGGTAGACCAAGCAGGATCTTGCGTTTCAAGAAAAGTGGAAGAAAACACGTTTCTTCGTGGAAATGAAGCTGCGTGTTTAGGATGTAAACAAGGCCTATCCCAACAATCCAGTCTGGCTACGGCAGTTATTTTTATTACCTGCCCAGTTCCTGAGGGCAGTTGTGCTTGCCTCCTGATTCATATAACCCGTTGATTACTTTAAGTTTTAAATACTTTGCAAACGTTCAACCTAACAAATGTCTAATTTTCATCAAGTCTTTGGTTGTTAAAAGGACCCTGACTGGGTGTCTTTGGAAATAATCCGTGGGGTATTAATTAACTGACTAAACCCTTTTTCTCAATATTTGCTTATATAAAAAATGATGATTTGTGATATATTCTCTCTCTCTTCCTCCCCCTCTCGCTGTGTGTGTGTGTGTGTGTGTGTGTGTGTCTAGAGAAAGGTCACAAAGATCTGTCTTATAACATTGGCACATAAAGGCAGTGTTTGTGCCAAGTCAATCAGCAGTGATGGGAACATTAAATCATTGTGTGTTAACATTGCTGTGAAAAAAGTTCTAATACACAAATGGGCACATACTGTCACCAGAAAAGGGCCATGGGCTTCTTTTTGAAAGTAGAATTATAGTAAACACCAGACAGTCTGATACTGGTTGTGGTCCAAAATATCTGAAAACTTCTCCATTTACATACAAAGAACTTTGCTTTTTGAAAATTCTTTTCCTGTTGGATGAACTTAACCTTGGACCTCTTTGCCTGGTAATAACAGTGCACTGAACTACTTTCTCATTGGAACTGAAAACAACTCTTTAAAGACAACAAACTTACCCAGTTTCTACTTAGAAATGGAAGATGGTGCTAGTAGCTATCAGTCACCGTCTGACATCCCTCAATGCCCAGCAACTATCAGTTTGATGTCCTCTGTCACCTTCTTTCACCCACTGACTGAAACCCCGTTTGAAAGTCCGACTTGGTCTCTGGGCTCCAATCTGGAAAGCACTCTGTGCCTTATTCGCTTTCTCTCAGTTCTCAGCAGAGGTACTTCATTCCCCCTGCCTTCTACCCATCAGCTCCTTAAAGCTGTGGCATCACTGATTTCTCTTCATTCACACTTTCTCACCTCCTAATTCAGAGAAAATACACAGCTACCTTCTTAACACCCGGCCACCAAATCCACGAGTTCATCTTGATGTGCACCCATCACTGTTCTTCTTCCCACCTGTGAAAAAGGAAGCAAAGGCTATCTTGGGTCTTCCAGATTTTCCCTCGTCTCTGGATTCAGTCCCCTTCTGCCTTCTAAAGGTTTCGATGGATTATCATTTCTATTGCACCTCCACTCTCCTTCACTGGTTCTTTCCCATCAAAATTTTAAATCATTTTCTATAAGCAAAAACAATATTATCCTTCTTTCCACTCCCTTCCTTCCAGTTAGTTACCAAACTCTCTTCCTTCTACTTCTTAATCATCTTGAGAAGCTAGCTACTCTCTCCAGACCTATTGCACCACCCTGGTGGCAATTATCTCTAGCCTGGATCACTGCTCCAGTTTCCTGCCTGCCTTCCTCAGTCCTTCCCCGTTTAATCCTTTCTCTTCCCTTCAGTCAGTGATGTTGCAAATATGCAAATATGCACTAGCACAGTAAACTTTTGGGTCTTAATTTATAACTCAGAATTTTTTTTGCTCTTTCCATTCTAGGGACCTTTTCAAAGGTGCACACTGTCATTTCTCACATTTGAGAAAACTTCAAGACTATAAACTCAAGTCAGCCTACTAGCCTGCAAACTCTCTAGGGTAGGAAGCTTTTCTTTCATTTTTGTTCTTTCTTTTCCTTTCCTCCCCTCACTCTTTGTTATTGTACTCCTGGATTGTAACTCAATATAGCCTAGAGTAGAGACTCAATGAATATTTCATGAATAAATGAATGCTCAATAGGTTATTCCTGTCTTACCCACCTTGGTCCCAGTTAAATCTTGAGCTATCTGTATTTGCTGTCTACAGAGATCTGTTTCTGGAGATCTAGAAGTCAGATAGTTAGCAAACATTTAGTGTTTGTACTTGTATTGACTCTTCTGTTCTCAGTTAAGATTTAAAAAAAACAGATGAGTAGTGATCTCATTAGAGGATGAGTTCATTACACAGTGGTGAGTCAGGCACAGGACTAGTTTTGTTTAAACCTTATAGGTAATCGTTCCTGTTGATTAAAGTAGCAGTATGGACGAGACGGTAGCTTGGAACCTAAAAATTATTTACAGTTAAGAACTTCCCTTCATCCTTTACATTTATTCTTTTGTGAGTGTTTATTTCAAATGTATTCTTTCAAGACAGCAATTCTTCCCTAAGAATAAATTCGTGTCAGTTCATTCATGGTTATCATTTTCATTTTGTTATTCAAATTTTTGTTAAACTAGGCATGTTTATGTTTTAAGGGAAAGAAAGTTACCATTGTCAATCTTACTTCTATAAAATTAAAACTTCAAAACTTTTGATTCTTATCATGCCTCTAATCTAGCTTTCTTCTCCCACTTCAAAGTATTCTGAAATTGCACTTATTTTAATTGCACTGATAAAAACGGGTAGACGGGACTCTAAATCATATTATTTGTAATGTAGGGTTTCAGTTACAAGACACAACCACTTTATTTTTCCCTCTTCTTCTTAGCAGAGGGTAGTTGTTAAAGCACACTGTTTAGAGTGCACTGGGAGCCTAGGGACATCTCATCGCAGCAGTTATTAAGCCTGTGAGTGGAGGTAGTTTCTCTCTCCAAGCCACAGTTTCCTCATATTTTAGAGGAGTAAACTGGTATCTACCTCGTAGAAACTTGCTACGAAAAAAGTGAGACAACAAATGTAAAGGGATTAGCGCATGAGCCCTCAATAAATGGTTAAATCATTGCAATTTATTATCTGTTCTTTGGAGAGTAAATTCTTATATTATCTCAACCTTCATAAAAATACTATGATGTCAGCAATGCTATCACCCCAATTTTACAAAGAAACCAAGGCCTATAGAACCTAAGGTACTTTGTTTATTAATAAGAATTAGAAGAAACACACAGGAAGTAATAATAAAGAGCTCACCATATACCAGGCATCATTCTAAACTCTTTATATATAAATTCATTTATTCAAACCTCAGACAAAAGGTCGTACTGTTATTACCGATTTGCAGAAGGAGACTGAGAGCAAGGGTTATAAAGTAACTCATTCTGTGTAACATAGCTCTTGAATGGTATAAATAGGATCAAATGCAGGAAATCCGGCATCAGAAAATATGTTTAAAGATGTTTATGAAAATATGTTTACTTGTCATGTATAGGCTTCTCTCTTTCTGCTATAGAGTAGCCTGTTTTGATCAAATAATGGAAATTAGAGCATGAAAGTCTGAGAAAAAAATGCAAGCATGTTTTGGTTTTAACTTTAGGGACAAGCAGCAGATAAAATTCCTTTCTACAGCAGGTCCTCCAAAAGCACCATTTTTGTTTAATATTATAAACAGTGGTGAGGAAAAGAAATTCTGCCCCATGGAGCATGATGTTATGAATGAAACCTAGTTTCATTACACATTGTTTCTTTTAAAGTTGCCATTATGCTTTCTGGATACATCCAGGGCAAAGAAAATTTTAAACTGATGTATCATCTTTGGGACTCTCTTCAGTATTTTTTTGTTTTGTTTTTCTCTAGTTTTGTTGAGGTATAATTGAGAAATAAAATTGTACGTATTTAAAGTGTATGACGTGAGGATTAGATCTGGGTATCCTTTGTGAAATGATTGCTAAGTTCAGGTTAATGAACATGTCCATCACCTCACATAGTTATCTTTCGTGTCTGTGTGCGGTGAGAATACTAAGGTCTACTCTCCTAGCAAATCTCAAAGACACTACAGTTTTATTAAGTGGAGCCACTGTACTGGGCATTAGATCACCAGAGGTTATTTATTTTGCAACTGAAGGCTTGTCTGCTTTGGCCGGCACCTCTCCATTTCCACTCCCTCCACCAGTAACCTGTTACTCTACTCTGCGTTTGACTTTTTTATGTAGAATTTTTTATAGAATTGAGATCATACAGTATTGGTTAATTTCCCTTCTATAATGTTTACTCGCTTCTTCCATGTGGTTGCAAATGGCAGAATTTCCTTCTTTCTCATGACTATCAATAAATACATAGATCTCATATCTTCTTTATAGAACCCATCAGTAAACAGTTAACCTGGGAGTGCAGAGAGCGCTTCAGGATGCTGATTTTATACCCTTTGAATCTACACCCAGATGTGGTGTTGATGGATCACATGAAAGTTTGATTTTTGAGGAAACTTTATACTGTATTCTATAATGTCTATTATCAATTTCCATTCCCATCAACATTGTACAAGAGTCCCTCTTTTCTTCATTCACATCCTTGCCAACACTTGTTATCTTTCTGATAAAAGCCATCCTAAGAAGGATGAGGCGATATCTCATTGTGGTTTTGATTTGCATTTCCCTTAAGCTTGGTGACCTTCAATATTTTTCATGTACCTGTCGGGAGACTTTTATGCCTTTAGGGGAAAAATGTTTATTCAGGTCCTTTGTCCATTTTCAAATTAGATTCTTTGGCTAGTGCCAAAAAGTTTCTTCAGTCTTTTTTTAATATGAACCCCTTTTCAGATATATGATTTGCAGCGTATTTTATCCCATTCTCTAGGCTGATGTTTCATTTTGTTGATGGTTTCTTTTACTGCTCATAAGTTCAGTGTAGTCCCACTTGTGCGTTTTGATTTGCTGCAAGTGGTCTGTATCAAATCCAGAAAAAATCATTGCCAAGGCCTATGTCAGGAAGCTTTTTTTTGCTACATTTACTTCTAGGAGTTGGATGTCAGGTCTTACATTTTAGTCTTTAATCCATTTTGTGTTAAATTTTACAATAGTCACAATTTTTGTGGAATCTAGTTTCATTCTTTTGCATGCTAATATCTGGTTTTCCCAGAAATATCTGTTGAACAGACTAACTTTTTCCCATTGTGTGTCCTCGGTGCCCTTGTCAAATATTTGTCCATATATGCATGGATTTATATCTGGGATTGGCATTATTTTCTTCCTTCCTTCCTTCCTCCCTCCCTCCCTCCCTTCCTCCCTCCCTTCCTCCCTTCCTTCCTTTCTTCCTTCCTTCTTTCCTTTCTTTTTCTTTTTTGTTTTTTCAAAGGAAAGCTGCAGGCAGGAATGAAGGTGATAGGCAGGCAGGCAGGAAGGGGAGGAAGAGCACTTTATTTAAAGTTTCACACTGCTTGTTTCCCCCCAGACCCAGACTTAAACTGAGGGGTATGTGGCCTGCATTCCTTTGGAGGCAATTTACCTAACTGCTACTCCATCTAGATTTTTTAAGAGAGGAAGGAAGGAAGGTAGAGGAAGAAGATGCATTGAAGGAAGGAAAAAAAGAAAGAAGAGGAGGAAGAAACACCTTTAATTGTTCGTTTTTATTTTTGACCCCACTGGTCAAATGGGGTTCTTGGACTTTACATGGTTCGCAGGCCAGCATCTCAACCCTCTGAGACACAAGGGAGTGGCCCATCTTATATGTTTGAAAGTGGTGACAAGGACATAGGTAACCAATGTATAGAGTTTGGTGAATCTCAGCCCTCCTTCTGTTTTCTGGACACGACTGCACAAAGATACAGAGCGGGGCGTTTGACCCAGACATCTGTGTTGAGCCCAGTGTCCATGTGCGCATCAGAAGTGCCCATCTCTTTTATGGCACGTTTCTAAATCTCTTTGTGCACCCGAGGGGCACACTTCTTGGCACCCATTCCATGGATGTGCTTGTGAATGTTGGTGTCTTCTTTGATCACAAACTCACTGATGGTAGAACAGGACTTCTTCTCTCCATTCTTCTTTGTGGGAGCCATTCTGCCAGGCCCAGATGAAAAAGGAAAGCTCCTCTTTTTCTCTTATTGAGGCTCTCTAATGCCTTGTCAATTTTGTGTATCTTTTCAAAGAAACAGGTCCTGGTTTTCTTAATCTTTGTATTGCCATTTTATTAAAAAAATTTTTTTAGTATTTTATTGTAGTAACTTTGTTTTACAAAATAAAATAAACTCATATGTGCAGGTTCCCCCCTCCCCAGATATATGTCAACACACCCTGCCCTCCACCACATCACCAGGCATTCTCCTCCATTGTCCAGTGGGCTCCACCACCACTTGATCCTGTCCCCCAGGTCCCCTCCCCTCGTCCCATTCCCTATTGATAACCTCAGTTCTTTTGCAAATGTCCAAGGGTTGCTTTTATTTTATCTGTTCCTTTGTTTTGTCTGTTCACATTTCTACCTATGAGTAAGGTTATATGGTATCTTTCTTTTTTTGACTTATTTCACTTAACATAATCCTCTTTAGAGCTATCCATGTCGATTCAAATGACAGGATTTCATCTCTTCTAAGGGCTGTATAGTATTCCACTATATATAAACAATATAAATATATAATAATATAATGATAATAATAAATAAAAATATATAATCACATCTTTTTTATCCAGTCATCTGACCTTGTGCCCTTAGATAGTTTCCAGTTCTTAGCTACTTGAATAGGGCTCCAATAAATTTGGGGGTGCATAAATCTCTGTCATTTAGTGGTTTTATATTTTTTGGGTAAATACCCAGAAATGAGTTGGCAGACTCACATGGGATTTCCATCTTCAACTTTTTAAGGAATCTCCACACTGTTTTCCACAGGGGCTGTAACAATTGCACTTCCACCAACGAAGTAAAAGTGTTCTCATTTCTGCACATCCTCACCAATGCAGCTTGTTTCCAGACTTTTGGATAATAGCCAGTCACTCAGGTGTAAGGTGATATCTTATTGTTGTTTTGGTTTGCATTTCCCTGAGAGCCAGCAAGTAGGGACATCTAATGCCTATTGCCCATCTATATCATCTTTAGAAAATGTCTCTCCAGTTCCTCTTCCCTTTTTTTGATTAGATTGCCTATTTTTCTGTTGTACAGTTTTTTGAGCTCTTTGTATATTTTGGATATTAAGCTCATTTCAGATATATGTAACTTCTCCCAGTTGGTATATTGGCTTTTTTGTTTTGGTGATTTTTTTTTTTTTTTCCTGCTGTGAAGAAACTTTTTAATTCAATGTAGTCCCAATTGTTTATTTTTGTTTTTATTTCACTTGATGCTGGAGTTGAGTTCCCAATGGCCTTTCTAAGACTGATGTCATGGAATGTCTTTCCTATATTGTCTTCCAAGAAACATATGGTGTCTGGTCCAAGTCTCTAGCTCATTTTGAGTTAATTTTTGTGAATTGTGTTAGAGAGTGGTCTAACTTCATTCTTTTGCATGTGGCTGTCCAGTTTTTCTCAGCACCATTTACAAAAATTTCCTTTTTCCATCATATACTTTGACTCCTTGTTGTAGATTATCTGTATGTATATGAGTCGGTTTCTGATGATTCAGTTCTGTTCCACTGATCTGCCTCTTTTATTTTAGTGCCATACTGTTTTGATCACTATTGCTTTGTAGTATATCTTAATGCCAGGGATTAATTCTTTTTTTCCTCTATAGTTGCTTTGGCTGTTCAAGATCTTTTGTTGCTTCATGCATATTTAAAGTTTTTTTTTCTATTTGCTTGAAATATGCCCATGGAATTTTAATGGGGATTGCATTAAATCTGTATATTACTTTGGGTAAGATGATCATTTTAAAAATATTGATTCTTCCCTACTATGAGCAAGAAATGCCTTTCCATCTCTTTATGTCCTCTATTTCCTTTAAGAAGGACTTGTAGCTTTGTACAGGTCTTTCACCTCCTTTGTTAAATATATTAATATTTGATTCCTTTTACTTCTTTTAAATAGTGTGTTTTTCTTGATTTCATTTTCTTCTAGGGTGTTGTTTGTGTATAATCAATAGATTTTTGTGCATTGATTTTGTAGCCTGCTTCTTTACCAGATTCATTGATTAGTTCTAGTAAGCTTTTAAAAGTTTTTAGGATTTTCAATATATATAACCACGTCATCTGCAAATAATGAAAATTTTAATTTCTCCTTTACAATTTTGATTCTCTTTATCCTTTTTATTTCCTATTTGCTGTGGCTAAGATCTCCAATATGATATTAAATATCAGTGGCAAGAGTGGACAGCCTTGCCTTTTTCCTGACCTTAGAGGAAATAATTTTAATTTTTCATTGTTGACTGTGATATTGGCTGTGGGTTTATCACACATGGCCTTTATTTTGTTGAGGTATGTGCCTTTTCTTCCCACTTTATGTAGGTTTTTTTTATTATTAGTATCATGAATGGATGTTGTCAAAAAGCTTTCTCTTTGCTATATGATTGTGAAGTTTTTCTTCTTGTTTCTTCTTGCTCTTGTTGATATGTAGTATTACATTAACAGATTTGTGTATATTGGATCATCCTTGCATCCCTGGGATAAATCACACTTGATCGTGATGGATGATCCTTTTGATGCCTTGTTGAATTTGGTTTGCTAATATTTTGTGAGAATTTTTACATCTGTGTTCATTAGACATTGGTCTGTGATTTTCTTTCTTGATGACATCTCTATCAGTTTTTGGTTCAGTGTGATTTTTAGCCTCATGAAATGTATTTAGTATTTATCCCCGTTCTTCAATATTTTAGAAGAGTTTGAGAAGAATAGGTATTCATTCTTTTCTGAAGAGCTGGTAAAACTCATTAGAAAAGCGATCTAGTCCTGAGCTTTTGTTATTTGATTACCTCTTTAATATCCTTGCTTGAGTCCCTCTATTGAGTTCTTTAGTTCAGCTATGCATTCTTTATTTCTTTGACATCTTGCTTCATTTCTTCTCTTTTTTTTTCTTTTTCTTGCTGTATTGTTTTCTTGATTTCTATGAGTATGTTTATCACTGTTGCCCTAAATTCATTCTCAGGTAGTTTGCATATCTGTTTTATGCAGCTTATCCCTTGGGGGGTAATTGGACTTTCCATGTATTTCTTTGTGTCTTTGCTCTGTTTGGTATTCTCTTTTTTGTTTCTGTGGATTAGGTTTCCCTACAGTGATAGCATTGTGTAGGGTATCAGTTTGCACTGAATAAGCCTGGATCTTGATTCAAACCCTGGGATTTTTTAATTTGTGAGGCATCACCACTGGTTGGATTTGTTGAATTTCTTAGGTGGACCCTGCATTGGGGCCTGAGAGTTCTACCTTTGGGCTCTGAGTTTGTGTGTGGGATGCAGAGCCTTCCCCCAACTTCCTAGGTTTGAATAGCAATAGCCACTTCTTGCTGGACCACAATCAGTTATCAGGTTGCAGTTCTTCCTCCAGCCACAGGGTGACCTATTAGGTAGCTATTGAAACTTACTCCCTTCTGGAAGATACTCTTTTTCCTTTAAGCCAAGGGGTGGGATTTCCATTTGGGGAGGGGAGGGGGGTACTGTGGCTCCAGAGCAATATGGTGAGAGGGGGTGAGGGTGGGGGAATATTCCTAGCTACTTTCTGGCATCCTGTGTAATTTCCCCTCAGCTGCTCCCACTCAGACCACTAGAGTGTCCTGTGCTAAGACCCTCTCCCCCTGGGAATTTTTTATTGGGCAAATTGCAGATCTCCATATCCTTAGGGTCAGTCACTATAATTGTGTTCATTGGGCAATGTCATGTTTTCTTAGTTTTAAAAAGATGGTTCCTTAAAGTTTTGCATTACTGTTTTGCTTTTGAAGAAGTAGATCCCCCTCTAGTTTCTTCTATTATCGTGAAGAAATACCTTCCATCAACTATGCTAAGTATTGAAGTTTTTCTCAAACATTTTTCTGTGGATACACCTGCTCTACATTTTTTTTCTTTTTTTAAGGGGAAATTCCTTTTGAGAGATGGTTGTTGTGGTGATTCCTAAGATGGTATCTCATCTTAATCATGCAAAGCTAGACTGAGTGCTGACAGCCTCCCGTTTCCCTTTCCTTGGGAAGTGCAAAATACTCAAGTTTTTGTGCTTTCTCCCAATCCTTCAGAGTTGGACTGGCTTTCTGTGCATGTGCAGTAGCTATCTGCAAAGGCTTGCACTGGGTGTCCTTGGGAGTATGAACAGTAAGCCAGCCATGGTATGGGGAGGTGTGGTAGAGCTAGGCAGAGTGTTGGGAGTACCTGTGAGCCAGTTGCGGGGATCTGCAGATGAAGTGCCTTGATGTGTCATGGGTGGACTTCTTATGGAGTCCCCTAATGGTTAGTAGGACCTGCATCATAACTTCTCCACTGGAGAAATCAGTAGCACAGGTTTCTCATCGCTAAGCTGTGGGGAGGAGTGACAGGTATGTGAAACTCTTTCTTGTACCCTCTACAATGTGCCCAATCTCAGATTTTTTTCTCCAGTGGTATGCTGGAATTTTCCCACTGGACTCCTGAACTACAAAGGCAATTTTATTTGGGGAACAGATTAAAAAAACTTGTTTTTCCTTCTCTAGTCACCAGCTTCCTGTATTATATGTTTTGAAATGCGAATTGCTACAAATATCTAAGCTTTTTGAAAGAAAATAATTTTAATTTCTGCATAATGAGCAAGTATGGATTTTGTGTGGTTTTGTTCTACAGAGACTAGGCTTCTTGGAAATATACTTGGAACTCTGCTGGAAAATGTTACCCTTTTCTCTTCTCTATAATATTGATATACCTGTCACATTCAAGCAGGGCCCATGATTAATCTTAATGTGCAGGTGTTTCTAACTGAGGCTGGATATTTGAATTTTCTTCATTCTTTGCAGTCTGTTTTAATTTTGATTAATTGCCATCAGGAGTAATAACTCCTCAGGGCAGATCATTAGGAAGCTACAGAATCGATTATGTTTAGCTACAGAATATGTAAAACTAGTCACCACCATTGAAATGATCATAGATAGCCTTTATGTTGCAGGCACAAGGATTACTTAGGTCATTCCAATGGGATTTCAGAAGCAAATTAAAATAGAATTGGAAATGCTTTTTCATAAAGAGCTTAGCTTTCAAAATTGTCCTTTACTTTATCTCAATAGATTTTCCTAATTCTGACATGAAAATCAGTAATCACAGCTGGTAGTCATGGATGGTAGGAATAATATGCTTTAGGTGTATGCTGGGGAATATATTTCAGTTCGTATTTGCAATAATTAATTGGCAGACTTACAAGTCTCTGATGCATAAGAAAGGACCAAGCTTACCTGCTATCAATCCACCACCCAAGACCACTGCCTTAGGTATGCACTTCTGGCTTCACTCAGCAATGGATACTCCAACCCTCTCACTGTCTACAACTTCTTTACCTCCGGGGTGGTTTCTTCTTGATTCACTCACAGTCATGTGTTTGCTGTCTCCTCATTAGACCACACTCACTTATACCTTTGCATGGTGACTCTCAGTATTCTTGGAGCACCCTTTCTCCTCTTCATCTGGCAACCTCATGTTTATACTCCAGGACTTCTCCTATGTACCTCTAGGAAACTTTGCTTGTGCATATCTCCCCTGCAGTCCTGTGTGTGTCCCATTGCATCTCAGACCATTTCTACATAACTGCCATCATATATTGTTGTCACTAAACATCCATCTCCTCTGTTAGCCTGTAAGATTTGAGGGCAAAATTTCTGTCTTGTATCAGCCCTAGTACAGTGGATTCTAACCCTTTTTTGCTTCACATACCCTTTGAGAGTCTGCTGAAACCATAAACTTACCCTCTAGATATAGTATTCTATGTACTGCAAATCACTACAAGGAGTTCTGGGACACACCACATCCATCTGTAGATCCTAAGTGTCCATTGACCCCTACTTAAGAAACCCTGCACTAGCTTCTGGGTACGTCAAAGTGGTTTTCATTTAACAAATGGTTAATATGTGCCAGAAACTATTCTTAACACTTCACATGATCAGTCCCATTTATTCTTTACAATGATCTTATGAGATAAATACTATCATTATCCCCAGTTGATAGATAAGGAAACTGAGCAACAGCATCTATTAACTTGCTTGAGGTTGTCCCTGTAAGTACTCTCCTAACCAGCCTGCTCTGTCAACTGGTCATAGTACGCTGTCAAAGGCACTGCATAATATCTGTTGAATGATTCGTAGAATGGATACAAGTACTAGTGTTATATGCCAGGAACTATGAATAAGATTAAATTCATGCAGAAATAAAAAGAATTAGCATTCAGATGGTTTGTATATGTTATGCACTTTTTTAGTGGAGTAGATAGCTTACGGTATAAACTACATCCAGCCTTCATTTAACTTTAAGGTTAAGGGGTGGGAAGGTAGAGAAAGAGAAGTTGCATTGATTGCATAATGTGTGTCTGACACTGAGTTTGGTCCTTCTGCACAGACCACAACATCTACTAGAGTTAACAGACCTTAGCATGGAATAGAATTTTGAACCCCAAATTGACCCTAGGGAACGACTGAAGGGGAAAATAGAAAGTACTGTGTTCTTTAAAACAGATATTAATAAAGCACAGTTTGTATAAGCCTCACAGTGGGCTTCCTGTGACATCAGGGAGTTTCATTGCTAGAACGGAGAACAGTGAAGGAAGAAGGAGTGGGGTGAATGTTTTCTTTTTCTTTTTTTAATAAAGATAAGCCTTTCAAGTCTTTCATGGAGGAGTTTTACAGTGACACTTAGTGTAAATAGGACTTGGCCTTCACTCAGATACCCCCCACCCCACACTTCTGCTCTGGTTTCAGAAAGACAGGAAGCGGGTGGTGGGAAAGAGAGGAAGAACCGTATGTGTATTCATGTGTCAGTGTTCATATTAAACGATTCCAAATAAAGTCTCTCAATCCTAGCCTAGCCTAGAGTCCTTACTGTGATCAGTGGTTCAAAAGGCAAACGTAGGGGCTTGATTCAAACGGGACTGGGGAAGCACTGGCAGGAGAAGTGGCACAGGGAGCCCCTCCCCTCCCAGAAGGAACGTAGAACCTACTTCAAGAGACAAAACAGAACCTTCTGAGGATGACACATTGGCAATTCTAGTCACTATCCACGAGCAATTAGAACCACACTAGAGAAGGCGCAGCAGGGAGAAAACGCACTCAGCGCTGTTCATGCCCTTCATCCCCGCCATGGGTGTTTAGACCAGTGTTGCTGTGCTCTGCGCACCTCACTCAAGAGCGCCACCTCCAGGTCAGCACGCACCACCGCGCGTAGAGGGGACGCGGGCGTGCAGGCCTTTGTGTAATCCCCGAGCGCTTGAGCGTGTGAGTCTACACATCTGGTGGGGACAGGAGTTCCAGACCAACCCCAGGGAGTTAGGGTTTGTGACACTGGTCATTGTCCAAGTTGTGTTTTCAACTGTGGGTCTCCTTACTAGTCACAGTACTTGCAACTCCAGCTCACAAATTGTGGGTGGTACCTTTCCTGTCAGTTTTATTTTTCCCATTGCCCTGGTGGTTTTATCTCTACGGCCAACTCTAAATAGTTTGATTTCTCATTGTCATTATACATATACACACATATACATATATACACATATATAGATACACATGCACATATATACACATATATACTATATATTAGATATAGATATAATTTATTATATATATATTTTTTCTCTTTTAAGAAAAGAAATCAAGCAAGAATGAAGATAGGCAGGCAGCAGGCAGGGAGGGAGAGAGAGGAAGAAGAAACATTTTCTTTATTTAGTTATTCATATTAATCGTACTCCCTGGACCCAGGCCATGAACCCAAGTCCTTGGCCGCATGTGGACTGTGCTCCAGGCACAAGCTTAACATATAAGCTGCCAGAGCACACCTGTCTTTATATCTGAATTAAGAAAGATTATTTAAAGAACAAATTAGCATGGGAATTTTTAGAATGAAACTTGGGGAGAATATTTGTGATTTCATTTTTTGTAATATAAACATTGTCTTTAAATGGTGTCAGGAAATCATTTAAAATATTTGTTTAGAAGTGCAGAACATTTTTTCTAATATTAGCTTGAATATTCTTTATAACCTAGCTGTCTTAAACTACAAGCAATATGGAACTCTGACTCTGAAATATGGTCATTTTCTCTAGCAAATCATCTGAAGGGGGCTAAATCAAGCCAGCTTTCCACTGAGTTACAATAATGGAGACTCTAATTATCCAGTCTGCATTTCAAGTTGTGTTGTAATTCATTAAAATTCTTTTTGCCCCTTTTCAGTTGGATGCATTTCAGCATTCTAAATTCTAGTCTCTTCCTGTTTCAAAAAAAAAAAAAAAAATGTAGACAGTTAATAGAGTATATTTGTATCTCATTTGTTTAATTTGATTTTGTAACGATCTCTTTGTCCCTTCATTTCTACAATCGATGGCCGTGCCTATATTACCAGTCAAAATGCAAATTTTCTTAGAGGCTGGCCTCTACCACTCAGAGTAAAAGAATTTTGATCTTGCACAATGATTTGCATTTTGGTGAAGGATCCCCACCACATGTATGAATTTGCACCTGGATGCAAATGGGAAGGCTGGACTTGGTAGTGGGTCCAAAGAAAGGGGGTCAGAGTGTTTGGGGAGAAGGAAGATGGTACACTCTGTGAAGAATGCAGCTCTGTGCGACAGGACAGGAATGAGAGTGAACCCTTTGATTTTTGCCCTTTTGGAAGGTCTGCACTGGTGTGTAGCCATAAGATGTTAGCAAGTCAACTGCATGTTGTCAGGCAGTTGAATGTGTGTCAGTAGTCTGCCCTTTGCCTTTCACAGATCTCTTAGGACAGCTCGACTCGGGGAGGTTATCAAGTTCCCTGTCTGCTTGGTGGAGGTCACTGTTTAACTTGTGTAAACTCTACATGGGAATGTGTATCTTTCCTCACCATGGATCCTATCGCTTTTGTAACTAGGCATCCAGGAAAGTCTCGAAGTATTCCTTCTAGGGGTGCGTAACCTTGGAGCCTTCCATGTGAAGTTTATCTTTGCTTGTTCTAGTATTTGCTATCTGGGGAGGATTATCCAGGGACTAGTTTGGCTTCCGTGTAAGGCTGACCCTTTCATTTCTTCTCACCTAGTGAAAACATCAAGTCTTTAGATTATCAACCAAATGTAATTCCATCAGGACAAGTAGACTCCAAGGAGAAAATAGAAAGTCGAGGGTTATTGAAAAATGAGATACCATGTGTTTTTTTAATCCACATTTTTTAGAAAAGAAAGAGCTATCATTTATAACAGAATTTTTGTGTTTTGAGATGTGAATTGGAGAATCTTTGAGAAACCATTAATTGCCCCAAATCAAAAGGGAAAATGAAGCTAGAAATAACTTTTAATATCTATCCAGTTACCTGAATGTTATTTTACAGGTCTGACTAAAGAGAGAACTTGATTTTAGATCGTAGATGATAGCTCAATGTTGGCTAATACTCTTATATAAGAATTAAACCAGATTGCTCATCATGTGCTTTTACTTTATGTAGTTTTGCTTAATTTACTTAATGTAGTATTTTTACTTAATGTCGTCTTACTAAATAGGAATTCTCAAGTGTAGTTCATTGTTGCTAATGCATAGCGATTATATTGGCTAGGGGTTATGCATTATAATAAGATAAAAATTTTTGAGCTGATAAGGAATTTCATCTAATTACACTCATCCATTAAAAAACACAGTGTTCCTGGCAGAAGCTTAACATCTGTAAAGTTATTGCTAGAAACTGAAAAGCTATTTTCCTTTCTCTTCACTTGTCCTTTGGAACATGAGGAAAGATGTTTTCCTGTAAGTTTTTACGAGATGCTTTTAACAGGTCTCTTTTTAAATTCCTTCTGTAACCGTAGTACCTCTCTTCTGAAGAGAGAACACACACATATTTTGGACCTTGAACCTCTGAAATTCCTTTTAGGGTTCTAGAAAATATATTTAAGCCAGTTAAAAGAATTTAACTTGTATAAACTCTATATCAGAACAGGATAAGTAATATATTGGAACACATGCACCACTGTTTTTCATGTGTAACTATTGCAATGATTAATAAATACAAAATATAACACTTTTGTGGTAGCTTTTAATATTCTCAATAAAGAGACCAAAGAAAGACAACTATTATTATGTTAAAAATGGTCTCTCATACTTAAAAAGTTTGGAAACTAATAGAAAATAGGAATGGAAAGTGTCAGCCACGTGGCAAGTTTCCATTTCAACTAAGGTTCCTTGTGTGCCTCTGAACTCCACGTGGTCGAAGGAATTATTCACTTCTGAGACTAAATCAGGCTTATGTAACAGACTGGGAGCAACACTGCAGAACATTAATTAGGGTGTGTGTGTGTGTGTGTGTGTGTGTGTGTGTGTGTATGTGCGTGACATTCGAGTGATCTGCTAATATGGAGTCAAGTTTTCTTGGTTTTTGTTTATGCTCTCAAATGGTCACATGATGGTTAAGTAGATGACCGCTGTCTGTAGAGGTGTATAAACTCATTTCTCTTTTGAAGGACAGGCACAGGCAGGAATGAAGGTGAGTAGAGACAGTCAGGCAAAAGGCAAGAGGAGGAAGCAGCAATTATTTATGCCATTTAGTTGTTCATCTTGGTTGTTTCCCCTGGTCCTGGGTCACACACCCAGGTCCCTGGGATGTATGTAGAATATGCTGACTGGACTTGTGCTAAGCCACCAGGGCACACCTACATACTCAATTTAATCGTGCTTCCAGCCAGGTAGGATCCACCAAATGACTCCGAGTTAAGGAGAGGACTTCATGAAAAACACCTGACAATTCCCCATTTCTGTCCCACTTCCCAACTTGAGCTACATTTTTTCCACCTCCAGCATCAATAACAGGTCAGGAAAACTGACGTGGGAAGAGGGAGAAGCCAGCTGAAGGCATCAGAAATGTCCAAGGCAATGTTATGAGAAGGAGAGGGCCTATTTTTTAAAGGGTAGAATCTCTGACAAGTGGATCGCATCCTCAGTCAATATTGAGTCCACTCCTGTCCTTCTGAGGGAAACACACCCTGGAGTCTAACATTTGAAGATAAAGGACAAGCGGAAGAGGAGACATATCTGATCACAACCCCAAAGTAACCAGGAAAAGATCTGCTTCTACAGAGCAGGCACATCAATTCATTCACTTCATAAACCTCATAGAAGTTTTTATTGTGTATAAATAATTATAGCTCTCTTTCATGTTTCCTCATTCTGCTCCAAGGAGAGAAGGGAATTGGGCCTGTTAACCTTCATAGGCAAGGAAGAAGCAGTTTATGGCTGGCCAGGTGCAAACGCTATATCTAATCTCTCTTATGTCTGTCGAATAGCAGCTGCAGGAGTGGAGGGAGATATTAAATATCAAGGAAATGTTTGTGCCAGTATTGTGCCACTCCAGGCTGGTATGAGACACTTGCAAATTGTTTTCCATTTACAAAGAGTGACAATTATTATGAGGGAAAAGCCATTTTACAGAGGCTCACAACAGGATGAGTAAAGTGACTTGCTCCAAATCCTCAGGAAGGTTGGACATGTTGGATCAGTGTGTCTCCCTTTTGGTCCAGTGGCGCCTGTTTTTGCCAAAGCCCTAAGTGTGCCTTCCTTACTGCCCCAGCTGCTCTTTGACTGGACAGGACACCCAGGTACTCAGAACCAAAGTTAATTCACCTGAAAAACAAAACATTCCTTTAATCACTCGTTAATGCCCAAGAATATTGAAAAGGTTAATAATATAATTTGGGGTAAAGTAAAATGAAAGCCTAAAGAGAGATTAAAAAAAAAAAAAAAAAAAAAAAAGGAAGGCTTATCTGAGTTATGCCAACAGGCTAGTGGATTGCAGTGAACACGGACTGTGAGAAGATAAGTATCCAGCGGTTCTGTAACTTACTGGAAGCCTAAGCTGAAACAAGGCATCTGAACCCAAGTTGTGTTATCTGTGCCGTGAGAAGTTGATCAGTCTGAGACTTCTTTTAGTTTTACAAATCTATACTGAATGCGTACCAGCCATCCTGAAGAGGGTGGGCTCTGTGTCCAATACAAAGAATGTAGGACACAGTCTCTCTGATCTAATATTGAAGGAAAGACTCACACCAGCAGAAAATTACTACTAACAGGATATTTTTGCAAAGATATTAGGATAAAAATACTCTGTGTATCAAACCACCACACTGTACAACTTAAATCTACACAGTGTTATAGATACTAAGGTTTATCGTTACAAACTATCTTCAGCTCTGCTCTGTTTAGGGGGTCTTCTCTACTCCGGCCACCCCAATATTTAGGTGAGACTATAGATAGCATCTGTAGCAAGTAGACATTGTATTTGCTAAGTGAAACAGAAATGTGATGATAGAGGCTGAAGGCAAATTATATATTGTTTTATATCACACGACAAAAAGTGACATAGAGAGCAGGGCTTCTGCAACCCAATGCCATGCTGCCCCAGGATACTTTTCTTTCTTCTTTATCAATCTTTTATTGAGGCAACTTTGCTTTACACAATAATATAAGCCTATATATGCAGGCTCCCATTACTCAGATACATGACAACACACCCTGCCCACCACCAAATACTTAAAAGTCCTTCGCCACTCTCCTCTGGACTCCACCATCACCTGTTCCCATCCCTTCCTCTGCTGGTAAACTCAGTTCTGTTAATGTGCAAGGGCTGGTTTTTGTTTTGTCTGTTCCTTTGCTTTGTTTCTTTATATTCCACGTATGAGTGAGATTGTCTGGTACTTGGCTTTCTCCTTCTGATTTATTTCACTTATAATAATGCCCTCTAGTTCCATCAATGTTGTCGTAAATGACAGGATTTTTCTTTTTTTAAGGGCTGTGTAGTATTCCATGGAATATCTATACCATATCATTTTTATCCATTCACCTGATGATTGGTACTTAGGTAGTTTCCAGTTCTTGGCTATTGTAAATTATGCTGCAGTAAACTTGATGGTGCATATATTTTTGTAAATTCCAGAAGTGAGATGATGGGATGGGATGGGTTTTCTTTTCAATATTTTGAGGACTCTCCATACGACTTTCCATAAGGTTGCACCAATTTGCACTCCCACCAACAATGTCAAAGTGTTCCCTTTTCTTCACATCCTCACCAACATTTGTTTCCAGAATTTTGAATAATAATCAGTCTCACAGTTATAAGGTGATATCTCATTGTTGTTTGACTTGCATTTCCTTAATAACAAATGAGGAACAATATTTTGCAGATGTCTGTTGGTCATCTCTATATGTCTTCTTTGGAGAAATGTCTGTCCAATTTTTTTTACTGGATTATTTGTTTTCTTTTTGAGTTTTATGAGTTCTTTGTATATTTTGGATGTTAAGCTCATTTCAGATATATGAAATGCAAATATCTTCTCCTAGTCAGTGGGTTGTCTTTTTGTTTTAGTGATGATTTCTTTCACTGTGCAGAGACTTTTTTAGTTTGATTTAGTCCCATTTGTTTATTTTTACTTTTGTTTCCCTTCATATGGGAGTTTCCCAAAGGCCTCTCTAAGGCTGATGTCACAGAATGTCTTTTCTATGTTATCTTCTAACTATTTTATCGTTTCTGGTGTTATGTCCAAGTCTCTAGTCCATTTCGAGGTAATTATTGTGAATGGTGTTAGAGAGTGGTCTAGCTTCATTTTTTTTTTTTTTTTTGGTATGTGGCTGTCCAGTTTTCCCAGTGCCATTTGTTGAAAAGACTTTACTTTCTCCATTGTGTGCCCTTGAATTATTAGTCATAAATGAACAGGCCATTTGACAGGCCGTTTATGAGTAGGTCAGTTTCTGGTGATTCCGTTCTATTCCACTGATCTACATCTCTGTTGTTATTCTAGTACCATAAAATTTTGATCAATATTTGGGACTGTGGTATCTCCAGTTTTTTTCTTTTTTTCTCATGGTTACTTTGGTTATTTGGGGTATTTTGTTATTCTATACAAATTAAAATCTGTTGTTCTGTTTCCTTGAAATATGCCCTTGAGATTTTGATGGAAATTGTATTAAATCGGTATGTTACTGTACGTAAAATGGCCATTTTGACAATGTTAATTCTCCCCAGTCATGAGCATGGGCTTTCTTTGCATCTCTTTGTATCTTCCTCTATTGCTTTTAAGAAAGAAAAATTTTTCATTGTACAGGTCTTTCACCTGCTTTGTTGAGTATATTCCAAGGTATTTTATTTTATTTTTTTTGCTTTTATTACAAATAGGGTAGTTTTCTTGATTTCATTCTCTTGATTCTAATGCCAGGATTTCATTTTTTTCTAAGGGCTGTGTAGTGTTCCATTGTGTATCTACGCTACATCTTCTTTATCCCTTCATCTGATCATGGACACTTAGGTAGCTTCTAGTTCTTGACTATTATAAATAGTGCTGCAGTAAACACAATGGTGCATCTATTTCTGTGAATTACTATTAGTAGTATTAGTATTAGTAGAAACAAATAGTGTTTTTGTGTCTATTGGGTAAATACCCAGAAGTGGTGTAGCAGGATTGTATGGGATTTCCATATTCAATATTTTGAGAAATCTCCATACTGCTTTCCATAAGCACCAACAGTGTAAAAGTGTTCCCTTTTTTTCCACATCCTCACTAATATTTTTGTTTTCAGACTTTCGAATAATAGTCAATTTCTGAGAAATATAATTCTGAGATAGCTAATTACTTTCTAATTAATTTAAAGGGAAGGTGCAGTTAACAAAGTCAATAGGCAGTCAGGCAGGCAGGAAGAGAGAGGAGGAAGAATCACTATTTTATTTAGTTGTTCATCTTGGTTGTTCCCACTGTTCTTGAGTCTCGAACCTGGGACTTCAGGATGTATGTGGACTGTGCCAAACCCCTATTCCACCAGGGCATGCCTTCTATTTTATTTTTAAGAAAATTGAGAATTATAAGTAACTTGATCAAAAGCCTATAGCTATTAAATGGGCAAACCAATATTTGACCCTAATTCCAGAGTCCTTTACTTTTTCTCAGGAAAAGTGATTTGTTGTTTAAAAATCTAATTCAGTTTTGGACTGCATTTATTGTTTTACAATAGCTAGGAAGAGAACAGTCTCTGTCTTTTTGATAAAAACATACTTGATGTATTGATCTTAATTCTGGAAGCCACATTCATAGACAGGAAGCAGAGCTACTTCCGTATCACTTTAACTTCCACTTTAGAAGATAAGAGGGATGTTCAAGTGAAATCCTCCTTCTTGTTTTTGGCCCCATCCCATGTCTCCTCCAGAATTCCATTAATTGACTATTTTATCCCCGTATCTCCAATTTACCACTTTCTACTCATTTTTTCCCCTCTACCCCTGACTTTGTTTTTAAAAAATTTCTATCCTAAATGAACAACCCTCAAAGCCTCATTTGTAGAAATAGTACTACAGTTTCTAGTGAGTCCTTGTTAACCACACTTCTTAGAAAAATATTTTACATATGTTCTTTCTACCTCTTTATCTCATCTCATTCACACCATCTTTAATGTCCAATAAATTTCTAGCAATTGTAAAATACAAGTCTCTCCTCGCTGGCAGCCATCTTTATTAGTCAGAGAAGTTGACAAACTCATTGTTTGCTGGATGCTTTTATCTTAAGGCTGCTCATTTTTTTTAACGTGCACTCTGGAAGAATATATAAATCTGTTAAGAACTCTGCTTTTACAAATGTCTTCTCCTACTAAATCAATATGACTTTTTAGTTCACTATGAGTCTGTGAACCTAAGCTCTGCATGATTTTATTGACTTGATTGTTTGTTTGTTTTTTAGATTATTAACATAAGAAGACTGATTATTTCTGCTTTTTTATACTTAGAAAGTTATTTTGGTGGCTGTAACAGTGTTTAACTTATCACAGAAACAGTGTTATGTTGAGTGATAAAGTAATGAGAAATTCGCTGTTTTGAATTATCAGTGAAATAAGCATTAGTGACACAAAGGGACTGAGACAAGAAAATCTATTGTCAGTCTGAGTCTACCTTAGGATCATCATTCCCCCAGCACCACATCTTTTGAGAATGGAAAAGACCCTAGTCACTTTGGCAAAACATTTTGGAAGTAGATAATTTCACAAAGGCATGGAAAACTACACGTTCCCTTTGCAAGCATAATATAATTATATTTCTAAACTTCATTGACAGCCTATTAAGAATGAGTGTAAGTTGTGTTGGAAAGTTCTAATTCTTGCCAGTTTTAACTCTTAGACTGCTTCTGTATCTAGTAGGCTGTATTAAGCAATATCCTTCAAGGAAAAATTCCTAAAATTTCCTATAGGTGGCGCACCTATAGTGAAGTAGTGGTTTGGTCAACTGCCTCTGACCAAAGCACAGTCCACAGACGTTCCAGGGACCTGGGTTTGCATACCAGGCCAGGCCAGAGAGAGCAACCAAGATCTACAACTAAATAAAAAGTAATAAAGTGCTTCTTCCCCCTCTCTCTTCCTGCCTGCTGGCCTACTCACCTTCATTTCTGTCTGCAACTTTCCTTTAAAAAATGTTTTTCCCTGTGTAGGTAGAAGTGAAAGAGTAATTAACTTAATCTCCTGTTAAGATACAAAGCATTATATGTCTATGAGAAATTCACTTGGTGTTTTACAGGTGTTCGGTGTTGGCGGTTTACAAGATCTGACTAGAACAGGAATCTCCAAAGACAGGATGGAATGAAAGACGGGAGCAGAGATGATGGAAGATGAGCTTGGTAAACAACTACATCATTTTTGAATACTGGAATTATTTAAAAAATTGAAAGATTACTCTTATGTTTGTCCTTGTATTTTAAAATAGTGCTACATACTTTTTAGAGCACATTCAACTGCATTAAGCATTTCTGTATTATTCACAAAATATTTTCATTCTCAGCTTAAATTGAATTAGCCTAAGATAGAAAGGTTAAGTGATTTGTCCAGTGTTTTGTATCTCTTAACTCAAAAGATCTCTCCCCCATGCCACGTAACTTCACTTGTTTTCTTTGTTCTTTGACCATTATTAGCTTCCATCCTGAAGTGAGGGGTGAGGGGCAAGGAGAGACTGAGAGAGCTTTACATTAATATACAATCAAACTTACACAACTATGTATTTTTTCAAGATAGTCTACATTAAATGTTCAACTTTTAAAAACTAATAACCTTTACTTTATGTAACATAGAGGGGGGAAAAAGTTTCATACCTATTTTTCAAGGTTCACTTTAGTATATTTTACCAAATAACATTATTCAAGAGAGTCATGACAGTATTACACAAAACTAAGAAAAGAGAATTACCTTAAAGTGTTCCACAGGTACAAGAAACAGTTTAGGGGATATTCTATTAAATTTGTTTTCATGGAGGAATCAAATAGCATGCAATTATTTTGTAATTGCCTGTCAGCCCCTTGCTATGTAATTATTCATTTGGTTACATGTGCTTTACAAATTAGCTCCCCCAAAGACCTTTAAAAAAAATTACGCAAAACGTGGTGATTATCCTTAGAGTTATATGGTTTCTCAAAGGGTAATTGCCATTTAATTTGCCAGGTCTGAATGCATATCATGACCTCATGGTAATCATGTACTTACAGAGTGACGTGCATGGCTGTTGGGCCCTCAGAATAACATGCATGGCTACCGCTAACATATGGGAAAGTGCTTCAGAACAGGTGTGAACCCAAATTGGTGAGTGTTGTGTATTTGTACATGCTCCTGGCTATACAAGGCTTGCAAAAGATATTTTAAAATGTGTGTGTCTACAGGTGCATGCGTAAACATACACCCGAAGGTCCCTAAAAGGTCACCAATTCACGAAGTAAGGAACCTTTACCCAGTCAGTTAAGAACTGAAAAAGTCACACACGTGGACACGCCCTGGTGGCACTGGTAGCTGAAATGCTGGTGTGCAGACCACATGAAGCCCAAGGACCCCAGTCTGCAACCCTGGGCAGCAGTGAAAAACCAAAATGAAGCAAATATATCAGTTAAAAAATACTTCTTCCTCTTCCTGCCTGACTGCCTTCCTGTCTGCTTTCATGCCTGCCTACCTTCCTGTCTTTGGGGAAAAAAATAAGTAACACACATTTTTCCTCCTTGGGGCTACTTTGCTCAGAGACTACACATAACTCTCAGAAAGAAAGCCGAAGTAAGTCGCACCTATTTCTTAAATTCATTAGATAGTCGTGGGGAGAGAAATATTTGTCTCCTTCCTTATAAAATTAAGAACAACAAAAGAGAAGACATCTCTCATTAAATACATAGAGTATAAGCACACAGTTTGGGAGGGAGAGCGAGAACCACATAGGAGACTGCCTGAGGCCCGGAATCATCAGAGAGCAGTGTGTGAAATGAAGTCTGCCCATCATACAATGGTATGGCTTCTGGAGAGGCAGGTCATCCACAACCTGAGCACAAACTGTCGTCTGCTAAAGCCGGCTCCTACTGGCTTGTGAGAACTGATTGTTAAATATTCAGGAATTTTACAGACAGGTTGTTAAGTTGTTGGAACCTTGAAATCAGCCATGATGGTAATATTTCTATCATGTAAATTGGGAAACACTACAAACCAAGGAGTCTCCCCTATGGAACAAGCTTACCAGTATCCCATTGAGTTCAAAAACTGTATCAAGTTCAGATATCATTAGAGAAAAAGTCTTATTTTCTAGTCATTCTTATGGGACAGGGTATCCTTAGCAATTTTTTAAATTTAAATATTATTGAAGTAATATCATAATATTATCACAATAATTTTATATAGGTCTAGGGTATGCATCATTGTAAATCTATCTGTATATAATACATTAAGTTTTCCACCAAATTATTCAATTCTATCCTCCATATAAAGTGACCCCTCTCCCCACAATTTGCCTGTTTTCCTCTCCTTTCCCTCCTGGTAATCACTATTTGAGTCTATACACTAAAAGTGTATTTTTGTTGATTTGGTTCATTGATTGTCTAGGTCACGTATATGTCACATAAAATCATGTGATGTCTTTTTTCTGACTGATCTCACTAAGGCTAATTCTTTCTATGTCCATCCATATTACTGCAGTTTACAGGATTTTATCTTTTTGTTGACGGTCGAATAGTATTCCATTGTGTGTATATACCGCATCTTTATCCATTCATCGTTATTCATTCATCAGTGGGCACTTAGGTTGTTTCTACCCCTTGACTATTGTAAATAATGCTGCTGTGAACATGGGGGTGCATATATGTCCTTGTGTTAGTGTTATGGTTTTAAGGTAAATACCAAGAAATGGGATAACAGTATTATATGGAATTTTTATTCTCAACTTTTTGAGGAATCTTTCTATTGTTCTCTGTAATGGTTACACCAATTTATGTTCCCACTAATAATATATCAGGATTCCCTTTCTCAACATCCTTGCCAACACTTGTTTTCAGTCTTTTGGTTAATATCCATTCTCACAGGAGTGAGGTGACATCTCATTGTTTTGCTTTGCATTTCTCTAAGAACAAGCCATATAGAATATCTTTTCATGTGCCCGTTGGCCATCTGATTGTCTTCTTTGGAGAAGTGTCTATTCAGATCTTCTGCCCATGTTTTGATTGGATTGTTTTTCTTTTGTTAAGTTTTATGAGTTCTTTATATATTTTGGATATTAATCCCATGTCTAATGTAGGATGTGCAAGTATATTTTCCCAATTCAGCAACATATTTTTTGCTCTTTTTTATTTTTTGAGTAAATCTTTTTTCATTTTACTTAATCCACACAATCCTCAGGTAGGTACCGCTACCTAAATTTTAAAGATGAAAATTCCCTAAGTAGTAAGGACTCATCCTCTGCCAAGCTAAGCCTTGTAGTAGCATTTTATATTTAAGTGCCATCTTAATTATTTGGGGGTGGGGGTGGGCAGGATAGTACATGGGAAGTTTTATTTTGGGTCAAAGAACTTTAAAATTTAGGAAAGTTTGCAAAAACTCTAACAAATTATAACTTATTCTGAGACCTATACGAGGTCCTCTCGACCCAGAAGCATTGATCATCATTAAGGTTTTACAGGAGATTCAAACCCTAGAAAACCTGACTCTGCTTTCTGGCCTTCGGGATTTCCCAAGTTTCCATACTAGGTGCATTTCCGACTACAAGAAAAATGGTTATCATTTCATGATATATTTCTCTGGACTTTGAGAACCCTACTGATACTTTCTAGGACCCAAACTATTTTCATGTGTAAAGCCCTGCCTGGTATGTTTAACATTGAGGTTTCTGGTTCCTATCTCAAGATTTTGCTTTGGTCTAAGATGAGGGACTCAGCTAGAAAAACCTAGGCTCAGGAATTAGCTCAGGAACTGCCTTAACCCTATCACTTGGTCCCCTCATGAGCATGTTGACCCATCAAAATCTGACCCTGCTTCAGTGCCACTGCCCCTTTTGTCTTCCCCTTCAGAGCCCTTTTGAACAATTAAAGCATACTCTCTCTTGATAAATTCCATGTTTGTAAAGGAACCAGTTCTTTCAAATGTATAATAGGATTCAAGTAATGTGATGACTCGAGTTAGGTAATGGGCTGAGGCCTCCAAGTGTTAGTATTCTATCTCTTCCAACTTGCTCTCTGAGAGGGGTAAGCAGGAGCCTGAGCTTTCATAGACTCTGTTAGGTGGATCTCTCTTGTACAGGTAGGCAGGTAGAGGTGCCACAGAACCTACACTCGGACCAGAAGAGAAAAACACTTGTTCCTAGTTAATGAACTTTCCTCTCCTTAGGTTCAGGCTACCAAAACACACCCCCACCCCACCTCCTGCCCCCCATACCCTTCATCTTCTCCTCAGCTCTTTTGCTGAAGAATTTGGTCTTCGCTATGACAAGCTTCTTTGGGAACTTCCCCTTCCCCAGAACTTTGAAGTAACCTGGTTGCCTTGCACCGCATCCGTGATAGGAGCAACCGCAGTCTTGTTTTTGGCAGCATTTACCCATGTGTGCTTCCTGACCAAGGTCCACAGTTGATCGAGATTGATAGTTGGGCAGATTTCTTTTTAAGTTGTAATTGCTCATAGCAACTTCTCTCAAGTAACCTGGATGATATTTGTTGAAGTTGTCCCTGTCGTGATGCACATCATAGCGTTTCCCTTGAGTCCCAGGTGCTTCTGGTGCTCGCCCATGTGTCCATGGCTGGGCTCTGCTGGTCCCCAAGTTTCTGGATCTTCCTCAACCTGGATAATATGTCAACAGAGGAGATGAAGGCAGGATGCCTTTTCATTTTGGTGATAATTTCATTCACTGTGAGAAACTTTTTAGTTTGATGTAGTCCCCATTTGTTTATTTTGCCTTTTATTTGCCTTGACATTGGAGTTGAGCACCCAAAGATATCTCTAAGGCTGTTGCCAGGGAACATATTGCCTTTATTTTCTTCTAAGTATTTTATGGTATCTGGTCTTACAGCCAAGTCTCTAATTCATTTTAAATTAATTTTTATTTATTAGAGAGTGATCAAGTTTCTTTTGCATGTGATTTTCTAGTTTTCATAACACCATTTGTTGAGAAGACTTTCCTTTCTCCATCATATACACTTGACTTCCTTGTCTTAAATTAACTGACTATATACATGTATGATTTTATTTCTGGGGACTTAGTTCTATTCTACTGGTCTGTGTGTCTATTTTTATTCCCATACCAAGCTGTTTTGATTACTGCTGCTTTGTACTATAGTTGGAAATCTCAGAGTGACATCCAATTTTGTTCTTTTCTGTGATTGCTTTCTATTCAGTCTTTTGTGATTCCATACACATTTAAAATTTTTTGTTCTATTTCCTTGAAAAATGGCAATGGAATTTTGGCAGGAATTACATTAAATCTGTATATTGTTT
Source organism: Solenodon paradoxus (assembly GCA_004363575.1). NCBI lineage: Eukaryota > Metazoa > Chordata > Mammalia > Eulipotyphla > Solenodontidae > Solenodon > Solenodon paradoxus. The sequence goes on along the minus strand of RJWH01002800.1, from coordinate 47,099 downwards.
TAGGTAATTTTTTTCCCCAAAGGAAAGGTGCTGGCAGGAATGAAGACAAATAGGCAGACAGGTAGGAAGAGAGGATAAAGAAGCAATTCCTTTTATTTTAGATTTTTTTATTGTAATAACTTATTCTACATATTAAAACGACCTCATATGTATAGATTCCCCATTTATTCAATATATGTCACCACAACCGGCCCTCCACCAAATCACCAAGTGTTCTTCACCATTGGAGGGCTCTGCCACCATTTGTCGCCACCATTCCCTGTCTCATTTCCCATGGGTAACCTCACTTCTATCACAAGTGTCCAAGGGTTGGTTTTGTTTCATCCGTTCCTTTGTTTTGTCTATTCACATTCCACCTGTGAGTGACGTCATCTGGTATCTTTCTTCTTTTGACTTATTTCACTTAGGATATGCCCCTATAGATCCATCCATGTTGATTCAAATAACAGGATTTCATCTCTTCTAAAGGCTGTGTAGCATTCCATTGTAAGTATATGTCACATCTTCTTTATCCATTCTTCTGACATTGGGCATTTAGGTAGTTTCCAGTTCTTAGCTATTCCGAAAAGGGCTGCAATAAACATGGGGTTGCATAAATCTCTGCGAGTTAGTGCTTTTATATCTTTTCGGTAAATACCCAGAAGTGAGATGACTGGATCATACATAATTTCCATATTCATAAAAAGTATTTGGGAGGTTTCTCACTTCTTTTGTTAAGTATACTACAAGATAATTGATTCTTTTTACTTCTGTTTTAAATGATGTGATTTTCTTGATTTCATTTTCATCTAGCATTTGTTTGTGTATAAAAATGCAACAGATTTTTGTGCATTGATTTTGTAGCCTGTTACTTTACTGTATTCATTGATGAGTTCTAGAAGTTTTATGATAGTTTTTAGGGTTTTCAATATACATAATCATATCATATGCAAATAACAATAGCTCTTACTTCCTCCTTTCCAATTTAGATTCCTTTTATTTCCTAACGTATCTGGCTAAGACTTCCAGTGTGATGTGATACAGTAGTGGTGACAGTGGACAGTCTTGCTTTGTTCCTGAACTTAGAGGAAATGCTTTCATTTTTTCACCATTGACTATGATGTTGGCTGTGGGTTTATCATATATGGCCTTTATTATGTTGAGTTATGTACCTTCTATTCCCATTTTATGCAGGCTATTCTTTTTTATCATAAATGGGTTGTCAAAAGCTTTCTCTGCATTTATTGATGTGATGATGTGGTTTTCCTCCTTGCTCTTGTTGATATGGCATAATACACTGATAGATTTACATATGTGAAGCCAGCCTTGCATCCCTGGGATAAATTCCACTTGGTCATGGTGGATGATCTTTTTGATGCATTGTTCTATTGTTTGCTAGTATTTTGTGGAAAAATTTTAATCTCTGCTCATTAGAGATATTAGTCTGTGGTTTGCTTTCTTGGTGACATCTCTATCAGCTTTTGGTATCAATGTGATGTTGGCCAAATAAAAAAGTATTTTGGAGTTATCTCATTTCTTCAGTATTTTGGAAGAGTTTGAGAAGAAGACATTAATTCTTCTCTGTAGTTTTGGTAAAACTCACTAGAAAAGACTTCTAGTCCTGGGCTTTTATTTTTAGGGAGATTCTGATTACCTCTTCAATTTCTTTGCTTGTGATTGTTCTGGTCAGGTTTCCCAGTTCTTCCAGGTTCCATCTTAGCAGACTGTATTTTTCTAAAAATCTGTCCATGTCCTCAAGATTGTCCGCTTTGTTGGCATAGAGTAGTTCATAGTAGTTCCTGATGATGTTTTGTATTTCTGTGGTATCTGTTGTAATTTCTCCCCTTTCATTTCTGATTCTAGTTATGAGAGTTTTCTCTCTATTTTTCTTTGTGGGCCTAGCCAATGGTTTGTCAATTTTTTTTTCAAAGAACCAACTTTTGGTTTCATTGATCCTCTGGATTGTCTTTGTGTTTTCTATTTCATTTATTTCTGCTCAATTTTTGATTATTTCTTATCTTCTGCTGATTTTTTTACTTTAATTTATCTTCTTTCTCGTTGTTTTAAATGTAGGGTTAGGTTGTTCATGTGTGATTTTTCTTGTTTCTTGAGATAGGTCTGTTTTGCCATGAACTTTCTCCTCTTAGAACTGCTTTTGCTGCATCCCATAGATTCTGGTAGTTCGTATCTTCATTCTCATTTGTCTCTAAGTGTTTTTCAAGTTCCTGTTTGATGTCCTCTTTGACTCAAGTCATTCAAAAATATATTGTTTAGTTTTCAATTAATTTGGGGCTGTCCAACCTTTTTTTTTGGTGGTTGATTTCTCATTTTAAGTTATTGTGGTCAGAAAAGATACTTGGTATAATTTCAGTCTTTATAAATTTGTTGAGACATGTTTTGTGTTCCACCTGATGGTGTATCCTTAAGAATGTTCCATGAGCACTGGAAGAAAGTAAAATCTGTAGTCATTGGGTGAGGTGTTCGGTATATATATCTGTTAGACCCATCTGTTTCAAATGCTCATTTATAGCAGCTGTTTCCCTGTTAATTTTCTGCCTGGTTAATCTGTCCATTGTTGTAAGTGGGTCGTTGAAGTCTCACACTCTTACTGTGTTGTTGTTGACTTCTCTCATCAGATCTGATAATACTTGCTTAATATATTTATTTGGTTCATAATGTTAATAAACATTATGTCTTCTTATTGGCTTGACTCGTTAATAATTATATAATGTTCATCTCTGTCATTCGTTATGCTTTTTAGATGGAAGTCTGTTTTATCCAATATGATTATAGCTGTCCTGCTCTTTTGCAGTTGCCATTGGACTATAGAATTATTTTCAAACCATTGACTTTGAGTCTTTGTTTATCTTTTGAAAGAAGGTGGATTTTCTGACTGCAGCAGAAGTTAGGGTTATGATTTTTAATCCATTCAGCCACTCTGCATTGTTTGATTGGTGAGTTCAGTTGATTAACATTTAGGATGATTATTAATACGTAGCTACTTATTGTCATTTTGTAATTGTCTTCTGTAAGTTGCTCCAGACAATATGCCTTTTTTTTCCTTAGGTCTGTTGGGTGCAGTTATGCTTTAATTGGTTTCTATTTTTGTTTTCTTCTTTGCTTTTTCCCTAGGGATGTATTTTAAGGTTACCCTGAAGTTAGCATTAGCAATTCTATGTTTATTTCCTATTTTTATTTGAAAGCACATTAGTCTTGCCTGCATTCTAACTATTTACATTTTTGTTCTTTTCCTCCCCACTTTGTATATTTGCTGTCCTACTATTTTTATGTGGGGCTTCTTTAACTTTATAGAGTATCCTTTAATATTTTTGCTGAGTTGGCTTTGTGGTGATGAATTACTTCAACTTTTGTTTATTGGAAAAGCTTTTTATCTTTCCATCAGTTTGGAATGATAATCTCGCAGGGTCTAGTACCCTAGGTTGAAAATCCTTTTTTTCCAGCACTTTGAATATATCATGACTATATCCCTTCTGGCCTGTAGCTTCAGTTGAGAAATCCACTGACAATCTTATGGGGACTCCTTTGTATGTGCCATGTTTTTCTTTGGCTGCTTTTAAAATTGTCACTTTGTCTTGTATTTTTGACATTTTGATGACAATGTTTCTAGGTGTAGTTCTGTTAGGGTTTCTTTACTATGATCTCTTTGGGCTTCCTGGGTCTGGAGACTTGCTTCATTCTCCCAGGTGTGGCAAGTTTTTATCTACTATTTCTTCAAATACAGTTTCTGCCCCACTTCTGTCTCTTCTTCTGGGATCCCTGTGATCCAACTATTGTTTCATTTTATGTTATCCCAAAGGTCTCAAATACTGTCTTTGTTTCTTTGCATTTTTTTAACCTCTTCGCAGTTTACTTGAGTCCCTCTGCCCTATCTTCCAGATCACTTATTCTGTTGGAAGCTTCATCCATTCTATTGTTGAGTCTCTCTATTCGTTTCTTTAGTTCAGGTATTGTATTCTTCATTTCTGTGATATCTTGCTTCATTTCTTCTCCTTCTTATTTGATATTTTCTTTCACTTCCTTTATTGTTTTCTGGATTCCCATGAGTATGTTAATCACTGTTACCCTAAATTCCTCTTCAGGTAGTTTGCATACATCTGCTGTATTCAGATTTTTCCCAGTTTTTGATTGGACCCATCATTTCACATATATTTCTCTGTGTCTTTGCTCTGCTCAGCATTCTGTTTATATTTCTGTAGGTTTGGGTTTCTTTGCAGTGATGGTATGTAGAGTGATCACCTTGCTACTGATCTACAATTGGCAATCAGGCTGCAGCTCTGCCTCTACCAACTGGGTGGTGCTAGTGGGTAGCATTAAGGTTTAGTCCCTTTTTCTTTAATCCTGAGGGGTGGGGTATCTGGTGGGTGTGCTAGCCAGTGGATGGGATATCAGTGGGTGTATCCTAGACTCCAGAGCAAAATGTTGTCTGGAGGGGTTGGGGGTGGGGAATTTCCCTAGCTACCTCTGGTTATGGCAGTACCCGGAGTAATTTCACTGCATAGGTTCCAGCTCAATCCCTGGGGCACTGGCTCTCCTTTTGTCCTGCACCAGGATAGTCTCCCCCGCCTCCACATCTGGCCCCACTAAGCAGTTCTTCGCTGCTTCTCAAGTGACATTCCAGTGGCTAATCCTTCTGCAGTTCCACTCTGTCTACCACGGTTCCAATCCCAGTCCCTAATCTGTGGTTTAGCTGTGTATTGGGATGTTTTTGCCTACCCTTTGTCTTCCTGAAAACCGCTTCATCTCTGCAGTTGCTGTGCCCACCTCTCCTCGGTATTTGCTTCTGGATTATAGGCAAATTCCTAGTTGTTCTGTGAGGAAAATCTGAATCATGCTCCTACCAGGTCACCTTCTTCTCTGCACTCCAACATACTTTTATTTTTATTTAGGTGTTCGTATTGGTTTCCTCCCAACACCCCATGAACCTGAGTCCTTGGGATGTACATGGACAGCACTCATTGGAGTGACTGACCTAACTACCAGGGCATTCCAATATGACCATTTTAGTATGTTAATTCTTCCCAACCATGAACATGGAATATCTTTCCATATCTTTGTATCTAGTTCATTTTTTTTCCATAGTACAGGTCTTTTACCTCTTTGAAGTTTATCTTCAGGTATTTAATACTATACTCTTTGTTTCTATTATGAATGGGATTGTTTTCTTAATTTCTTTTTCTTCTAACTAACTTTTTGTATATAAAAATACAGCAGATTTTTGTATATTAATTTTTTAGCATGACATTTTACTAATTTATTATTAGATTGTTGGTGTTTTTCTCTGTGTATAATCATGTCATCTGTAAATAGTGATGGTTTTACTACTTGTTTTCCGATATGGATTCCTTCTTTCTTTCTTTTGCCTAATTGCTCTGTCAAGGACTTTCAATACTCTGTTGAGTATCAGTGGTGAGAGTGACTAGCCTTTGCCTTGTTCCTGATCTTAGATGACAAGCTTTCACCATTTCACTCAATTTCCACCATTGAGTATGATGTTTGCTGTTGCTTTATCAGATACAACCTTTTCTATGTTGAGGTATGTTTCGTCTATCCCTATTTTTTTAGTTTTTATAATAAATGGGTGTGTAAGTGCTTTTCCTGCTTTTATTGATAGGATCATATGAGTTTTTCCTTCCAGTTACTGATATAGTATATTACAGTATTAGAAGTGCATACATTGAGCCATCATTGCATTCCCAGAATAGGTCCCACTTGGTCATGAGGTATGATCCTTTTGATGCATTGTTGACTTTCGTTTGCTAATATTTTGTTGAGGATTTTTACGTCTTTGTTCATCAGAGATGTTGGTCTGCAATTCTGTTTTTGGTGGTGTCCTTGCCTGGTTTTGGAGTCAAGGTAATGTCTTCATAAAAATTGTTTGGACATTTACTTTCTTTCTAATTTTCTCAAATACTAAAGAGGATTGGTATTAGTTATCTAAAAATTTAGTAGTCTTCACTAGTGAAATTATCTGGTACTGGGCTTTTGTTTTTTTGAAGGTTATTGATGACTAAGTTTCCTTCCTTGTGATTGTTTTGTTCAGATTTTGTTTCTTCCTGATTTAGTCTTAGCATGTTGTATATTTCTAAGAATTTGTCAATTTCTTCTTGATGATCTAATTTCTTGTCATATTGAGTTCATAATACTCTTGTGATCCTTTATTTCTTTAGTGTCTATTGTGATTTGCCTTCTTGCATTTCTGATTTTGTGTTTTCTCTTTCTTTGTGAGTCCGGCTAAAGATTTTTCTACTTGTTTATCTTTTCAAAGAACCGGTTTCTTGGCTCTTTCATTGATTCTTTGAATATTTTTTAAATTATATTTAATTTGTTTCTGCTGTAATATTTCTTACCTTCTACCAGACCTTAGGATTTGTCTTTTAGTTGTAGTTCCTTTAGGTATAATGCTTAAGTTTTTTATTTGTGATCCTTCTTGTTTTGAGGTAAGCCTATGTTGTTATAAATTTTACTTTTAAGTACTGTTTTTGCTGCATCCTATAGAGTTTCTGATAAGTCATGTCTTCATTTTCTTTTCATTACAAGTATTTTTTAATTTCACCTTTGATTTCCTCATTGACTCAATAATTATTCAGTAGTATGTTGTTTATTTTCCACATATTTGTGGTTTCCCCTCTTTCCTCTTTTGGTTAATTTTAAGTTTCTTGCCATCTTGATCTGAAAATTTGCCTGATATGATTTCAATCTTTGAAAATGTATCTAGACTATGTATACTTCTACATTCCAAAATAAGTTAATAAATTCTCATGGATCTGTCCCTGAGAATATTTCATGAACATTTGAAAAGAATTTATAATCTCTTGTTTTGGGATGAAATACACTGTAGATATCTATTAAGTTCATCTCATCTAATTGTCACTTAAGGTCATTATTTATGTGTTGATTTCCTGTCTGGATGATATTTCCGTTACTGTGAGTTGGGTACTAAAGTCCCCTACCTACCATTGTTGTGTTGATGGTCAGTGTCTCTCTTTAGGTCTGTTGATACTTGCTTTATATATTTGGGTTCTCCTGTGTTGGGTTCATATATATTATCGTGTTATGTCCCTGTTGTATCAATCCCTTTATCATTATATAAAGTCCATTTTTGTCTCTTATTTCCCTTTTTGACTGGAAGTCTATTTTTTCTATCAGTTCCTGCCTGTAAAAATTTTTGACTTGGTGTACCATTTTCCATCCCTTTGCTTTAAGTCTATATGTCTCTATTCCTTATGTGACTGTTCTTATAAGCAGCATATTGTTGGAGGTCTTATTTTTTACTTCATACAGCCACTCTGAACCTTTTAATTGGTGAATTCATTTCATTTAAATTCAGTACTTAGCCCTCTTATATCAGTGACTATTGATAAATTAGGGTTCGATACTGCCGTTTTGACTTTTGATGTCTGGTTTTGTCTATTATCTTTTAAAGATTTTGGGTTTGTTTTTGTTTTAAGATAACAGAGTCAACATTTCTTGTAAGGGAGGTGTCATGAAGTCCTTCATCTTTTGTTAATCAAGGAGAACCTTTATTTCTCCCTCATAGCTGAAAGAGTTAGCAGGATTTATTATCCTTGTTGGCAGTTATTATCTTGGAAAAAATTTTTAAAGGAAAGATGCTGGTAGGAATAAAGGCAAGTGGGTAGTAGGCAGGAGGAGAGAGAAGAAAGAAGCACGTTATTTTTTATTTAGTTGTACATCTTGGTTGTTCCCCCTGGGGTGTGAACTTGAAATCTGGGGATGTATGAGAACTTAGCCCAACCCCGGCTCTACCAGGATTTGCCTATCTTAGAATATTTTGAATAGGTCATTCTATTCTCTTTTGGTCTTTAGAGTTTCTGCTGAGAAGTCTGATGATAGACTGATGGAAGGAACTTCATATATTACTTGCTTTTTTCCACCCCTGACCTCCTTTAGTATTCTTTATCTATGAACTTTTGATAGTTTCACCCTTATATGTCTGGGTATGGGTCTCTTTTCATTTAGATAACCAGGTGTTCTGTTGGCATCATTGACTTGTATATTTAACTCCTCCCCAAGGTTTGGGAAGTTTTCATTTATTTTTTTAAAATAAATTCTCTGTTACCTTTCTTTTTTTATTTCACCTTCTGGGATACCTTTTATTCTTATGTTGTCTTTCCTAATGGAGTCAGATAACTCTCAAAGTGTTTCTTCACTTTTTAATACTTCCTCTCTCTTCTTCCACCAGGATCATTTTTATTTCCCAAATTACTCATCTGTTCCTCCATTTGGTCATTTCTGCTTCCATAGCTTTCTGTAGTACTATTGGTTTCATTTATTGCATTTTTCACATCCCAAATCTGTTAGTTTCTTATTTAGAACTTCAGTTTCTGCCTTCTGCTCATTAATTGTATTTTTGGACTTGTTGACTTGTTTTGCTGACTTTTCTTATTTCTTTGAGTTGCTTTGCTGAGTTATTTCATAATCCCTTTATCTTTTTTGAAGCTCCTTGTATCTCTTTGAATTTCTTTATGATAGCTACTTTGAGTTATTTATTCATTAAATTATAATCTTCCATCTTTGAATTAGGTTTCTAGAGTGGTGTCATCTCCTTGTGATGTCATATTACCTTAAGGTCTTAAATGTTCTTAAATTGTCCTCTTCTCATTTGAACCTTGGAACCTTGTTACTTACTTTTATCAACAGCTGACCCAGGACTTTATTTTGTTATTTTTTTGACCCTTGCTGACTTTCCTAGTAAGAGTTGCTGAATCAGCAGTGGAAGGTGACACCTAGGTGGAAAAGGGTCATAATGGGTTCTTAATGACTGTGTGTGTAGTGGGTAACTTCAAGTGGGCGGCACGATATCAACTCTGCTCTCTGGGATCATAGACCTGATTCTCTGCAGACTATCCATTTGTGTGTTGGGGTACTTCACTATGTAAGGATGGTGAGGGTTGGGGCATGGGAAGTGAAGTCCAGATTGTTGATTGTTATCCTTGTCATGTACCATTCTGTGGGAAGTAGGAACCAATCTTCAACCCTACTCTTTGGGATTTAGTCACGTCAACTGTGTAGGCTACTGTACAATCTCTGTTCTCATCTCCCCAGGGCTGGAGGGTAGACTGGCAGCCCTGCTCTCTCCTTCCCACCTGGCCCACAGTGACTTTCCTGTTCTGTCTACTTTCCATCATATTGGTATGTGGATCTCTTTGAGCATCCTTTCCAGTGCAGTCGCTGTTGGTAGCTGAGGTGCTAAAGTGTTTCAACCTCAGTAGTATTCTGTGTGATTTTTATCTTGATGCCCCTTTAGTAAAGAACTGTTTTTTGTTTCTCTAAGGAGAAAAGCAGATAACATCCTCTGTTGCCAGCTTGGTCCCCTCTCATTGTCAATTCTTTATTAGAGTATAGCCCTTCCTGCAAATTACTCCAAGTCTAATTTCTATTTTTCCCCCTTTTTCTCTTAAGTTTTTCTAACCCTCTCAGACAATTGCAATGGAATAATAATTTGTAGGGATCCTATATTGAAATATTAACAATTAATGGCACAGTATTTAAATTTGAACTCAAATCAGACAAATTGGGTTTGACTCCATAAGCCTGCATTTATACAATACTCACTGATTCATGCTTTGTTTTCCCCACTTATGAAAGAGTTATACTAGTTTCCATCTAGTGGAGTTGTTGTGAAAATAATAGTTTCCTTATAGGGTTGTTGTAGGGATTCAATGAGTTATCATATGTGAAGCATTTGAAACTCTGATCATAGAAAGCTTTGTGCTTGTATGTATTACCGCATTTATAACTGGGAAGATTTAAATTATTGTGTGCATCTGGTATACTGTAAACATTCAGTAAATAGTAATTGTTTCTATTCTTTTTGCTGTTCTGTTATGATACAGAATTTGGCTTTGAATTACCTTTTTCATCAGGGAGTGGAAGGTTGTTTCCCAAGCCACGACCTGACCATTTAGCACATTCCTACGGGGTCTGGATCTTCAGCTCTGAAAGTGAGCTAGCACTTCTGGGTGGGTCAGGAGGCTCACAACAGGCAGAAGGAAGCAAGCAAGGAGAGCAGGCTGACCTGTCTTTCTTTGAACTGCTAGTACTTATTGTCTGTAATACTCAGGCTATAAGAACAATCTTGGCTTTATTGTCTATTCCTGTGGGAGTCTGAGCCTGTTGTACCATAGCGATAACATAATAATTCCCTTCTTTCCTTTTTGTGGTTGGACTGGATGGGGTGGAACTCAGGACGGTTCTTCCCTGTGTTTTCTCAGCTGTGTCTTTGTCCTCTCCCTGTAACTGTGGCTCCACATTCACTAACACCGATTGCACAGAAGCTCAAGATATGGGACAGAACTTGTGTAAGCCATTCCATGAATATGCCAATGTCGATGCTGATGGAAAAGGGGGGTAGGTTTTTTAGCCCACTGAATAGATCAATTTGACATTCCAAAGTTTTTTTGAAGGAAAGGTGCATGCAGGAATGAAGGCAAGTAGGCAGTCGGAGAAGAGAGTCTGGTACTAGAACCCAGGGGTATGTGACCCGATGTGTCTTCAGAGGCAGCTGACCTGCTGCTGCTCCACCGGGCATGCCCATTCCACTCTGACCTCTGAACTAAGCCCTCTAGGACCTCCAGTCAGTCTTCTGTCCCCACATCTCAGTCTCATTAGTAGAATTCTTAGCTCTGAAAAATATACTACGTCTCAGATATACAAATGGCCATTAGACTCCACAAGTGAAATCACATTCCTGAGTGAGGCTGCGTGACGGTAGATTCAAGATGTATGATTGTGTAATATGTGTACAGTGAGGCCTAGTACACTGTGTGGTTTTAATCTGTCTTCTATAAAAACCTCTCAGATCATGCTGATACTCTTATGTGCATCAATGATTTTTCCGTCGAATTGTGATATCTCTTAATCAAATGTATGCAGATTCACCACTGGTTCTTCAAATCTCGGTTACCCAGAAGAGTCAGGAATCAAAGGCTACTTCATTCGCTGGAGTTCTAAGTTGTGTATATATGTTTTGGGGTTTTGTGTATTTTGCCTGTCCTCTCAAAATTCCTTTACTTATTTCAGTACAGATACTGTCAATCTGCATGATAAGCAATTGAATAAGAAAAAGAAGGAAGAAGAGAAATATAGTTATGACTAACAGTCATTAAGTGTTTAGCATTTATGGAATCCATAAGTAGTTTGTAATCACTGCTTCATGAATATACATAGTCACCTGTGTGGCACATATTATTATTAGCTCCGCTGCACAGAAGAGGAAATTGAGTTCCAGAGAGGAGAATGAACTTGCCCAAGTCACACAGATAAAGTATGAGATCAAAGATCACCCCTTTGAACACAAAGTTTTATGTTCAACAATTGTGCTTTGCATACATTTTTAAATTTTTTTGAAATTTTATTGGAGGAAATTTGCATTATAACATCGTATAGGTTTATGATGTACATTACTGTAAACCAACATCTGTCTATAGTAAATTAGGTTTACCACCAGTAGTCCAAACAGCACTATCCTTCGCCTTATAACTTGAGCCCTTTTACTCCGTTTGTCCACCCCTTCCCTTTCCCCTTCTGGCAACCATAAATTTGATCCTATAGGTTGAAAGTCTATTTTTGTTTTAGTTCATTTGCTTGATTTCTCTAAATATCACATGTAAGTGAAAACATACGGTATTTCTCCTTTTGACTTATCTCACTAAGCATAATTCCTATGAAGTCCATCCGTGTTGTAATGGCAAGATTTCATCTTATTTTTAGTAACTGAGTAGTATTCCACCGTGTTTATATACCACATCTTTTTAATCCATTCATCTGTTGATGAGCATTTAAGTTATTTCCAACTCTAGGTGGTTGGAAATAATGCTGCAACAAAAACACAGGGGTGCATTTATCTCTGAGAATGAATGTTTTTTGGTAAATACCCAGAAGTGGGATAATGGGATCATATGGAATCTCCGTATTGCTTTTCATTGTGGTTTTACAGTATATACTCCCACCAATAATGTCTCTGTGTCCTTGCCAACACGTCTTTCCAGTCTTTTGCATAATAGTCCTCCTCACAGGTATGAGGTGATATCTCATTGTTTTGATTTGCATTTCCCTAATAACAAGAGCCTTTGTACATTGGTATGTCTCCTCTGGAGAAGTGTTTTTCAGATCTTCTTCCCATTTTTTACTGTGCTGTTTGCTTTTTTGGTTGTTGATTTTTATAACCTCTTTATATATTTCAGATATAAACCTTGTTGGATGTATGATAGTATCATCTCCCATTCATTAGGATGTCTTTTTGTTTTTATGCAAGTTTTTGTTATGTAAAAGCTTTTCAGTTTGATATACTCCATTTGTTTGTGTTGGTTTTTCTTTCCCTTAGCAGGGAGTCAAGTTCCCAAAGATATCTCCTAGGCCAATATCAAGGAGTGTTTTGCTTATGGTTTTGTTTTTTTTAAAATGTATTTTAGATTTTAGTTCTTACAGTCAAAAGTCTTTAGTCCATTTTCCATTCATTTTAGCATATGGTGTTAGTGATCTAGTTTCATCCTTTTGCATGTGGCTGTCCAGTTTTCCTAACACTGTTTATTGAAGAGGCTATCCTTGTCCCCTTGTATATCCTTGACTCCTTTGTGTAATTGTTTATGCAAGTGTGGGTTTATTTCTGGGTTCTCAATTCTGTTCCATTGATCTGTGTATCTATTTTTATTCCAATACCATGCTGACCTGATTACTCTGGCTTTGTAGTATAGTTTGAAGTCACAGAGTATGATACCTCCATTTTTATCACCACCCCCCTCAGGTTGTTTTTGCTATTTGGTATCTTTTGTAGTTATGAAAAATAGATTTCATGATTTTTTGTTTTATTTATGTGTCACTGGGATTTTGAAGAGGATTGTATTAAACCTATATATTGCTTTTGATAATATGACCATTTTTAACAATGTTAAATCTTCTAGTTCATGAGCATATCTTTCCATTTTTTTCTACAATGTCTTATAGTTTTCAGTGTATAGGTCTTTTACTTCTTTGCTTAAACTTTTTCCAAGGTATTTCTTTCTTTTTGATACAAATGAAATTTTCCTGTGGTCTCTTTTGGTGTTTATATTCTTACACATTATGGATCCTGGAGGTGAAATAAAGGAACACAAGATTACAAATTGGCATCATTAAATATGTTACAACATTTAAACCAGCTCTCTGGAAAATAGCAACCTTGGATCTTAGTGTTTTTCCATTTTCATGCTATAAATAGTCTTACTATGGTTGATTTCAATCTGCCAACGGTGTAGTGTCCAGAATTTATAATTCATGTACGTCACTGACAAAATATGTAGGAGGGGATCAGGTACAGATTTAGGAATCTTGGGTTCCAGAAACTTGGATCCTAGACTCTATTACCTGTTGACTTATATATTGCTATAGCAAGACTCGACCTGTTTGAGTTTGAATTTCCTCCCTGATCTGTAAAACAAAATGTTGATAGAATCAAAGTGCAAGCAAAAGAAAGTATAGTCTTTTAATATTCGAAATGGGGAATCTGCTAGTCACTGAAAAAGTCACTTTTGAGAAGAAATATTGTTTCCAGTTTAATTAAATTCAATACATCTATTCCTTTTCTCCTTTATCTTCTCTAGGTTCTTCTTGAACTTGTTTTCATATTGGGTAATAGTTGGAAGAGAGGCAAAGTCATTTGCAACTTTACCTTGGAGGTATTTAGTTTTCTCAAGTCAAGGTTCTTCAGCTAGGATATTTAATAGAATTTGTTTCCCTTCTCATTCTATTCATTGTTTTGCATATGCATGTAAAACATTGAGAAATTATCATAACTTTGCAATACTGCTAGAGAGTGTCTTTTTTAAAAAGAACATGCATATATCAACATGGATATTTCCAGAAGACTTAGAGAATTTTGTCTCCTCATCTGTGCTGGAGAGAGTACATGTCTAGCAAAGACATAGATAGCTGCTAGTCTCACTGACTCCACTCTTTAAAATACAAAGGAAAAGAAAATGTGCCTCATTTTTCTGAATAAATACTAAATTTAGGTAAAATTTATCAGACATAACATACACATAGAATTTGATTGACTTTCATAAAGCATTGCCATCCTTGTTTCCACATTCCTCCTTTTTTATTCTTGGCTACATAAACCAGTATGTATAGTTGAGAACCAGCTTTTTTTTTTTTTTTAAGGAAAGGTACAGACAGGAATGAAGGCAAGCAGAGATAGGCCAGCAGGAAAAGAGAGGAGGAAGAAGTCTTTGCTGTTCATCTTGGTTTTTCCCACTGGTCCCAGAACATGAACCCAGGACCTTGGATGTATCTGGGCTGTGCCTAAGCCCTACTCCACAAGGGCGCATCGAGAACTGGCATTCTTTCAGTCAGTGAGAAGTATTTTATTTCCAGGTAATCTACAATGAAAGTAAATCTTGGTGTCCTCATGTAGAAAGCTTGGCTATCTGAACTTTACTCTCTAATGGAATGGTGTCTGTTAGCATTCCTTTGATGAGTAATGAAGACATGCCCCTTTCCAGGCAGAGTGAAGGTGCTGGGACCATCATGATGAATGTGCCATTCCCTGTCCTTAGAGAGCTCTCAGATCCACTGGGGAGACACTCATGAACAAAAGGTCACAAGCCGAGATGACCAGTATGGATATATTACAACTATATAGATTTTCTCTATTAAAATTCTGTACAAATCAATGAAAAATAAATGATTTAACAGTAAAGATAAATATGTTTAAGTACTCATTTTTATTTCATGTTTGTGTCCAACTAAAATATATAGTGTGTTTAAATTTCCCACCACAATCCACATTGCAAAAATAAATATTGCGTTATTTAATCTGGTACTCAATCTTGGGTATATGGTAGAACTAATTCCTGGAGGTGCTTTTTAAAAATATCAATGCTTATGTCCTCTTCCTTGGTGGATGAAAGATTCTAAGAAAAATTATAAAAGAAATCATAAGCAAAGACTGGATGTCATTGAAGCAGTTAAGACATGTTTCCAGAATCTCGCATGTGCCAAGGACCCCTCTGCACCACCCATTTGTGACACGTGCTGGCTTTAGGGTGTGCCTGGCTGACCCTTACCTAGACAATTGGAGGTCTCACCCTGAGCCCTCACCTCCTGGACTATCAAACAGAAGCATGACCTCCTTTCTCCTCAGAAATGGTTTTTCCCTTGGAGTGTTAGTGCTTGAATTACACTAAAGTGAATGGGTCATTCGTATTACTGGGGACTCATTTCCTGATAGAAAGTTTTGAAAGAAGGTAGCAAGATGATTTTATGAGACATGGATTCTCTAATAAGACCTTGAAAGTATGCAGGAAGTGAAGACCTGTGTTAGACTCTGGCCAGGTTGCATCCTTCAACGAAGACCTACAGCTCACTCCTACCCACCTACCACCTCCAAGTAGGATCAGTCTCTTACTTACACAGTCATTCTACACTCACATGGACAATGTTCTTTCATCTCATTTGACCTCTCTGTTCACCTTCCTGTCTCGTGTGGGATTCATGTCAAGAGAACCAAATACGCAAAACAGGTATAAGACATGAAGAGGGAAAGACAAATCATTGAATCCTTCTAAAATGAGGTCAGTGTGTGGAGATCCTTTGTATGCCATCCATACAGTACGTTTGTGTTTGTGTGTGTGTATGTGTGTGACAGAGAGTAAGTCCCTGTCCTTAGGGATGCTTGACCAAGATTGTTCTGCAGAGCACTTAGCACATTCCAACTACTCTTAATGTGGCAGATAGGAGATTATCTCTGAGGATGTCTCCTCAGAGGAAGGTGCTATGCAAATGGTAGTATTGTTATTCTTTTACACACATTTATAATTGACTTTCCCTTAAACATTGCATCAAGTTAAATTAATTCAGTATGATTACAGTCATTAAACAAATGCCTGGTAATGAGTGCTTTCTTATTTTAGCATTCCTCAAACCAGGGGGGTGATACCATATAAGGCTTTTGTCTCCATTGTCAGCTTCATTGGGATGCACAACCTGCGTTTTGTAATAGAGCCTGCCCACAGCTTTATAGCAACTGGACCCTGATTTAAGGCTACTGCTGTTTTAATTTACCTTAGATTCTTCCAGTTGCTCTTGCCGTTAGGTATAATTCACTAGTTCATTACAGCTCAGGTATGTTAGGGCCATTTCTACCTGTCTAAAAACAACCAAACAGACAAACAAACCAAACAAACAAACAAACCGTGCTTTTAAAACCGAAACACAGGCAAGGAATTCTCCCACGATTATCCTTCGGATGCTGAGATGAAGAGCGCTGGGGGTGGTGAGGGGTTTCACCTGTTTCTGCCCTGGAGCGGTTACCGCAAAAATCACCTGCCGGCTTAACCAGCAGAGCAGAAATAGTTAAGTGCTGACGGCTGTGAATGAAAAACTCTGCCTGAGAGGAAAGCCCTAGAAGATGTTGTTGTCAGGTGTGGACAGAGTCAGGCTGCCTCCCTTAAAGCCACGCTTTCTGGTCAAGGTCATGTGTCCGGTGCCACCTTAGAAACGGGCGATTCTGTGAAGGAGGATGAGTGACAGCACCCGGCCAGTCAGCTGACTGCCGAGTCAGCGCCGCTGCTCTCCGCAGCGTCGCATTTGCCAGCACTCCGGCTGCTGCTGCCTGCAGTCTCCTGGTGGCCAGGGGACAAAGCCAAGGTAGACAGCTAGGCACAAAGCAACAGAGTTTGAAAGTGTTCCTCTCTGGCTACGGAGTAGCATTTCTTACATGAGGAGTGTTTACCTTTGTGTAGCCAGGAGCAGAGAAGCAATCGGAAGGTACCTGCTGGCTTCTCACCTTGGCAGCAGGAATTTCCAGCAGAGCAGGGGCTGCTCCGGAGCCTGGTAGCCAGAACGCCTCTGGGGGAGCACGGCGGGTTTCCCACCACGAGTGGGAATAGTTGGCGGGCTCCAGATGCCGTGCTGCTGGGACAAAGGAGACCATGCTGGCTCGGGTTAGTCTGGCTGGGGCCTGTGCAGGCAACAGCACCGAAATGACGCTGAGTGACCCGTCCAGCTGCCAGCGCAGGCAGGTCGCAGGGGCTGGCGCTGATCCCCACTCCTCAGTTAGAACACGGTGTAAAGGAGAAACCAGACTCACTGACCTAAATCAAAGCCAGTCCTCTCTGGATGCGAGGACAGATTTCGACTAGCAGTGACACCACCAGCCATCAAGAATTTCTGCGACTGCAGTCGGGGTCAAGGTGGAGCCTGGGAGAGTGACAATCTAATTTCGGTCATCCGATGGCTGCTTGTTTTCCTAAATAAGCGGGCTCGCTAAGTATACAGTTGCCTGGATCTGTCTACCTTCCATGCAGACCTCATCTGTTCTGGTTGAAAATCAGGGTACCAGGCAAGTCTTAGGACTGGCTCCTTCCTGCGTGATGCTGGCAACTAGGATGGTTCACACTGACCACAAAGAAGGAAGCCGAAGGCATCACCATCGTCTCTTGAGATGCTAGCGGAACATAACTCCGCAGTGATGCTCTCCTCTGTGTGCATGCGTGTGTGCATGTGTGTGTGAGAGTGAATTCATCTAATCGAAGAGCCTCACAGATATCATCATGGATGTGGTTTTTAATGATTTGGGAAAAAAAAAAAAAAAAAAAAGCCTGTGGAGACAGCGATTTGAGACAGCAGCACATTTAGGTTATTGCCAATTGGAAATTCTTTGGTTTGTGAAGCTCGAGCCCTAAGGGACAAGCTTGGTAAAAGAGAGAGATCGCAGATAAAGAAATAAAAATGACAGGCATAATGGAGGCTCTGTGAAAGGGCTGTCAGAGCATCAGTTCATGGATGGCAATTTCGCCAGGCTGAGACTGAATAATTCATAGATTGAAATTACCCTGCTTTCACCTTTCCATTTAAACCGGCATGATCTGAATCTCTAATAAATTTTCAAGATAAAGTAAAATGCCAGTATGAATCTGAAGAGCTTTTAAAACCAGATGCTGCATCCCTGAATCTTTGGGTATCTTGCACAATTATCCTGTGAGAACTGCATTTCATCACGAAGCACCATTACCAGGGAAAATTACTGTGATTATAATAGCAACAATAGAATACCATCAAATGATCTCTAATTTACCTAATTTGCTAAGACCGACTGTGTGGCTTCATTGCCCATGTATGTCGCCGTGCCTGGCACCCGTGGATCTGCCTCGCCCCGGAACAAAAGTGTGTGTAATACCTTCAATCCAAGAGCCTATCAAAGAGTGTTCTCTGGGGTTTGCAATGTCGCCTTCGTTTGGTTTGCTTTTCTCCTCCACCCCAGTCCCTATACCCTCAGTGTCTGTTTGGCAAAATGGTGAGCCTGCTGTGGATCTGGGGTTGATTCTTTAATCAAGAGAGCATAAATGTGTTCATCTTTACACATTCTTTGTTTTTTACTATATATCAGCATGTGTTTAGCAGAGGGAGGTGAGAGTCTGTTCAGGGAGAGTAGTTTCAAAATGCAGCCAAGGTGAAGTACGTGTGCGTGTGTGTGTGTGTGTGTGTGTGTGTGTCTTTGTTTCTTCTTTGAAACCCCTGTTTGCTTTCAGGTTAGAGATCCTTTCAGGGACTTATAATCCTGGTGTGATGCATCAAAGAACCTCTCAGACTGGAAAGCAGCTCAGGAGTGCTAACTCCAGTGATAACTCTGTGCAGCTTTAAAAAAGCATGCATGTTGGACTGAGTGATGACATGAAGCCGTGGTGTGACTTGGGTCGTGTTTTTGTCGGTCTGCGCACTCTCTAAAGTCTGACCTAGACAGAACTCTGACAGGCTGTGCAGCTCATCTCGGGGTCATCGTGCCAACCTGAAAGTGTGGCATGGCTCCTAACACCCCACCGGAGAAGAGACAGTCATTGTCTAGGCACAGTGACTTTTGGAATTTACTCAGTAGCATGAAGATAATGTGTGGGTTCCTGCTAGTCAAGTGACTTCCTGAAGTTTATTACCCACAGTCAGTCTGAAGGGTGACAGTCCTGGGGGAGGAAGGTAGGTTTGAATGTGCTTGTCTAATATGGTACATTTTTTTGCTTGAGACGCCTTCAGAGCCCTCTGTTAGAAGCAGGTAAGTTGCGTTTCTAAAATGTGTGTAATTGCTTATGTTCTTCGTTGTCTGGTTTCAGTGGGCAGATGTTTTTTGTGTTCTACTTTCTTTCCACCTAAGTTATCCCCGGGGTAGTGAAAATAGTAACTTCTTCTCTTTGTTTTTATTAAATACGAATGAAAATGTGGTCAAAATATAGCTTGTTGCTTTACCTAAACATATGCAAGGCTTTAATGTTTTGCAAAGGAAAAGGAAAAACAATTTTACTTAGCAAATAACTTGTTTAAAAATAGTAAGCATTTCACTAGAGATCAATTTTGTTACCATATTGTTTTCTTTAGATAGTTATTAGATATTTTAACACTGAGCCTATTTTCCTTATCTTTTGAGAAAGAGGCTTGGCTGTTAGTGAGTGACAAAGGGCTTTTCACAAACCCACACAGCTGAGGTGCCTGTCTTTTCTTTTATGAAAACAGAGTGTGGATATTCTGCAAGAGAGTTGTCAATTTCTGGTCCTTGAAAGTCCTTCAAAAGCCAAAGTTTGAACCAGCTGGTTTACTAGTCAATAGTGAAGCAATGAGGTATGCTGAAGTCCTAAAATTATCTGAGGAGAAACAGAAACCAGCTTTTTGTTACTTTGGGGGAAGTGAACTGTATTCACTTGCTGAAAATAGCAAAATCTGCAGCTTCTGGTTTAATGATTCAAGAATGGCTACTTTGTGTTCTTGAAAAACCAGGGGTTCGTTTTATTTGGGGGGTGCATTGCCACAAACACTGTCATGTGATGGTGCATGATGACACTGAAAATTCACTTGCTTTTCCACACAAAAGAGAGACCTCATCCCCTAATGCTGCTAACTTAATCTCAAACTGCAGGAGCTGCTGAAATAAGATTTTCTTTTAAAACCATGTAATCGAATGTGAATGAACATACTCTTTTTAAGTAAGTTCATTTGATAACTTTCTATTCATGATGGAGAACTTTTTCACTCTTTGTGGCTGTATCTTATAATGATTGAGGATAAGCTTAACATGAGTAGAAAAGCTACCAAGGTAACTTTACAATGGAAGTAATTTGAAAAATTAAAGAATCAACTGTGAACATATAATAGCAGGGGTTAATGTGAATCTCAGTCATGACTTCACACTATCTTGTAGCTGTGTGTGTGTGTGTGTGTGTGTGTGTGTGTGTGTGTGTGTGTTGGCCTTGAGAAAGAGGTGGAAAGTTATTCCCACCTCCTTTTACTAACTCCCAATCACAGCAGAGCATCAGCTGCTGTTATAAGGAGTGATTTAAAATGTAAACACCCAGAACCACACTCATAGAATTCACAGAAATGCCCCCTGATTTAAGAGAGCATGTGTTGATGTTACCCTTAATAATTGCCGTCTTTCCTGGACACTTATAGCTCTCATCTCATTAAAATCCAACTTGGAATGAAAAATGTTTTTAGGGACATACATTAACTTCTACTTAGCATTTAACTAGTTAAACAACGGGGACAAATAGGTGAATTTCCGATGTAGCCAAATAGAATATTCAGAACTGATGCTACAAGAACAGTGACAGAGTGTATCTCCCCCTAGGTTTTAAGAAGTGTACTCATGAAACGTACCTTACCCAATACCAATATTTGTGCTACACTAGTCTTCCAAAGAGAACAAGGCACATGAGACCAAATAGATAAAAGAAACTGCTCTTATTATTTAGTGAGCTTTTAAAAACAATAACAGCATAAAAAAGGCTGAAAATCTGTGTACTGTCTCTTTAAAGACCTTTTCTCTAATAAGATCATTTTTCCAACATTTTTTATGAAATTTTTCAAAGAAAAGCTTGAGACGTCGTGAACATTCATATGCAAACCACTTAGGCTCTATAAATAGCATTTTATTGGAACTTGCTTGATCACATAGAGACCTGATTATCCACCCCTCTGTGCATGTCTGACTGATCTTATTTTGAATCATTTCAAAGGAAGTTGCAGATATCAGTACACTTTACCCCTCAGTCTGCTGAAGTATGTAACTGTAATTCAGCATCTGTTTACAGTGCTTTCTCTGGAGTAAGATTTCTATATGATGAAGATAGAATTTTGGGGGGAAAATAGTACTAGTGTTATTTCTTATATGGCATTAACTCTTAACCAATATGATAGGTGGCTGGAAGCCCTCATGGTGCTATGTTTTATTTGGAAGGTACAAATCCCACTTTGATGGCAGAGGGAAACAGGCTCTTCCCTGGCCTCAATCCTCAGTGCTCTCCTAGCCCTTCACCCACTGAGTTTGGGACCACTGATAACTCAGCATCAGTACCTGGAGCAGGAGGGATCAGGGCCTCCACGATTCATTCCCAGAGTCCATTCCCTTGTGTGCACTGTTTTGCTCGCTCCTCAGATCCATTTGCCTTATGACCATCACCCCTTGTACTTGAAGTCCACTCTCTCTCTTCCCTTTCCTCCTCTAATTTTCTCAAACAGGTATCTTTTGCTTTTTCCCAGCTTCTAAATTTTTCTCAGAATAAGAAAATAGATCTCTTCATTTTTCAAGTCATTCATTTGCATGCAATTTTAGAAAAAATGGTTATGAGAAGCCAAGATAGGGAGTTAAAAGAATCACAAAAACCCCTAAAGTGTCTGATTTTCTTTGTATTAATACTTTTTTTTTTTTAAGGATGTCCATGAATTCTCTCCATGAATTCATCTCTTGGATCCCAGTCTTGTGGCTAAGATTTACCCATCCTTTTAACTGAACCCTAATTAGACTATGCTCAAGATTTGTATTTGTGTAGCTCTAAGAATGAGATACTCTATGCTTCATATATCTGCCAAGTTTTCATAGATTGCAGCTTGGGTCACCAGCTCTGGTCCATAGCACTTCCATATTTTAAATCAAGGAGTGTGTGTTCTAGGGTTACATTCTGATAAAACCATGGTATATGGAAAATGCACTTAATATCCCTAACTCACTGAATACTATACCTTAGCTTAATCTACCTTAAATGTGCTCAGAATACTTCCATTACCCTACTATTAGACAACATCATTTAACACAAAGCTTGTTTTATAGTATTGTTGAGTATCTCATGTAATATAATGAAAATGAGAGTAGTATGTAGAGTATTGGTTGTTTACCCTCATGATCAAACCATTGTTAATGTCTGTGGCCACACAGGACCTGCCTTTTAAGTTATGCCCTTGGTCGTGGCCCCTGGGGTGCAAGAATTCTCCCTGACTTTGTTTTAATAGGCAGTCACTCTCTAAGTGATCTTCTTAGGGACCATCGTTTGTCATGCAGTTCAGCTGCCTAAAGCTTTCATTAGATAGTAGATGAAGACATTAGATAGTTATGGCTGGGTTCATCCTTGGCTGAAATTCTACCAATTTGCCTATTTTTATATAGTGCTAATAAATTACAGCAGACTGGTTAAGGGCCTAGACTGTGGAGTAAGACAAACCTGGATTGTGCTCTGTGTTGCTACTGAACTAACATTCCAGGCCAAGTTACTGAACCATTTTAAGCTTTACTTTTTCAGAAGGTTGTGAATGTTGGATTATACACAAACACACGCACATACACATTATTTGTATATATGCATATAAAAGATATGATTATTTATACATATATGCATAGACATGTACATATGCATATGCATTTTAGCACACTGCTGGCACCCGTTAGTACTCACTATATGGTAGGGTCATTTTAATCATCATCAATCAGTAGAAGGTGTCATCACCCTAAAACTGACTCCCCTCATTCGGGGCCGTGTGGTATATAGTAGGGGACTTCCCTCTTCCTATGTCCGAATTTGCTCATCTTGATGGACCTCCCATTAAAGGTCCCTTATTTGAAAGTCTAACAAAGTTCCCATCTTTCAGCTAAGTGTGGAGCAGAAACCAAGGAGTAAGCACTTCTCGGTGAGTACACAGCTTTTCCTCAGATGTCTCCTAGGAGCAGGGTCTTTTTAGAATTCCTACTTCAAAATCAAATTATAGAATATGTATAAGCATAACTAAAATGCAGCTGTAACACAAGGGGGAGGCAGAGGGTCTTTCCTTCAAAGAGGGTCAAAGGTAGCATGGTGGAGCTTTAACTTTGTACATCATTTCCTAGCCCTTTGCATCCCACAGCTTGCAGCAGATGACCCGGGAAACACCAGAGAAGTAGGGTTCTCAGACTCAGCCAAAGGCTTCATTGTGCTGAGCCTCTGGCTTCTGAGAGCTGCCATTTCATAGGGCCCTGCTCTATCACAACCCCTCCCCACTGGCCCCAATCGTTCCGTCATAGCCTGACTCTTGGGACAAGAAGTCAGCAAGTCAACAGGACATGTTTGCTCAGTCTGTGCTTACCTCCCTCACAGAGCACACCAGGTATCCAGACCCTGAAATCCTAAATTCCCCACCAGCATTCCTGTGCCTCTGGGTCCTACATGGCTGACAGTGACCTGTACTGTCTCCTAAGGCCTGAGTGGTGGACCTGAGACACTGTTGGGGTGTTCTCAAGTGGGCTAGAGTATATACATGGGTGGGAGAAGTCTCTCATCATGCAAGATTTTTAGAGGTGGGTATGGCGTGATCACCATATTTGATGGAGAGAACCTGCACCCCTAAACTTATACAATGTAATAAAACCATGTGACCTCAATAAAAATGTATTATGAAAACATGAAAGTTTCATTTTTGTACTTATGTTCTAACAGGTAAAACTTATTTAAAAAAAAAAAAGCGTATGGCTTTTGTCCTTGACCTCGCCAGAAAGCAAGCAGCCCACTGAATTATGTAGGTGGCAATCAGAATTGCCACATTGAAGGATATGGACCCCAAAGTCCATCTTATTGAGCTCCCTAAAGATATCTTTTTCACTGTACTAAATTCGATATTCACTACTGAATGAGTAAAAACAGAAGTTAAGTAATGCCCAATGGAAGGAAGAATCATTGTTTTATAAAATAAGATGAGCAGTAAATGTGATGGTTTTTCTCAACTAGATTTTCAGATTCAGGGGACAAAGAGAGAAGGAGATTTGGGAAGTAAGAAGAGAGAATGTGCCTGGCACTGTGTGTGTGTTTTACACACAAAATGACAGACATGTTAATGTTATCAAGTCAAACACAGCAAAACATGGGACCTGATTTAACAGTCTGGGGCTAGTCAGGAAGTAACAACAACAGAATTCAATTCTCATCTCTGAGGCCTTTGATGATATTTTAACCCCTCTCTGTTTCTCAGTTTTTTCAAGAGTAGGAGTAATAGCTTCCACCTCACATAGTAGGAATGAGAATTAACTCAGTTAATATTTGCCAAGCACTTAAGAGTTGGAGTATATATGATAAATGCATTTGTTAAATGAAAAGCATAAAAATGAAACCAAAGAAATGAAAATCGAGAGAGGTTATCAACTTGTTCCCTGTCACCCAGTGGGTTATGAAAGATTCACTGTCCAACACAGATATTCAAACATCAGTTCTATTTCTAAAAATTGCATATTGCCCAAGAACTGATTTTGGGCTACAATGAAATCTATTATTGTGCCACCTATTACATCTCTAAAGAAGAAACAAAGAGCCTTAAAAAATAAGGTAGTGCAGTTACCCCAATAAATTCTTTAGTATTTGGCCCCCACACCCTGTATTTTGTATTTTGCATTTCACATTGTTATTCCCCTTTTCAGTTAACTTCTTATTCCCAAAAATAAATCAAGAAAGGCCGCACCACTTAGTCACCTGAGTAAGTTAAGTATTTCAGAAAAGGGCCGGTGTCATGCTCATGCTCACATAACATCATGTACTGTGCCTGTGAGTAACATTACAAAATATAAGAAATCGGAAAAACACACAGAATCTAAAAAGGAAGATGACCATCATTCTGCCACTTGAGTCAAGCGCTAGATTGTCTATGATATTTTATGTGTATACGTTCTAAAGCTGGCACTTAAATTGCATCGTCTTCTTTGGAACCTACTTTTTAAGCGAGTCTATCAAGAGTACATTTCCAAATCACTGAAATCATTTTTAAAAACCGAGCCTTTAATCACTGTATATTATTTCAATATACAAGTCCTTTAGGGGGACCTTTAACTTTTTCCAGATTTTCACTATTATAGATGTAATTGGATGACATTAAAATTTAATGTGGCAGAATACATGGAGAATAAACTGGGCCTGTTTTCTAGGCTGTTGGCTCATTATAGAACAACAAGGGCCTTTCTTTCCTTCTCTTCCCAAAGACCACATCAGGCTCTGGCTGTGGTCATCTGGATTTTCCTTGATCATGGGGGTATGTCAACAGGCCCTTGTTTTCAAAAATATGTGCTCAGGAAGGTGAATCCTAGATAGAAAGGACTTAGAGACTTTGAACTTCAAGAGTCAAGATTTAAATAGACCAGACCAGAAGCAGGTAGTGGGGAAGGGTGGAAATATTCTGATGAGGAATGAGAGGTGTATTCCATTAGGTGGGGAGGATTTCTCAGAAGACTGGTGGTGGCATCCTAGAGCTGACCCTGGATGCCTGGGGACCCAGCTGAGACCAGGCCAGAGGATGTGATGTCATTAGCAGAGGGATTGACCTCAACATTTATACAAGTCTAGAGAGTAAAAAGTTCCAGAAACTACCCTTCCTAAATGCCTGTACTGCTTAAGGGTTGTCTAAAACCCAAAAGGATAGAAGAGGAAAACTGGAACTCAGAGAAGTAAATGTACTACTCACCAACCCTGGCTGGTGGTGATAAACAAGATTTAACTTAGAAAAACTGTCACCCAAGCATTAGAAGGACTTTGTGCCCGTAACCAAAATGATACAATTCTTGTATGCTTAACCAAATATGTCTATTGTTTAGGAAAAATTCCTGGAAATAAAATTACTAAAAGAAAAACACAGCTTAAACCTTTTTTCTATATAGTGTGCCTTATTTATAAATTCTGTATTTTTCAGATCCACTAATTCTTCCATTTATCCCTCAAAAAAGGTTATTAGAGAAAGGAGGAAAAGCAAAATTAGCCAAGCTAATTGATCATTAAGTATAATTGACCATTAAGGATAAATTTCCATTTATGATCTACCCTATCCTAGAAGACTTCAATTACTGGATTCCTTAAAAATTAACTATCTCTTGGGCTTATCAATAAAGTATTTAAGCAAACAACATAAATTTCCACCTAAGAACATGACATGTACTTTATCAGTTATTTAGACTGTCAAGAAATTATCTAAGAGACTAGGAACAGTCATTATGATAAATACAAGTCAAACTAAACCAGTTTCTCAAAATCTGCTTAGGATCTCTTAGTGGCTTCTCAGACAAAATGGGCAAAGCCCAGCTCTTTGGCATACTTGCCAGTTGTGTGACCTTAGGTAGGTTCCTAACTTCTTTGAGCTTTAAGCTCTGCTGTAAGAAGGGGGCTGACTTTACGGCTTGTTGGAAGCATGAGAACTGTCAATGCATGTGATGCACTTGGTTACTGTCATCATGCCATTCAAGGAGTGCCTCCTTCCTGAGGCTCCTGTGCCATCTGTCCCTCCTTCACCTTCGGTCTCAGCTATGCGGAAATACCTGATATGTTTTAACCTTCCCACACTCATACTTCTTGCTTTTCCACTTGGATGACATTTACCCTTCTTTTCTGAGTAAATTCTATCCTCTTTCAAGATGTAGTCTGAGCAGGACACCCCTCTTGTGTTCATGTAAGAGATGAGCAAACTGTGTTCTCGTTGTCCATTTATGCTGCTGTACCCCACCTCATGTTAGCTCCCTGAGATCAAGAACATGCCAGATTTCTGTTGTATGCCTAGTGTGGCCATCATAGGTACCCATTAAAACTTTGCTGAGTAACTCTGCTTGTCATGGAATCACTGGGGATTATCTAGGAAGAGTGTTCTCAAATATATGCGCAAATACCTCACGATTTTTATGTAACAAGAAGCAGAGATAATTCCTCCTTTACAGATGTGGAAACTGAAGCCCAGGAAGGTCGAAAAGCCTTGCCCAAGACACTGTAGCATGCAAGAACCAAAGCCCTGTTCCTCTAACTCCCTCCCAGTGACTCTATGTTTGCATGACATGATGACAAATTTCTTAAACACTCTGAAGACACTATGTGGTTTTAATTAAAGGCCGATGTCCCTAAGGAGGTGTTACAAGAAAGTTACAACTGGCAACATAAAACCTGAAGACAAAAGGGCTGTTTGGAAATGTGGAGTAGACTAACGAGGGAAGAGAATGAAGAATACCAGGATTTGGGGTTTTTTAAAATTTTTTTTATTGCAGTAACTTTGGTTTTACACATTAAAATAAACTCATATGTGTAGGTTCCCCACGTGCTGTTTGCCCATTCCTAAGATATGTCAACACCCGCTGCCCTCCACCAAATCACCAAGTGTTCTCCACCAGTGTCCAGTGGGCTCTGCCACCACTTGTCCCCACCATCAACCCCCATCCCTATTGGTAACGTCAGTTCTGTTACAAGTGTCCAATAGTTGGTTTTGTTCCATCTGTTCCCTCATTTTTTTATATTCACATTCCAACTATGAGTGAGATCTTCTGGTATCCATCTTTCTTTTGGCTTATTTCACTTAGCATAATACCCTCTGGTTCCATCCATGTTGATTCAAATGACAGGATTTCATCTCTTCTAAGGGCTGTGTAGTATTCCATTGTATATATGTACCACATCTTCTTTATCCATTCATCTGATGTTGGGCACTTAAGTAATTTCCAGCTCTTAGCTATTGTGAATAGGGCCGCAATAAACATGATGGTACATAAGTTTCTGCGAATTAGTGTTTTTTTATCTTTTGGGTCAATACCCAGAAGTGAGATGGCGAGATCATATAGGATTTCTATCTTGAACTTTTTGAGAAATCTCCAAACTGTTTTCCATAGGGGTTGCACCACTTTGCAGTCCTACCAACAGTGTAAAAGTGTTCCCTTTTCTCCATATTCTCGCCAACATTTGTTGTTTCCAGACTTTTGGATAATAACCAGTCTCTCAGGTAGAAGGTGATATCTCAATGTTGTTTTTATTTGCATTTAAGAGTAGGAACATCTTTTCATGTGCCTATTGGCCACCTGGATATCCTCATTACAAAAATATCTCTCCAGTTCCTCCTCCTGTTTTTTGATTGGAATGTCTGTTTTTCTGTTACTAAGTTGTTGTTTTTTTGTTTGTTTAGGTGAAGGCAGGAATCAAAGTGAGTAGGCAGGGAGGCAGGAAAAGACAGAAGGAAGAAGTATTTTATTTTAGTTTTAGTTTTAGTTATTCACACTGATTGTTTCCCCCTGAGCCCATGACTCCCAGGCGGGTAGGGGGTCTGCTCTCTCAGAGAGAGGCCATTGACCCAACTGCTGGGTCACCACCAAGGTGAGCCCTGGTATTGAGTTTCATGAGTTCTTTGTATATTTTAGATATTAAGCCCCTGTCAGAAATATGAAATGCATATACCTTCCCCTCACTTAGTAGGTTGTCTTTTTGTTTTGGTGGTTTTCTTTCACTGTGAAGAAGGTTTTTAGTTTGATGTAGTCCCAGTTGTTTTTCTTTTTGTTTCCTTTGATGCTAGAGTTGGGTCCCCAAAAACCTCTCTAAGGCTGATGCCATGGAATGTCTTTCCTAAGTTTTCTTACAAGAATTTTATGGCTTCCAGTCTTACATTCGAGTCTCTAGACTATTTTGAATTAATTTTTGTGAATGGTGTTAGATAATGGTCTAGCTTCATTCTTTTGCATGTGGCTGTCCAGTTTTCCCAGCACCATTCACTGAAGAGAATTTCCTTTCTCCATTGTATGCTTTTGGCTCCTTTGTCATAGATTAACTGACTGCATGTGAGTGAGTCAATTTCTGGTGATTCAGTTCTATTTAATTGATCTTTGCTTATTGTTATTCCTGTGCCATACTGTTTTGATCACTGTCACTTTGTAGTTCAGCTCAATGTGTGTTATCCCTCCAGATTTGTTATTATTTTTTCATAATTACTTTGTATTCAGAGTCTTTAGTTGTTCCATAGAAACTTTAAGATTTTTTTTTTGTTGTTGTTCTATTTGCTTGAAATAAGCCTGTGGGATTTTAATGATGATTGCATTAAAAATATGTATACTTTAGGTAAAATGACCATTTTAATGATGTTGATTCTTCCCAACCCCAAGCAGGGGCTGTGTTTCCATCTCTTTGTATCCTCCTCTATTTTAAGAAAGAGTTGTACTTTTTATTGCATAGGTTTCTCACTTCCTTTGTTAAGTATGCTACAAAATATTTGATTCTTTTTACTTCTGTTTTAAATGATGTGATTTTCTTGATTTCATTTTCATCTAGCATTTGTTTGTGTATAAAGATGCAACAGATTTTTGTGCATTGATTTTGTAGCCTGTCACTTTACTGTATTCATTGATGAGTTCTAGAACTTTTCTGACAGAGTTTTTACGGTTTTCAATACATATAATCAAATGCAAATAATGATAGCTTTTACTTCCTCCTTTCCAATTTGGATTCCTTTTATTGCCTAACAGATCTGGCTAAGGCTTCCAGTATGATGTTATATAGCAGTGGTGAGAATGGACAGCCTTGCTTTGTTCCTGAACTTAGAGGAAATGCTTTCATTTTTTTCACCATTGACTATGATGTTGGCTGTGGGTTTATCATATATGGCCTTTATTATGTTGAGTTATGTACCTTCTATTCCCATTTTATGCAGGCTATTCTTTTTTATCATAAATGGGTTGTCAAAAGCTTTCTCTGCATTTATTGATGTGATGATGTGGTTTTCCTCCTTGCTCTTATTGATATGGTATGATATATTGATAGTTACATCTGTGGAGCCAGCCTTGCATCCCTGGATAAATTCCACTTGGTCATGGTGGATGATCTTTTTGATGTATTGTTCTATTTTTTGCTAATATTTTGTGGAAAAATTTTGAATCTCTGTTCATTAAAGATATTAGTCTATAATTTGCTTTCTTGGTGACATCTCTATCAGCTTTTGGTATCAGTGTGATGTTTGTCACATAAAAATGTATTTTGGAGTTATCCTAGTTTTTCAGTATTTTGAAAGAGTTTGAGAAGAATAGGTATTAATTCTTCTCTGCAGGTTTGGTAAAACTCATTAGAAAAGACTTCTAGTCCTGGGCTTTTATTTTTAGGGAGACTCTGATTACCTCTTCAATTTCTCTGCTTGTGATTGTTCTGGTCAGGTTTCCCAGTTCTTCCAGGTTCTACCTTAGTAGACTGTATTTTTCTAAAAATCTGTCCATGTCCTCAAGATTGTCCACTTTGTTGGCATAGAGTAGTTCATAGTAGTTCCTGATGATGTTTTGTATTTCTGTGGTATCTGTTGTAATTTCTTCCCTTTCATTTCCGATTCTGGTTGTGAGAGTTTTCTCTCTTTTTTTCCTTGTGGGCCTAGCCAATGGTTTGTCAATTTTGTTTATTTTTTCTCTCTCCCTTCCTCCCCATTTTTAATGTTGTTTAATTTATGACATTTGTTTACTCTTTACCCATCATATGAGTGCTATCATACTATGTCTGTCCTCCTCCTTCTGGCTTTTCTCAGTAAGCATGATTCTCTCCAAGTCCATCCACGCTGATGCAAATGGCAGGATCTCTCCCTTTTGATAGCTATATAGTATTCCACAGTGTATATGCACCACATCTTCTTTATCCACTCCTCTGTTGAATGACACAGGTAGTTTCCAGCTCTTAGCTATTGTGAATTCTGTTGCAGTGAACATGGGGGTGCATATATCTCTTTGGATAAGTGTTTTTGTGTCTTTGGGGTAAATGCCCAGTAGGGGAATAACTGAATGATATGGAATTTCCATTCTCAATTTTTGAGGACTCTCCATACTGTTTTCCAGAATGGTTGCACTATTTTACATTCCTACCAACAGTGAATTAGCATTCCCTTTTCTCCACATCCTCTCCAGCACTTATTATTTCCGTTTTTTGGTGGTGGGGCAGGGATAATAGCCGTTCTTACTAGCATGAGGTGATATCTCATCATTGTTTTGATTTGCATTTCCCTGATGACAAGAGCATCTTTTCATGAACCTGTTGGCCATTTGTATGTCTCCCTTGGAGAGGTGTCTATTAAGGTTATCAGCCCATTTTTTATTGGATTACTTGTATTTTTGTTGTCCAATTTTTTTAGTTCTTTGTATATCTTAGCTATTAACCCCTTATTTGAGGTGTGAGAGACAAATACCTTTTTCCATTCAGTTGGATGACTTTTTGTTTTTATGTGAGTTTCTTTTGCTGAGTAGAGACTTTTTCATTTTACGTAATCCCACTTGTGTTTTTTGGATTTTTTTGCTTTGCAATAGGAGTTCAGTTGCCAAAGATATCTCTTAGGTCTATGTCTAGTAATGTTTTGCCTCCATTCTCTTCTATGTGTTTGATGGTTTATGGTCTTATGCCTAGGTCTGTAATCCATTTCGAGTTAATTTTGTTTATGATGTTAGGTAATGATCTAGTTTCAACCTTTTGCATGTGACTGTCCAGTTCTCCCACCACTATTTATTAAAGAGGCTGTCCTTGCCCCATTGTAAGTTTTCGGCTCCTTTGTCAAAAATTAGGTGTCCATATATATGTGGATTTATTTCTGGACTTTCAGTTCTGTTCCATTGATTTGTCTTTCTGTTTTTATACAGTACCATACTGTTTTAATTATTATTACTTTGTAGTAGAGAGAATAAGAGAGAGGATGACTTCTCCATTCTTGATTTTTTTCTTGAAGACTGTCTTTGCTATCCTGGATTGTTTGTTGTTCCAGATAAATTTCATTATTTTGTGTTCTATGTCTGTGAAGAATGTCTTTGGAATTTTGATGGGGATAGCACTCTATATATTGCCTTGGGCAGTAGGGCCATTTGATTATATTGATTCTTCCAATGCATGAGCATGGAAGATCTTTCTATTTCTTTGTGTCATCTTTTATTTCTTTTAGCAATGTCCTATAGTTCTCATAGTATAAGTCCTTCACCTCTTTGGTTAGGTTTATTCCAAGGTATTTCTTTTTTTTTTTTTTTTGGTGCAATTGTAAACGATATTGTTTTCTTCAGTTCTTTTTCTCTATTTTTGTTGTTGGCATACAGAAATGCAACAGATTTTTTAATATTTTGTAGCCTGACACTTTACTATATTTGTTTATTATTTCTAGTAGCTTTGTGCTTGATTCTTTGGGGTTTTCTATATATATTGTCATGTCAACTGTGAAAAGTGATAGTTTCACTTCTTTTCCTATTTGGATACCTTTTATATCTTTTTCTTGTCTGATTGCACTGGCCGGGATCTCCAGCATTGAATAGCATCTCCATATTGAATAGTAATGGTGAAAGCAGACATCCTTGTCTTGTCCCTGATCATTTTTTCTCCATTGAGTACAGTGTTAGCTGTGGGCTTGTCATATATAGCCTTAACTATGAAGTACATTCCTTCTATACCTATTTTTGGAGGGTTTTTAACATAAAAGGGTATTGAATCTTGTCAAATGCTTTTTCTGCATCTATTGAGATGATCATGTGTTTTTTGTCTTTTTTTATTGCTATAGTGTATCACATTTATTGATTTGAATATGTTGAACCATCCTTGTATCCCTGGAATAAATCCCACTTGATCATGGTGCATGATTCTTTTTATATATTGTTGAATTTGATTTGCTAGTATTTTGCTGAGAATTTTTGTGTCAGTATTCACTCAAGATATAAGTCCATAGTTTTCTTTTAGTGGAATCTTTATCTGGTTTTGGAATCAGCAAAATATTGACATAATAAAAACTGGAAGTTTTCCATCTTCTATTTTTTGGAACAGTTTAAGGAAGATTAGAATTAATTCTTCTTTGAATACTTTGTAGAATTTTCTGGTGAAACCATCTGGTCCAAGGCTTTTGTTTTGGGGAAGGTTTTTGATCACTGTTTCAGTTCCTTGATCGTGAGTGATCAGATCTCATTCTCCTTTTGGTTGATTTCTCATTTGATACCACTGTGATCTGAAAATATGCTAGATATGATTTCAGTCTTTGAAAATTCACTGGGACTTGTTTTGTGTCCCAGCATATAGTCTATCCTTGAGAATGTTCCATGAGTACTTAAAATGAATATGCAGTCTATAGTTTTTGGGTGAAGTAGTCTACATGTGTCTGTTAGGTTGAGCTCTTCTATTTTGTCATTTAAAGATCTTTCTTTGTTGATTCTTTGTCTGGATGATCTGTCTTTTACTGAAAGAGTTGTTTAAGTTCCCTATTATTGTTGTGTTGCTGTCAATATCCTTTTTTAGGTCTGCTAACATTTGCTTGATATATGTTGGTGCTCCTTTACTGGGTGCATAAATGTTAATAAGTGTTAAGTCTTTTTGTTGTTTTGATTCCTTTATCATTATATAATGTCCATCTTTATCTTTTTTAATTTTATTGGTTGAAATACTACCTTATCTGATATGAATATAGCTGTTTCTGCTCTTTTGGATTTGGCATTAGCTTGGAGTACCATTTTCTATCCATCCACATTAAGCCATTGCTTGTCTCTCGACCTTAGATGAGTTTCTTATAGACAATATAGAGTCAGGTTATGTTTCCTGGTCCATTTAACAACTTTGTGCCTTTTGATTGGTGATTTCAATCCATTTACATTTACAGTAATAATTGGCATTTGAGAACTTGCTACTTCCAAAGTTTTTCCTCTTTGGTTTGGCTAGCAGTAGTAGCTTGTTGAGGAGGTCTCATAGTTGCAAACTCTCTTAGCTTTTGTTTGTTGTGATAAACCTTAATTTACCCCTCAAATGTGAAAGACGGTTTTTCAAAATATAGTATTCTTGGCTGGCATTTTTTGGCCTGAAATATTTTGAAGACATCTCTCCCTTCTCTTTTAGCCTGTAGAGATTCTGCTGAGAAGTCTGAGGTTAGTCTGATAGTAGTACCTTTATACGTTTTCTGCTTTTTACCCCTGGCTATCTTTAGAATTATTTCTCTGTCTTAGATTTTTGATAGTTTCACAATTGTGTGTCTTGGTGTAGTTTTTTTTAGGATTTATGTAATCGGGTGTTGTGTTTGCTTCATTGACCTGTATGTTTGTTACTTGTTCTAGATTTGGGAAGTTCTCAGCCATTATTGCCTTGAAGATGTTCTCTGTTCCTCTCTTTTTCTCTTCGCCTTCTGGGATATCCAGTATTCTAATGTTGCCTTTCCTGATGGTGTCAGTTCTGCGTGTTTCTTCTTTTTTTTTTTTTTTTTGCATTTAATTTCTCCTTTTTCTTGGCTCCTTTCTGCATTACTATACTCTATACCACTAATCCTTTCCTCCATTTGGGTTATTCTGGTTCCATAGCTTTCTATATTATTCTTAGTTTCATGAATTATCTGCTTTAAATCCTGTGTACCTATTAGTTTTTTCTGTAGAGCTTCAATCTCCACCTGTTTGTGCTTAATTATTTAAGCTCTTTGTTTTATCTGAATTTTCATTTAATTCTCTGAATTTCTTTATGAATGCAGACTTGAATTCTTTATCTGTTAGAAAAAAACATTCTTCCATATCTTCAAAGTTCATTTCTGATGAGTTGTCATTTTGTTGTGATTCCATCTCCTGAGGTTTAAGGGTGTGCTGTGGTTTTTTTTTTCTTCCCCATGATTTGTTGATCTGCTAGTTTGTTTGTTTTTTTAATTTCTACCAGGGGCGCTCTATTTTTGTCTTAGCTTGTATTTTTTAACCTTACAGGCTTCCATAGTGTGTCTTGCTGTGTCAGCGAGTGATGATGGCTGCTGGGTGGGGGTGGCCACGGGGTTGGGGTTGTGGTGGTCATCCATGAGCGTGTATTTTGCTGCCTGATGGTGGGGGGAGGTAGCCTTGTTTTTCTGGTAAAACTCTGATGGCTGGGGCTATGTGACTTGAGTCTGCTCTCTGCACTTATGTCCCTTGTATTCACCAAACCGTCAGGGTCAAGTCCTTTCCACGGGCTGTTCTTCTAGTGTCTTAGTCACTGGATCCCTATTCCCAGGGGTCCAAGTCCCCAGGTGTATAGTGGAGGATGTGCAGCACCTGTGTTCTCCTGTTCTTTCTGTCTCCAGTTTTCTCCTTTAGTGCTTTTTTGAGCCAGTAGTGTTGCTCCATTTGACTCAGGCTTGCGGCTCCCTGCTCTGTCTGAGTTCGCGCCACTAGAGATCAGTGGGGCTGCCCTTGCAGTCTGCACCGGGAGAAGAGGGACTTAGCAGCAGGATCCTGCTATCTCAAACCCCAGGTGTGTGCTGGAGATCACCGTGACTGTTTTGGAGCCTTTAAAATGTCCGCACAGCCCATGCAGCTCCAGCTGGGCTCTGGTAGGGAAGGTAGATGGCGTCCACACCGTGAAACTCTGCTTTCTGGGGGCTCCTCTTTGCTGCTATATTCTCCGTTAAATCCCCATGTCCTCACCCACCTGTAGAGCTGGCTGTTAGTCTTCTTCTGTTCTCCAGGTTGTTTTGGCTGATGCTGAAGCAGGAAAATCCCTTTTTCTATGTTGGCTCTGAAAAACGGTTTCTTTTTCCTGTGCGGCATCTCAGTGTCTGCTCCCCATAGACGCCATCTTGCATTCTCACCCAGAGATTCTTGTACCTCTTGTCTTCATAATCATTTGTCTCTAAGTATTTTTTTTAAAATTCCTCCTTGATTTCCTCTTTTACCCGAGTCATTCAGAAGCATATTGTTTAGTTTCCAATTAATTTGGGGTCTTCCAGCTTTCTTTTTTGTAGCTTTAAGCCACTCTGGTCTGAGAAGATGCTTGGTATGATTTCCATCATAGTAAATTTGTTGAGAGATGTTTTGTGTCCTGACATATGATCTAGCCTTGAGAATGTTCCATGCGCACTTGAGAAGAAAGTGAAATCTGTAGTTGCTGGGTGAAGTGTTCAGAATATGTCTGTTAGAACTAACTCTTCCAAATGGTTATTTGATTCAGCTGCTTCCCTGTTAATTTTCTGCCTGGTTGATCTGTCCATTGTTGTAAGTGGGGTGTTGAAGTCCCCCACTATTATTGTGCTGCTGTCAATGTCTCTTGTCAGTTCAATAATGCTTAATATATTTTTGATGTGCCTTCATTTGGTGCATCTATGTTAATAAGCATTATGTTTTCTTGCTGGATTGACCCTGTAATCATTATATAATGTCTATCTCTGTCTTTTGTTATGCTTTTCTCATTTGCAATCTGTTTTGTTTACGTATGGTTGTTCCTGCTCTTTTGTAGTTGACATTCAACTGTAGTATTATCTTCCATCTATTGACTTTGAGCCTTTGTCTATCTTTTGAAAGAAGGTGGGTTTCCTGAATGCAGCAGCAGGTTGGGTTATGCTTTTTAATCCATTCAGTCACTGTGTCATTTGACTGGTGAGTAATGTTTAGAGTGATTATTGCTATGTAGCTACTTATTGTCATTTTGTAATGTGTCTTTTGTGTGTTGTTTCAGACAGTGTCTTTGTTCTTCTCTTTCTCTTCTTATTGGGTTGGTTGTAATTATGTTTCCATTGGTTTCCCTTTGTGTTTTCTTCTTTACTTTTTCCCTGGAGATGAAAATAACAGATTTTGGGAGGGGAGAGACTGGGCCTCACGTGGATATGCACTGTCTCTGGAGAGGAGAAGTAGATCCATTTTTACCCCCACATTTAGAGAAGACTTTAGCCAACACAAATCATTCTGGCTCTTTTTCCTTCATGCCTGCCTCTTTAGACCCCAAGACACTCTAAAACCTGCCTACCATCCACTCTCCTCCAGAACATGAGCTTCCATTCAGAAACTGTGACTGGTATCTTACTAACCTTTTTCTGCTTCACTATAATACTCATATTTTAGAAGACAGGTAAGCCACACAGGGTCCATTCCTGGCCATAGTTGTGTTATACTCAAGAATGAATGAATGTTCTTCTGAATAGAGGCATGAATTACATAGCTTAAAATTTAAAGATTCCTAAATGAAGAAATTTCAACAAAATGAGCACCCCCCCCCCTTTTAATCCTCATACCAGAAAAAATACTGGGTAAAAGGCATGGTACATGTAGTAAAAACCAACATGCTTTTCAACCTGTCTTTGTTATAAGCCAGTTGTATAACCTTGAGAAGTATATTCTTTCTGGGCCTCAGTTTCCTAATATTACAACTACCTAATAGCAACTACCTATCAACGTTGTGAGGATTCACAGTAGCCTGCAACTCCAAATTGTTAGAACACCAGCTCATAGTAAGTGCTTAATAAAAATCTGTTGAATGGATGAAGTGAATTTGAGATAATTTATGGAACCACCTCCCAAAGAGCATGGAGACAACAAGCACATTCAGTTTCAGAACTCTACAGAAGCACTAAAAGTGAATAAATTTTCCTAGTCTCAGTAATGTAATAAAAGTAAATGTGTATGAAAGAGAGGATTTGTTTGATTATTGTGAAACCAATCCCAGTTCTCATCCTGGTTGTTTAAAAGACTGCAAAGGAAGAAAGTGTCTTTTAGATGTCTTTAAACATGGTTTAGAAAAGGGAATTTACCCTACTCTTCCTCATGCTTTCTGGTTGACATGTATAGGCTGGCCAGAATTTCTGGTAGGTTTGTGAAGTTCAGGCCACTGGTACACCAAAATTGCATCATATTTGCAAAGTTTGTGTAAGTTCACAATGGGGCATTGTGTTTTCTGCTCCAGGGCATGAGGGATTGTCTGGAAAAGGTTAGCTATTGCCATTGCGGAACCTAGTGTAGCCAAGATTACAGAGCAATGTGAGGCAGAAAGAAACCTTGGGCGCTCAAACAAACTTGCCAAGCGATTTACACATGTGTTTACTTAAAAAAAAATGACACATAATCTTGTATAATATTTTGTCTGGAGAAGTTTCGTGACTCTACTGTAAAATGCTCACATCGTATTCAAACAGTTTTTCTGCATCTACGTAATTGGATCTTGGATCAGCTTTTAGCTTTATCCAAATGGATTTTGGTAAACCAAAATCTTGATTTCCTGACACTTTGTCATTTTTCTTATATCTCAATATATCCAGTTCTTTCTTTTTCTTTGTGACATACCTTAAGTGGTTTTGAATAAGAGGAACAGCATTACTCTTGGAAACTCTCAAGCAAAGTGTCTTTGGAAGGTTTCCAATGAAATGGACAGAGAGGAAGAAGGTCATCTTGTAAATTTTTGTATTTTATGGTTCTTTGAGAGGTAGAGAATATAGCTATGATATAGTAAATCAAATCATTATAGTTATAATGAAATCACCTGGTCCTGTTTCCAGGTTTCAGGCACTGAATGTCTGAATCTTCTTAGGTAATAATAAATATTTCTCAGTTTAAAGGCTTTTTGAGGATAGAAGCATCACTGTCTGTCCAGTACCTTTACTTCAGGGTTACAAAATTTTTCTCTTATATCCAACTAAAACTGGTTTTGTCTTCTAAATGGTAAATGAAAAAATAATTGATCTGTCTTCTGATATAATAAATCGACAGCACCAAGTCCTAATCACATTTTGTCTTCCCTATCTTCACTGTAGAAGCTGGGAAAGAACTATTCACTTTTCTAACTTCTTTGTAACTAGTAATGATAATATGAAGATTAAGGATAATGTTTAATAGATGAATATCTATTGAAAGGTGGTAGCAGCATAGCTTTTGCTGTCCTGACAAAACATGGCAAGTATGTTTGGTGATCCCATTTTCCTTGTCTTCCTGTCTTAAACACAGATGCGATGCCTGGAACTACAATATCCATCTTGGAACCTTGAGCAAAAAAGTCACAGAGATGTTGGTCCTACATTTTTAAACTATTGAACTACTTAAGCAACCACTAATTCCACATTCTGGATGTCACCACATGGTTGGGTTCCAAGAGATTTCTTCTTGGATCTCAAAAATCCAGCTCTCAGTGTGTCCTTTCAGGGCAAAGAGCTCTTCTTCTATCTATAAGGACATTAAATCCATCATGGGAGTCCCATATTCATAGGTTCATCTAAAATTAATTCATCTCCAAATATCAGCACAATGGAGATTGCATACACATTTTGAGGGGATGCAAGCCAGTCCATAGTATTATTTTCACTACCAGAGAAAAGGAGTACATATCACAGCATAATGGGAAATTGTGAGATTGGACTGGAAGTATAGACACTCCTGGACAATACTTGGGTTTGGTTCCAGACCACCACAATAAAGTGAAAACAGCAATAAAGCTAGTCATATTTAAAATACTAAATATATTTCAGCATATAAA
This sequence comes from Solenodon paradoxus, assembly GCA_004363575.1. NCBI lineage: Eukaryota > Metazoa > Chordata > Mammalia > Eulipotyphla > Solenodontidae > Solenodon > Solenodon paradoxus. The sequence continues at coordinate 7,890 of RJWH01002800.1, read as the reverse complement.
AGTTATGTTTACACTGTACTGTAGCCTATTGAGTGTGAAATAGCATATGTCTAGAAAAACGATGTGGAGGACCAGTTCCAAGATGGCAGACCTGCAAGGTCTCAGAGCTCTCCATAGACACATTAAAACCGCACCCACTTAAAAATGACAGCCATCTGGCATGGTTGCCATCCAGGTACTGAAACAATAGGTCAGCAAGAATCAGTGATACAGAGCCTCTCGCTGGGGATAAAGGGTAAAGGGTTGACTTCACATCAGGTGCCCCAGAATCTGGGAACTGCACCTAAGAAGGGAGTGTGTACTTCCTGGTGTGGAAGATATAAGGATTTTCCTTTGGAGACTAAGACTCTGGGGACATAGAACATAGGACAGAGAGCACAGGGAGTCAATAGGTGATGTGTGTACACCTAACTAAATATTAAGTTTAATTCATTGAATCAAAAACTTCAGCATGAAGAATAAGAGAAAGAGCCTCCTTTTAAATAGAGACAGTGCTATGGCCCCTCTGTAGACTCTCTTTTGTCTGTGTAGCACCTGCATTGGCAGAAGCCTATTGCAACCAGGCCCCAGGATGAAAAGCCCCACCTCTTCACCATTAGCAGTACTTCTGCTGTTGGACTATTTTTTCTTATCGTTATGACTTTCACAGGTAGCAGGGCATCACTCGCATAGAGTAACAACAGATTGCTCTGTCTGTAACCACTAGCACAGATAGCTGAGTGCTTCTGTACATACCTGTTGATGGAGGCTTTGGCAGCTCTCTGGAAGAAGACCACAAGAGAGGTACCAGTTCTCTCTCTAAGTAGCAGCCTCTCCCCTAACCGGAGCTGCTGCTAAAACAACCCGTACACATCTACCTGCTGCTTGCACCTTTAAACAAGGCTAGGCTCTCAGGTCTCCACGCAATGCTGGCTCAGGTGCCCTAACCATCTTGGCTGGTGCAACAGCTTCAGGCTACACATCAATTAAAAAACCCAAATTTTGAGCTATCACCCTTTATTCTGTAATCTGATATCCTAACACAACTCCATTACCTCAAGGCAGAAAAAGAAAGTCATTTAGCCAAATGTATGTAAATAAACACAGTACTAAACAAATTGAAGAGGCAGAGAAATACACAACAAATGATAGAACAAAGGAAAACCCCAGGAAATAATCCATATGCAACAGAATTAAGTGAACTAACGATTTCAAAACAAGAGTCTTAATAATGCTCACTGAAATCAGGAGAATCATTGCTCGACAAAAAAAGGAAATACAATGAAGACAGAAAATATGAGGTGCGCCGAAAGAATTCAGAGAGTGAAAGAGCATAGTTGAACTAAAAAGCACAATCGAGGGCTCACAGTACACTTTAAGAAGCATATGAGTCAATCAGTGAACTAGAAGGGCAGTGAGTGCATCCAAGCAGAACAGCAAAGGGAAAAAAAGAATTAAAAGTAGCACAAAAGATTTAAGGAGTAACATCAAGAGAAACAACCTCCACATCATAGGGGTCCCAGAGGGAGAAAAGAAAGGAGCAGAAACCTTATTTGAGGAAATAATAGCAGAGTACTTCCTTAACCTGGGGAAGGAAACAGATATCCATATCCAGGAAGCCCAAAGTGTTTCAAGTAAAATAAATCCAGACAGACAAACACCAAGAATCACTTTAATTGAAATGACAAAAATCAGTGCTAAAGAGAGACTCTTTAAAAGAGGCTAGAGAAAAATAAGGTACATGCAGGGGAGCTCCCATAAGCTGGTTTGTGGATTTCTCAGCAGAAACTTTACAGGCCGGAAGGAAGTGACAGAATGTGCTGAAAGAAGGTTTCCAACCAAGCATCCTACTAGATTTTTATTTAAAATTAAAGTAGTGATAAAGACAAACAAAAGTGAAAGGAATTCATTACAACTAAACCAGCCTCACAAGAAATACTAAAAAGTGAAAAGAAATCTCACTTAGAAACAGCAAGATAACAAAAAATATAAAATGTGAAGAGGAGGAGAGTATACATTTGGATGATTAGAATGAGATCAAGATTAACTTAGTTAAAAAAAGTTATAAGCATAGAAACGTATATGAAAACTCAAGGGCAACCTTTTCAAAACAGAAATCCATGGATAAAATAAAGAAAATGAAAAGGGAAACCAAATAAAACATAAAAGACTGCTATTACAGCACAAGAAAATAGAATGAGAGAAGTAAAAAAAATATACAACAACAGTCTACAAAAATGCTGAGAGAACAAACAGAGTGGCAATAAATACTTATCTTTAATTACTCTAAATAAGAATGTATTAAACTCACCAATCAAAAAGTTCAAATTGCAGAATATGTATCTGAGGAACAGGAAAACTGCACTTATGTGGAAACTACACACTTGAGTTTATTTTAATTTGTAGAGCAAAGCTACTGCAGTAAAATACTTAAAAAAAAAAAAAAAAAAAAGATCAAACTGACCTGATGGATTAAAGAAAAGCAGCCAATTTTCTGTTGCAAAAAATCCCTCAAAGCTACAAAGACAAACAAAGGCTCAAAGTTAAAGGTTGGATGACAGTCCTACAGTGGTAACCAAAGAAGAGTAGGGACAGCTTTACTTGTATCAGATAAAATAGCCTTCCAGCCAAAAAAGGTCACAAGAGACAGTGGTGGATATTCTATGAGTAAATGATCAATTTAACAAGAAGATAGATCCTTTATTAACATATGCATCAAATGAGGGAGCATCAAAATATATAAAGCAATTGCTAACAGAACCAAGAAGAGACACTGACAGCAATGTAATAATTTTAGGGGTCTTCAATACTCTATTTACAACAATGGACAGATCAGCCAGGCAGAAAATTAACAACAACAACAAAAATAAACAGCAAAAAACAAAACAACTGACTTAAATGACAAATTAGACCAGACAGTTATAAAACACATTTACAGAACATTTCTCCCAACAACTATAGAATTCCATTCTCAAGTGCACGTGAATATTCTCAAGGATAGACTATATGTTGGGACACAAAACAAAAGTAAAAATATACAGATATTGAAATGATAAATATCTTCTCTGATGACAATGGTATAAAACTAGAAGTTAACCCCAAAGAAGTAGAGGACACACCTCTGTGGCTCAGACAGCTGAGTTGCAGGCCATGTAAAGCCCAAGGCCTTGGATTAGATACCCAGGGTAGCGGAAAGGGAAGAGAAAGCAACAACAAAAACAATTTAAGTACTTTACAGTGCACACTTGTGGCTCAGATAGTTAAGGTTCAGACCATGAACCCAGGCTAGAGACCTGGGGCAATGGTGGGGTAAAAGGTGGGGTGGGCGGGGGGGGACTTGCAAATTCCAAAATATGGGGAGGCTGTACAGCATTCTTCTTAGTGACTACTGGATTAAAGAGGAAATCAAAGGAGAAATAAAGAAAACCTTTAGAGACAAATGGGAATAAAAATACTATCAGAATTTATAGGACACAGCAAAAGCAATTCCTTAGTGGGAAGTTATACCAACAGATGCCTACATCAAAAACAAAAAAAAATCAATCTAGTCCTACACAAAAGTCAACTAGAAGAAGTACAAATGACACCGAAAGTCAGAAACAAGAGGGAAATAATAAAAATATTATAAAGGCTATAAACAAAATAGAAATTAAAAAGACAGTACAAAGATCAATAACACCAAGACCTGGTTTTTTTAAAAAAATAAAAATGACTTACTGTTGGATAGACTCATTAAAAGAAAATTCCATAAAATATCAAATCAGAAATGGGAGAAAAGTTAGAGCATATACCTCAGAAATACAAGGCATGCAAAGCAACTACTATGAACAATTATATGCCAATAAATGGGACAATCTAGAGGAAATGGACAAATTCTGGGAATCATACAGATTTCTAAGACTGAATCAGGAAGAAATAGAAAACCTGAAAGACTTATCACAAATAAGGGAACAAAAGTAATCACTAGTTTTCCAGAAAATAAAAGACCAGAACTAACTGGCTTTATATATCAGTTTTTCCAAACCATTAGTGGAATTAATACATATTCTCAAATTCTCCCCCCAAAATAAAAGAACAGGGAATACTTCCAAACATATTATAAGAAGCCAAAATTACTCTGAAACCAAATGCAGACAAGGACATGACAAAAAAAGAGAGCTACATACCAATATGTCTGATGAACATTGATAGCAGAAATCCTCAACAAAATATTAGTAAACCGAAGTCAGTAGTACATCAAAGGAATCATGTAGTGTGACCAAATGGGATTTATTTCACAGATGCAAGTATGATTCAATATAAGCACATCTATTAATGTTATACCACACCAACAGAAGACCAATAATCATATGATCACATCCAGAGATTCAGTGAGAGTATTTGACAAGATTCAGTACTTATGATAAAAATTCTTGAAATGAGGGTAAAAGGATTATAGCTCTACATAAGAAAGGCGATATCTGATAAACCTACGGCTAACATCAGACTCAACAGTGAAAACCTGAAAGCATTTACCCTAAGGCCAAGAATAAGACAAGGATTTTCACTCTCATCATCACCATTCAGCATAGTACTGGAAGCCCTAATTAGAGCAATTAGGCAAGATGCAATAAAAGAAATTCTAGTTAGAAAGTAGCAGTAAAACTATCATTATATGCAGAAAAAGTATGTAGACATCCCTAAAGATGTTAAGAAAATGTTAAAATTAATCAACAAGTAAAGCGGCTAGCTACAAAGTTAATATTCAAGTGTCCTGTTCTAATATGAAAATAATGAACTTAAAGAAAATAAATTAAGAAAATAGTCCCATTTGCAAGCATGTCAAAAAGATACACCTAGGAATAAACTTGAAGTTGGTAAAGATCTCCTTTGTACCACAAAAATTACCAGATATTGTTTAAAGAAATAAAAGATACAAAGAGATGAAAAGATAGCTCATGCTCATGGATGTGAGAATGAGCATTATTAAAATGGCCATCTTGCATAAAATATAGAATTCAATGCAATCTTTATCAAAACACCATTGACATTTTTCAAGGAAATAGAACAAAAGATTTAAATATGTATGGAATCACGAAAGACTCCAAGCAGCCAATGCTACCATGAAAAAAAACAAAGTTACAAAAGTGGAAGTATCACACACCTAGACTTCAGCTACACTAAAAGATGTAGAAACCAAAAATGTATGGCTTGAATAAAAACAGGTATTCAGAGGAGCAGAATAGACTTGAGACTACAGGAATAAACTCACACATATATGGTCAGTTAATTTAAAACAAAGTAACCAAGAACATAAAATGGAGAAAGTCTTTTCAACAAATGGCATTAGGAAAACTCTTTTAACTACATGCTAAAGAATAAATCAAGGCGTGTCTTGCAAGTAAGTCAATCGCCTCCGAAAGGCTCAGGCCACATACTCTTAGGTTCAAGTTCTAGGTCTCGGGAAAGGCAACCAGTGTGAACAAGTAAATAAAAACAAAATATAAATACTTCTTCCTCCTTCTCTGTCTGTCTACTTACCTTCACTCCTGCCTGTACCTTTCCTTTAAAAATAATAAAAATAAAGAATGAAACTAGATCTCTCTCTAGCACCAGGCACAAAAATGCATTCAAAATGAATTAACGACTTAGATGTAAGACCAGAAACCATAAAAAAGCACAGAAGAAGGATAGGCAATACAGTCCCTAACACTGGTCTTGGAGTTATCTTCAGGGACTCATCTGCAATATCAAGGGAAATAAAAATGAAAGTAAACATGTGAGACTATATCAAACCAAAAGACTTCTTCACAGCAAAAGAAACTACCATCAATACTAAATGACAGCCAACTACATGGCAGAAGATATTTATTTGTACATCATACATCTGACAAGATATTAATAGTCTATATATGAATAACTTGTAAACCTCAGTAACAATAAAACAATCAAAGTAGTCAGAAGATCTGTACACTTCTCCAAGGAAGACAAGATGACCAACAGGTACATAAAGAAATACTTATTAGGGAAATGCCAATCAAAACTACAGTGAGACATCACCTCACAAGAGTGAGCATGGCCTGTATCAAAAAGACTAAAAGCAGTAAGTGTTGACAAGGATGTGGAATAAAGGGAACCCTTGTGTACTGCTAGTGAGAATGTAAATTGATGTCACCACTTTGGAATACTGTATGGAGGGTCCTCAAAAGTTAAAAATTGAACTACCATGTGATCCAGCAGTTCTGCTTCTAGGTATCTGTCCAACGAATAGGAAAACATAAATTCGAAAAGGTATATGTACCCTATGGTCACTGCAGCACTATTCCCAATAGCCAAGAAATTAAAACAATCTAAGTTCTGGATAAAGAAAATGTGTGTACATATATATACACATGCACACACACACATATATATACATATATATATATATATTTCTAAAGACAAAATCTTACCATCTGTTACAATAGGGATGGAACTAGAGGGGATTATGCTAAGTAAAATAAGTCAGAAGAGAAAAGACAAATCCCAGTACTCCTATACCCCTGTGGAATATAAAGAAACCAACAAAAAATCTAAAAAGTGATTTTAGACTCTAACAACAGATCTGAGGATACTAAAGGGGAAGGTCGTAGGAGGGAGAGCAAAGGGAATTGAGTCCAATGGACAGCAGTGGAGGACTATGAAAAAGCTGGAGGTGACTGGTGTGCTTTCGTCTACATTGAAAATCTGTTGTTTAGCATAATCATGCTCATCAGTGTCCTTAGCTTGACCTTCTGGAGAACTTCCTGCAGTTTCTACATCAGCATTTGCTTCCTCACCTTGCACTTTGATATTATGGAACAAGTTTTGTTCCTCATGTACGAGAATCTCCTATTTCAAACTTTTCTTCTATAGTTTCCTTACCTGTTTGAGCCCTCGTAGAATTGAACATTGTTAGGGCATTATTCTGGGTTAGACTTCGGTTTAAGGGAATGTTGGCCTGGTTTGATCTTGTATCTAGACTACTAAATTTTTCTCTATAACAGTAATAAGGCTGTTGTGCTTTCTTATCTCCATGTGCTCACTAGAGTAGGACTTTCACTTTTCTTCAGATTCTTTTCCTTTGCATGCACAACTTGGGTGTTTGGCGCAAGAGTCCTAGATTTCTGCCTTTTTTGTCTTTCAACATGCCTTCCTTATTGAGCTCAGGCATTTATAGTTTTTGCTTTGAAGGTAGAGTTGTGTGACTCTTCCTTTCACTTGAACACTGAGAGGCCATAGAGGAGTTATTAAATTCGCCTAATTTCAATATGGTTGTGGCTTGAGGCAAAGGGAATGACAAAGGGAGAGAGAAAAGATGGGAGTACAGTTCATCTGTGGAGTGGTCAGAACACACACAACCTTTATTAAGTTTGTTGTCTTATATGGTCACATTCTGTGGCGCTTCCCCACCAAACTACAATATTAACATCGCAGATCACCATTAACAAATGATGAAAAAGTTTGAAATGTTTTAAGAACTGCCAAAAATGAGACAGAGACACAAAGTGATTGGGTGGATGCTGTTGGCATGATAGACTTTGCTTAACACCGGGCTGCCGCAAACCTTCGGTTTGTAAAAAAACAAAAACAAATGCATTATCTGCAAAGAGCGGTAAAGTGAGGTTCAATAAAACCAGGTATGTCTGTAGAGAAATTCATGTGAACTCACAGTTTTCTATATACAGATAGATGCAGAAATTTAGATATAGATGCATATGTAAGCACACATGTCTGCCTAGCCGTCCCTTACTTTGCCCACGACAGTGCCTGGGAGCAGCACGACCAGGAGAAAGCCATACACTCAAGCTATAGATCTTGTCCTCTCCACAAAGGCCACCATAGCTCCTTGGAGAAATGACTAATTCCAGGTTGGAGACTGTGCTACATGAACCTGAGATGCATTTTTGTACT
>RJWH01002799.1:63354-200469 GCA_004363575.1 Solenodon paradoxus | reverse complement strand
ATCCAGTTTCATGAGGAGAGGACATAGCCTCCATGTCATGCTGAGAGGAGTGTCAAAGTGACATGTAGAAGAGTACATGGGAAAACAACCGTTTTGGCCATCTTGAGGGGACTATTTGGCTTGACAGGACCAGTAACAGAACTAACAGCTATGGGAACTCCTTCCTTCCCACCAAAATTGTTTCCCTATAAATCACCCTCTAACCCTACCCACTCACACATACCGCATACTGTATTCCAGTTACATCCTTCTTATTATTTTACCTGAGGGAATCTAGCACAAGATTAGTCTTAAACACCTTAAGGATTCTGTGAACCTTAAGTGGAATTTAGGTTTCATAGCACTGAAAATGCAGCAGAGATTTAAATGTTCTCACACATTCTCAATTAATTTTCCCAAAGAAATACAATTTCAAATGATCTTAGGAGAAAAAGAAGTTAAATGAAAATCAATAGTGATTCATAATGCTGTATGAAAAAAAAGTATGCTGTAAGTTTATTTTACCACAGAGGTAGTTTCCTGTGGAAAATGTTACTAGTTGTAAAGCTCAGTTTTAAAATATTTTGAGATACCAGCCAAAATCTTAAGTAGGGAAAAAGTAACTTTCTATTATTCAAAGAAAGGTCCATTACTTAGTACCAACATTTCAAAGATGATTAAAGTATGCATATTTTCTAAAAGTAATTTGTGGCATATTCGCTATTAGCTAAGATGTGCTGGTAATGCATTACTAACAAGTGTATTCACAACTTGCAGACAATTTTCTCCTGCAATACGTTTTTGGATTTTTTAAATAAAGAATTGTCAGATTTTAAATTTTCTTTCTAAATGTCTAGGGCAGCTAGCAATTGGCTATTGAACTTGATAATGACTACTATCCTTAATTACCTCATTAGCAAAACCTTGTGCCATTCAATGTATTATATATAAAATTATTGGAAAAAATCAAGCCATCACAGATTTTCATTTCAAAAAGAAATATTAATTGCCCTATCTCTGTTTTCCAAATTGATTACCTATGCAATGAGCTAGAGAAGACTTGGGAGACTGTCATTAACAATATACGAAGAGCAGTTAATAATTTTTAAAGGGAAAGGGAGAAGTCATTATCCATAACTAGCTAATTGAATTGCGTAAACTTTCACTCTAACTATAAATATATTTGTAATTATCTCCCACAGCATAAACAACTTTATAATATCTACCTGAGTAAACATTAGTCAGACTTGCAAAGCACTAAGGAAAATAAGCAGTTAGTTGATTGCTTATCCAAGAAAAGCATATTGCTTAGTTACAAATAATTCCAAAACTCCCAAAGGAATGAGTGGGTGGAGGCTAGTCTGTACAACCCGTGACCCACCTTCAAGAAACATGACAGGGACATGCCATGCCCTGGTGCAGTAGCAGTTAGATCAGTCACCTCTGAAGGAGCACAGTCCATATATATCTCACCGATGGGGGTTCATTTCCCAGGTCCAGGGGGAACAAGTGATGTGAATAACAAAATAAACATGAAATAAAATGCTTCTTCCTCCTCTCTCTTCCTGCCTATTGACTTTCATTTCTGCCTGTACCTTTCCTTTAAAAAAAAGTCACCTTCTGATAAACTGTATCCCAAGCTTTCTTTACTTTTCTTAAGACCCATACTAGCAACAAAGAGTTGTAAGATACTGAAACATGAGGACTCTTGTTATATAACCTGCCCATGACTAGTACCTAAAGCATATATCTTGATAAGCCCCAAAAGCAGGGTTTTAAATGATCCTCTGCCAAGAATTTCAGGTCTGTAAGAGAAAAGCCTCAAAGTGACCTGTGTAATCAGGCTATGAAATTCTTGGGCTAAATATTAATTGAAAAAAAATATGGTAGAAATGACAACACTGAAATAGGCTATAAACTACCTGGACATTATTATGACACGATTTTTAATACAAATGCATTCATCTTGCCCTATCAAAACTTCTCACAGTTCTGCTGAATCCTATCAAATAATTATTAGGTACTAGTTTTTTCTAGAATAAACAGAGGGCAAGAACAACCTTTATAAGTTTAGAAGAACGTCTGCGTTTGAACTCTCACTTGAGTAACGAGTAATCTCGCTTAGTCAGCCATGATTGTGGCTGACAGTAAACCAGTCAAAACAGGTGTTGGAATAATTATGTTCTCTGGCTGGTATGTTCTACAGACTGGTAAATTGTTGGACACTGACTCTTCACTGAAAACATTTCTGTCTGGTTCAGTCTTAATTGTCACATCATTTCTCTGAGTACATATGGGCTTTGGTGCCCTAGTTCTTCCCAGGAATGTGCTCCTCTGAAGGAAGGAAGCACCTTATCTGATTCCCATCTGATTGTATGTTTATAAATGCATACCTAGCTTTAACCTTGTCCACATACCAATTCTGCATCAGCCCAAGGCCCTCATTTGTTGTCTTAACTTTAGAAACCTTGCTCCAATAATTTAAAAAAGGCTACATCAGTAGGAGCCATCAAATTTCAAAAAGGAAAATATTCTGTAGTCCACAAGGTGTTAAAAAGGTTGCCTTAGTTTGCATTTCTTTCTTTTCATTCTCCATCTGAAAAATCTTCATTCACAGGAGTCAGCTACATGCCCCAAATTCCATTTCCCCTCAGTTCTCTGTGTTACAACAATCCTCTGGGAAACTGAGCACATTTCCTCTCTCATTGTCAGCAAAGATGATATGAGAGCTTGAGCCTTCTGCTATCAGTCAAAGGTGGCCATTAAACATAGAAAGATATTAAATGAATCTACAGATCAGTCTAGTTATACTGTTCCAGATTGTTTACTTGCCTAAGATCATTTTATACTGCAAAGTTTCAGACTCCTAAAGTGACTCACTCAGGTTAAAAGAAAGAGCAGGAATTCACCAAGTCATATACAAAAGACAGTGATATTTAAGTGTTAATTCTTATTTTAAATGTTATAGCTATTAAAACAAAACATATACACATTAGTCATCCATTTTCAGCTTTATTTTCATTTGAATATTTTTTAAATAAAAAAAACTGTTTTCAGACTTGCTTCAAGGCCCACTCACGAGATATTAAAGACTTGAAAAGCTGAAGCTCTCTAAACCAGCCACCCTGAAGCAGGCACCTTGGTGGTACTCTCTGAGTAATATTTGGGTATATTCTTCTTTAAAAATTGGATTCAGAGGAAAATCAGATTTAGAACTTTGTAGTTGGCATAGGGTAAGTGTTGGGAAATATTTCCTTGGCTTGAATGAAGGGAAGACTATAACCATCTAGAAACTTTAAAAACATTAGCCTTTAATCTTCCTATTATACTCTATTTCCTTTTGAATGAGGAATGTGAGACTAGAACTGCCTATCTGAAAGAATTATCAGGAAATAGTGAAGAAGAATGGGAAAGGAGACAGACCTCAGGACCCTCTATTAGCTAGCTCCTCTTCTTTACATCATGCATACAAAGAGACATATACACATGCACACACTTATTTTCCTGTCACCACCCTCCATCCATGTTCATCATGTTCATCAATATCCATGGATTGTTAATACCCTTTTTGCCTTAGTTCAGTCACACTAACTGCATCTCTGAGGCAAGAATGACTACATCTCCCCCATGCATTCATGTCCTCAGTCTATTTTGTAAATATGTTTCCTGACCACCTTATCTCCTTATGGCAGGCATGGAGACTCCGTTTGGTTTTCAGAGAAAAAGTTTAGTAGAAATAGTGTGTAGACTCTTATAAATTAATTTTTAAAATACAAAAAAAATAGCCAAAAGATGTTAAGTAGTTCATATAACAGTAAAAAAAAGGAATGAAAGTAAAACAAAGTTTGGTAAATGTCCATCACAGGGGTAGAAGTAGAACAAATTATGATAAATCCCATCAATGGAAAATTTTAAGTCATTAAAGAGAATACACTATATATGAAACATTCGACTATATGAAGAATCTGAGTCTCTTTCTCTTGTATTTTCTATTACCATATAAGACAATACTAGTGACAAAGGAACTCAATACAGGTTTAAAGAATAAATGACAACACATTTTGTTTTCCTTTTTCTTTTTTTTTAAGAGAAAAGATGGAAGTCAGGCAGGAAGAGAGAGGAGGAAGAAGCATTTTTATTCATTTGTTTATTTCACACCCCCAACCCCCCTACTCCCCCCCACCCCTGCAGCACTGGGTCATAAACCCAGCTCCTTGGGCTTTACAGGGTGTTGCCTCAGACACTGGCTTAGCATTTGAGCCACCAGGGCACTCCCAACATTTTCTTCCTTTATTTTTTCTTGTCAACTTTTAGTAATGGAGCATTACATCATAATATTACAAAGGTTTAAGGAGCATATCATCATAAATCAACATCTATATATAATGCATTAGTTTTACTATCAACAGCCCAGTTCTATCATTTACCATATAAATGATCCCTTTTACCTGATTTGCCAAACCCCCTCCCTCTTAACACATTTTCTATTGCTCATCAAAATTCTGTATCTGAATGTCCTACAACATTAAAAATTATTTCCTAGATAATATCAGACTGTTTCTATAGACATCATGTTTATAGAGTGCCTTAGGACCATATGTATGTACAGAATGTGATACTTCCACATTTTTAACTTCATCCAGTTTAATCCTACTCCAACTCCAGTTTCTAATATGATATTTAATTCTGTCTGCTGATGTAAACATCTAGTAATCCTGAACCTTTGCAGCAGGGACAAAGAGACAGTTCCCTTATGGTAGTGCATTCATCACAGTAGATGAAGAATTCAGCAGTGCTTGTCCCTTACTTGCATTTTCTAGGGGTCATTCTTGGATATTGCTGAGTAACTGCAATTCAGGAGATAAGGGGAGCATTGTTATTGTCTCTGCCTGACTTGACATCTCACAAACAGTTTGAGTTCTTATATCCCCAATATTTTTAAGGGCACTTCAGTCCTTCACATTATTATGCCTTCATTGAAAGAGATGGGATACTGAAATGTGTTTTTGTGCTATTATTTACAAGGAATATTGACTTCTAGGTACAAAAGAAAAATCTAAAGTTAAAGTCCTACATTTTGAATGATTATTACAGAGTTTAACAACACAAAAAATGCAAAAAAAAAAAAACCAACTTAGTCAATCTGCAAGACTGATAATGTTCCCTGGGATTCCCATTAATTAGAAGACTATTTAATGGTCATGTTTTTCACCTTAAGTGATACAATCTTCAGTTACCCCCAACTGTAAAGTATCTGGAGGAAAGTAATGAGATTTGCAAGCAAATATATTCAAAAGAGCTATAGAATTATCCATGTAATTTATATAATACTTAATCACTGAAGAATTAGAACTCTTACTACCAGACACGAATTATATTTGAACGGTTTAGCTTAATTTTATGCACTCAAATGTCTACAGGGATCTTCAGACAGTCAGGGTGCATCAATGAATTCTCTAGTCATATTCTTTTCCCTGTATACCTCCAGTTCCACTCTTCTCTCTTCCCTTTCCTTTTCTCTGCCAGGACTCTGTAGGTCTGATCCAGGTCAACAGGACTTCCATGCCCTTGATTTTCAGTTGTGTTGGATCAATGGAGAACATCTGTAGATGATTAGAGAAAAGAGTGAGCTCAGGGAAGGCATTTATGTCCCTACCTCTCATTCCCTTCATAAAGTGTTGCCTCAGACTAGATGCATCCCTCAACTACCTTTTCCAGGTAGACAACTCTAGAAACCCAAGGACTCCATTTGTTCCTTCCTGATTCCAATAACCATTACCTTCCCTCAACCCTTCAGGTGTAACAGGGTTAGCACTTGTTTGCTACTAGTTACAGTTACTTCACTGTTTTTTTCTGTTCCCATACATTAGCTTTAAAAATAATTCCTCCTCAAGTTATCCCTCATTCAGTGCATCAAGTCTTTCCTATTAGAACTCTGCTACATCCATAGACTAGAATGTCTGGATTTTTCAAAATCTCTGAAGGACACCTAAAAAGCAGTACATACAATAAAAAGGAGGACATCAAGCCTCACAAGATCAGTGTGGAGTGTAGAAGCTAAGGTTTGGGTAAGGAGATGCTCATACAAAACAGCAGGGAGAGCTAGTCAAATTTTTATAGTTTGCCACCATCACTTGGTGCACATAACTGTTGTTACAGTCATAAGCAGATGGAAAGAAGCTGAGGAACATGAAGAAAATTAAAAAGAACTCTTTCTACCACTTCAAGTTCCTTCAAAAAAAATTACATCCTGAGCTTGTAAGGCTCTTTACTGACCAAACTCCTTCTGAAGATTTGCTTTATCCAGCTTTATAATTAAGAAGTTAGTGTTCTTTGGAATTATTTTCCTTAAATCTTCTAAACTCTATAAGAAAAGACCGGAACAATGAAAAGTTTTAGGATGATATGTTTATGATAGAGAGATGCCCTTTCAACACCCTTAGGAATTTTGCCAATGTATTTATGAAGATGGAAAAACATAAAATCAGCGGATAGTACTACATTTTTAATGACAATGAACTAAAAAGAACTGCAAAAGATCATTTGACTCAAACTGCTTTAGCTAATGCTGTATGTATTCTATGCAATTCCACCTACCATAGAAAATCTTTAAGAGAATGGTAAGATAACAATCTTTCTTCATCAAAAGATAAATGAGGAGTTGGCAGCTTTTTTTTGTAACTGAGGCTGTGTAAGTGGTGACTTTGGAATAGGCCTGAGATCAGATCAACAATCTCTAATAAAGTATTTTTCTTCCTGTCTCACTCATACAGTGATAGAATTCAGGAAGTAGACACCTGCATATATTGCATACACATACACACACACACACACACACATACACACATATATATATATATATGACTTATGAGATAATTTCCTGGGAGGAATTTATGTAACTAGTATATAATCATTCTGGTGAATCCTTACTCGGTCTGTCTATATAGGTCATCTTTTCCTACTTTTTATATCCAATGTTTATACAGGCATGACATATGATTGCTTATCTGAAAAATTATTTTCAAGGTAAAATTTATTTTATAATAGCATATATATTCAGAGATTTGTAGTTAGGTGACTCTGCCCCTTAACAGTTATGTTGTAGATAATTGTCACTTCATTGCCTGGGACTTGTCATCTCACTTCCATGGCTTTGGTGTTCACATAAAGGAGTAGAGGTGAGCTATAGATGATAACTAAGTCTTTTCATACAGAAATAAAATGTCCCAGGTGATTTAGTCAGGATTTTGCTGAAATAATTCTGTGTAACATAACTCTGAAATTTGATGACTTATAGCAGTAGGCATTAATTTCTAGTTCAGGGATCCGAGGATTAGCCATAGTCCAGCTTGACTGAATGTTAAGCTTCAACTTGGGTTCAGATTTACTTCAAATTTTTCATTCTGGAGTCAGTAGCTACCTGGGACAGTTTCTTCACATGACTGATGGCAGAACACACAAAAGGAGTGATTGCAAATACACAATTATCTCTTAGATTTCAGCTGGAAGTAGACACCACCCCCTTGTACTTTTATACTCCATTGATCAAAACAAGACAAATGGCCAAGACTGAAGTCAATGTATTGAAGGTAAAATTTCTCTCCTGAGAGACACTGCAAAGTCACACAACAAAAGGTGTGTATATGCAATTATATTACAAGAAGGGAATTAAGAATTACCAACATAAATCCCATCTATTACCCTGTGGGCCATTAGATACAATCCATGATCTCAAAACAATCCAACTCTAGTTGATATGTTCCTTTCTTGCCCTCACACATGGCAATAAGCCAACACATCAACAGTGAACTTTACCATGCAAGTAGAGTTCCAACTCACAGAGAAGGGACTACTTGTCTGAAATAATGCACCCTGCTTATTGGTCAGACACCCTAAGATAAAGCTGAATTGGTGTCAGTGGTCTAAATCAGATGGGCATTTGCTGAACACCCAGGCTTATCTAAATTCAGGAGAGCAGAGAGTTGTCTTCACAACCCAAAGATATTTAATCACCACAATGCAGTTCGAAATGATTTCACAACAGTCTTAAGGTTCCCCAGTAAATTGTGCTTCTTAGCTCTTCTTAAAAGTTCTCATTTGAACTCATCTGTTTATTTTCACTTAGGATATTCAATAGAAAATTGTGGAATTTCTTAGCAGCCAGCCTAGAGGCCTGGCAGAGTTGTTAACTACCAAAAATGCAAATCACCAGACATAAATAAAAATTAGGAGTTTCATCTGCCACTCAAAAGCAATTGATTGTCTTTTTCAAATGTGATCTTTATATATATACATATATATGCATATATATATGTATATATATATATATATATATATACTTGAAGATGCACATCCAAGTCTGAGTCAAGAAAATCAACAAGCTACTTCTCAGAAATGGCCTGACTTCTACAGGATATTTTCTTCCTTATTCTCATTCTGATCCTTAGAAGCATGCTCTGTGACCTCTCTTTCTACTCTAGAGAGCTATAGTAAGTGAGACCCCTGTCCCTAGCACCAACAAGAAGTTTCCTTGTAGCTGTTTTCAGAAGATTATACTAGGGATGCTTGTAAACTTTACCCCTGGGTTGGAGAGCTACAGAGAGGGAGACTTGTACTCCCACCATCAACAAAAAGCTCTGGTCTCTGTGCTTGGCAGAGCATATTGGGTCTGCCTGTCAACTTTCTCCCTGAACTGGAGAACTTCCTTCAAGAGAAGATCCACCTCCTGCCCCACTGAAGTCAGCAGGCACCACTAGAAGTAGCACCAATGACTCATGTGACAGCTTGCAAGGGAGAAATTGCGCCCCTGTCCCTGTGGAAATCTATGAGAACCACCAGAAATAGCATCAGTGAACCATGTAAGAGCATTCAAGTGAGTATAACTTGCCTCACCCACACCAAAACCAAGCCCACACCAGGACCCAATACCATTGTATAGGGAGAAATCAAAAGAAAAAGAAAATGTAAGACCCAAAAAGAGGAATAAGTCAGTAGCTCCCCAGAGATGAATTCTATTGACACTGATTGGGACAACCTAATAGATAAGGAACTCAAAATGATAGTTATAAAACAGCTGACCAAGATGCAGGAGGAATAACTACCCAGAAGCAATTGAAACACCCCAGAAAAGAAGTGGCAGATCAAAGGGAGTACTTTACCAAGGAGATCAAGACCTTGAAGAAAGTCCTAGCAGAAATGCTAGAGATGAAATATGCAAGAAATGAATTGAAGATAAACATGAAATCTCTATAAACAGATTTATACTCACAGAAGAACAAATCTCAGAAATTAAAGACAAAATCATAGAGGCTACATTTACAGAAGAGGAGAGAGAAACACGGTTGATGAAAAAATGAAGAAATCATGTGAGAAATATCAGACATAATGAGAACAAACATGAGCATAACAGGTGTCCCAGAGAGGAGAGGGAGTGAGGAACACAAAACTTACTTAAAGAAATAATAACAGAGAACTTCCCAGGTCTGTCACAAAGGAATAATCATGTAAGTCCAAGAAGCAGATAGAACATCAAAATTTCTAAATGTAAAAAGATCTAATCCAAGACATGTTATATTGTTGGCATAAACTACCAGTAAAGAAAAATTACTCAAGACTTCTAGAAAAAGCAAAAACATAACCCACAGGCTATTATCAGACTTCTCAGGCAAAAACCCTACAGGCCAGAAGAATGTGGAATGATGTAATATAAATAAGAAAACACAAAAACTACTGCTAAAAATAATGATCATTCAAATATGATGAAGAAATAAATGTCTTCAGTGACAGACAAAGGCTAAAAGATTGTTTTCATCACCAAGCTTGCTTTTCAGGAAGGATTGCAAGGAGTTCTACAACAGGGAAAATGAAAACAGAGTCATAAACTCCAAGAATGATGATAAACTGTAAAGCAAGAGGAAAGCAAAAGCAGGACAAACAGGAGAGAACAAACAAGAACTAACGGGGAAAATAAAAACATGTAATCTCTAGGAACATGTAAGTACGATATAGCATCAGGTCATAAATCATTATCATAGAGTGATAAAGTTAGAAACATTCTACATGGCAGCCACAAAATCCAATACTGAATGGATACATAATGGGAAAGAAGAAACTGAAAGAAATGACACTGAGTACCATTCAGAGGAATAAGAAAACAAAAACAAAAAGGATATGAAGCAATAGTCGCAGAAAGCAAAGGTTCGAATCACAGCAAAAAAGCCCTGTATATCAATTATCACACAAAATGTGAATGGACTAAACTTGCCAATCAAAAGACACAGAGTGGCTTGATGAATCAATAAACAGGACTCACTGGTATTATGCTTATAAGAAGTTAATCATATACAAAGGCAAACATAGGTTGAAATTCAAGGATTATGAAAAAAAGAGCATAAAAGCAATGAGGATGAAAGGATACCAGGAAGCACAATGCTATATTGGACAAAATTAACATCTACCTAAAAAGGGTTTTATGAGACAAGGATGAACACTATGTTATGGTCAAGGAGATAATCCTTCAATAAGAAGTTACAATCATTAATATATATGTACCCAATGCCAGATTATCCAACTATATAAAGCAAATACTGACAGAGCTAAAGGCAGACATTGACAGCAACACAGTAATAGCAACACGATACCTCAGTTACATAAACAGATAAATCATCCAGATATAAAATCAACAAAAATTAAGACCCTAAATGAGGCAATAGGTCATATAACTTGTCTCATATATATATATATATATATATATATATATATATATATATATATATATATATATACATATGCACAGGGCTTTCAACCACAAAAAAAAGACTATAAATTCTTCTCAAGCATACATGGAACATTCTCAAGGATAGACCATATCTTAGGACATATTATATATATGAAATTATAGAAAGCATCTTCTCTAACCACAAGATGGTAAAACTAGAAATGAACCAGAAAAACAAAACCTGAAGAACTCCAAAGATGTGAATATTGAACATGTTTCTGAACAACTCTGAGGTCATTAATCAAATTAATGATGAAATTAAGACTTCTCTAGATATAAATTAAAATGAAGAGACAAGCTACCAGAACATGTGGGGTGTGGCAAAATCAATTCTGAGAGGAAAGTTTATAGCCGTAAAAGCTCATATAAAAAAACAAAGAGTCTGATTAAAATATTTATCAACACATCTGAAGGATCTAGAAAAGGAAGAATAGTTAAAAGCAAAAACCAGCAAGACGGAAATAGTAAAAATTAGAGCAGAAATAAAGGAAATTGAAAACAAATGACCATCCAAAAGAACAATGAATCCAAATGATGGTTCTTGAAAAAGTAAACAAAATTGATAGATCCCTATCTAGACTCATGAAGGAAAATAGAGATAACTTTATTTTTAAAAATGAGAAACAAAAAAGCTGAGCTTATAACAGACCTCACAGAAATTCAAAAGATTGAGAAACTATTACAAACATGTATATACCAACAGTCATCAATCATGAAGAAATTAACGTATCTCTAGAATCCTACAACCTCCCAGGACTGAACGAGGAAGACATAACTGAGACAGACCAATCACAAGTACAGAAATTAAAGCCATATTTAGAAATCTCACAAAAACAAGAGCCCAGGATCAGGTGGCTTCATTAGAGAAGTCTACCAAACATTCAAAGAAGAGCTAATTCCCATCCTCCTTACACTTCTCTACAAAATCAAACCAAATAAAAAAATCCCAAATACATTTCATGAAGCACTATTGCTCTGATTCCAAAATTAAACAAGGAGAGCAACAAAATGTAGACTTATAGATGAATATGAATGATGAATGTAGATGCAAATATTCTCAGCAAAATCTTGGCAAATCAAATACAACAGAAAATTTAAAATATTATGCACTATGATCAAGTAGAATTTATTCCAGGGATTTAAAGATGGTTTAATATAGGCAAATAAATTCAATATACCATATAAAACAAAAGTAAAATAAAAAATCATATGATCATATCAACAGATGCAGAAAAAACATTTGGCAAGCTTCACCATACATTCATGGTTAAAAACCCTCACATAATAAAATCAATATAGAATAAACCCACAGTCAACATCATACTAATGGTGAATAATTGAAAGTCCTTCCCTAAGATCTGGACCAAGACAAGGTTGCCCACTCTCACCACTACTATTTAAAATAGTTCTGGAAATGTTGACCAGAGTAATAAGGCAAGAAAGTCACAATGAAGGACTCCAAATTAAAAAATAGGATATAAAAATATAATATTTAATGTCATATTATACCTAGAAAATCCTAAAGACCCTACCAAATCACTGCCAAAAACAATAAATGAACATAGTCAAGTGACAGGATTAAAAAGTCAGCACACAAAAATTAAGAGCATTGGTATATGCAAACAATTAAAGAGAGAAAAACAAATTCAAAAGAATTCTCATTCACAAAAGCATCAAAGAAAGATAAAATACCTGGAAATAAACTTAGCAAAGGAGGTGAAGGACTTCTACAATAAAAAAAATACAAGAATTTTACAAAAGAAATAGAAGACACAAAAATATGGGAAGAATTAGCTTAGGTAAAATGGCCATCATATCTAAAATAATATACCAATTTTATTCACTCCCCATCAAAATTCTGGATATAATTTCCAAAAAAATTGAGCAGACAATACTGAAATTTGTATGAAACCACAAGTGAACACAGATAACCTAAACTATCCTCAGAACAATAAAGAACAGCAGAGGAATCACACTCCCTGACTTCAAACTATACTACAAAGCAATTATCAGTAAAACAACATGATAGGCATGCGCTGGTGGAGCAGCAGTTAGGTTAATCGCCTCTGAAGGAACAGAGGCCACATGCCCTTGGGTTTAAGTCCCAGGTCCAGAGGGAAACAACCAGTGTGAACAACTAAAATGAAAATAAAATAAAATGCTTCTTCTTTCTCTCAAAAAGAAAGAAACAAGCAAACAAAAAACACTATGGTAGTGGAACAAAAACAGACACCAAGATCAATAGAGTAAAATTTCTAGCGCAGAAATAAAACCGCACCTATATGGAAAGTCAATCTATATCAAAGGAGCCAAAAGCCTAGAATGGAAGAAGGAAAGTCCATTCAACCAATAGTACTGGGAAACCTGGACAGATATCTGCAAAATAAAAAGAAACACTATGTTACTCTTAGTTTCATACACAAAAGTTAACTCAAAATGGATCAAAGACATGGAGGCAAGACCTGAACCACTTCTTTTTTTTTTTTTAAAAAAAAAAAGCAAAATGTAGGGAAAATTATCCATGATGTCAACCTTAAAGATTTCTTTGGTGAAATGACACCTATGGCAAACAAAATTAAAGTAAAAGTAAAGAATTGGGATTACATCAAAAAAACTTCAGTATAGCAAAAGAAGCCACCACAAAATAAAAAGGCAAACCATGGCGTTGGAGAAGATATTCACACATCATAATATCAGATAATATGCATTCACATACGTGTATCAGATAAGATTCACCATACATTAAATATTTATCCAAAATATGTAAAGAACTCCTACACCTAAACAACAAAAATAACCTACTGAATAAATAGCCAGAATAACTGAATAGAAACTTATCTAAAGTAGACACAGATGACCCACAGACACATGAATAAATGCTCTACATGACTCATCATCAGAGAAATGCAAATAAAAACCACAATGAGATACCAACTCACACCAGTGAGAATGGCCTGTATTAAAAAGATTAGAAACAATAAATGTTGGGTAAGGTGTGGAGAAAGAAACACTCCCACACTGGTGGTACAACGTCTTTGGAAAACAGTATGTTTAGTACACACACACAAACACACACACACACATAAAGGCATGTCCACCAATCTATTTAGCAATCCTACTTCTAAGCATATACTAGAGAATGCAAAACCTAATCAGAATAAATATATCTACCCTCATATTCATAGCAGCACAATTTACAATAACCAAGTGAGTGAAGAAAGCTAAATATCTTTCAAGAGATGACTGGGTAAAGAAGTTGTTGTATATATACCCAATGGAATACTATGAAATTTTTTTTAAAGGATAAACATGGTCTTTGCAACAAACTGGTTGGAACTGGAAGAGATCACGTTAAGTGAAAGAAATCAGAAAGAAAAAGTGAAGTACAGGATGCTTTCGCTCATAAGTGAAATATAAAGAAACAATAAAGGAGTAGACGAGTGCCAATAAAATTATCAGGATGCAAGTATATTGTTACCAGGGGAATGGGAGAAGGGAGGAAAGGAAGAAGATGGTGAAAAAGGGCAATAAGATAGCGGGGCACTGATGGTTGGTGCTGTGTGAAATACATACAGATTGAGGTGCAATTTCAGTATCCTAAAATGCATATAACAGTGTAAACAAAATAAATAATAAAATTATCCTTAAAAAAGAATTATGTTCTATAATGATAGTGTTGGCACAATCTGAACTATGGCTTCACACTGTACAAAGGGATCTCATGTCCATAATTTTATTTCACACATAATTTTCCAAAGAATATACCTACAATATAAACTTTTGTTTTTTTTTTAAATTCAATATTTTTTACAAAATCTAAGACTTACAAGAAAATCACTCTGCCATTAACAACTCAGTTTATTTAATGAGCCATTAGTGAAAGAGTGTGAGAGAAGCTCATCTTGTATTTATCTGCCAGGTCTCAACATAAATAATACATTTCCTTTCAGATGATGGGATCTCTCTTCCAGGGTTTTTTACCAAACCTATGAGAAATCATCATGACCTGCTTCCACACTGAAGCAAACCCATGACTTTACCCACCTGCTTCATTGTCAGACAAGACAGCTTCAATCAGATGAATTTGCTGGTCACAAAAGGGGAGAAAACAAGTTACTGCCTGTGGGCCATCATGGCTAGATAGTGACCCAGACTTAGAGCTACTCCTCAAAAAGATCTTGTCTCCAAAGGATGTGCAAAGTAGCTCAGTCATGAACTAAGACTTGTTCAGAGAAGATATGATTCTGTTTATGTGATTGCTTTCATTAGTATCCTCTCTGGAACCCATTCCAAGTATCTTCTGTTGATGGAAATTGGTTTTTTAAAATATGATGAAGTTAGCGAAAAAGAATTTTTCCCTTTCAAGAAGAAATAGAAATTTTAAAAGGAAAATGTGGAATCAATGTTAGTCTGTGGACAAGCCCCGGAAAAGTAACATTTTAGTCAGTCACCATAGGTTGGCTCAGTTCACATACATCCCAAGAACCCAAGTTCACGTTCTGAAACTGAGGGCAACAACCAAGATGAATAACTAAACAAAGAAATAAAAATGCTTCTTTCTCTTTTCCTGCCTGCCTGCCTGCTCACCTTCATTCCTGCCTGCACCTTTCCTTCAAGAAAAAAAAGAGCCTCTGCGCCAAAGATACATTTGAACATTCTATAATACTAATAATGGGCACTGATAGGTGACCTCATATTTATTTTTACCAGATCTTCCTGACAGAGTTTGTTACTACTATTTAACTCCTTTACTAGATATATTTATTCGTATCTTAGACTCTTAACTATGTAAAAATCTCATTTTTTAAAATTTAATATACATCTATTGGCATAGTATCTTTTACCTGCAGAAATGACAGAAAAAAGTTTCTTTCCTTAATCATACCACACTAGTGACCCTATATTAACTATCTACTACTATGAAACAAATCACCCCCAATCTTAATATCTTAAAACAATGATGTTTATATTTATTATCATTTAAATTTATTATTATAGATGCCATTTATTGTCTCATAGTTTATGTGGGTCAGGAATCTGCAAATGGTAGAACTGTATCCTCTGTCTTAGTTCCCTTATAAGACAACAATGAAGATGTTGGCCAGGGCTATGCTTTTATCTAAAGGTTCAGCTAGGGAGTATCTGCTTCCAGTCTCATTCACATGATTTGGCTGTTGACAGAATTTAGATACTTACAGGTTACTGGATAGAGAGCCTCATTGACTATTGGTTGGAAACCTTTCTCAGTTTCTTGCCAAAAGAAACTTTCCAGAGGGCTTCTTATAACATAACTTACTTCTCCCAGAGGAAGGGCTCCAACAGAGTGTTTAAGAGATCACAAGCAAGAAGGAAGTCAGCCTTTTGGTAACTGAATCTCAGAAGTGATATCCCATCACCTTTGTTAAAGTCTATTTATAAATAAGAAGCAAATTGCTAGGTCCAGTCCTCACTCAGCAGTATGAATACTAAAAGGCAGAGACTATTGTGGAGCTTTTAGAGGATTCCTGACACAGATCTTTTAGCCACATAATAAAATATGGTTTAAGGTGAAGAAAAATATATGTAGAAATATTAGAAATTAAAACATAAATGTATGCTGTTCCCATTGAACTAGACAATTTATAAATCTCATAATTACTCCAATGATACCATTACTCAAATTTCTTTTCTAATCAAATTTTGAAATTATTTTTCAGACTTACCTTTAGTACTTATGACACATTATTTGCAATCCCCAACTTCATCCTAACCCAAAGTGGTGGCCAATTTTTTTCTTTTTCTTTGAAAGTAGATTTGAACAATAGAAAGCATTATTCAGATAAAATTAGTGACCAAGGTCAGTATACTGTTTTTATTCTTTTTTTGCAATGTTGTTTTTAAGCTTTTATAAATATGAAATAAAAAGACTGATTTCCATGTGTGGCTCAAAAATTGACCCAGAAGACAGCACATGAAAAGGATTACTTAGATTTAAATTTCATTTGGATGTTTAAAATCTGGTATTCATATGAAAATTTTCAGCCTGCACTCCTCATAGTTATGGTTTGTGTATTTTTACATTTTACTCTGCATTTGATATTCCAGGGCAAATAGAAAGCACAGACCATTTTGGGACAGGGGGACTCTAGAGTTTACCTCCATCCCAGGAACAGACAGAATGTTATTACAACAGTACATAATGAAATTATCCATGTATACATCTAAGATCCCCTTTGTTCGTGAGTCAGTATGAAACTGACATTCCACAACCACACTTGCATCTTCTGGGATTCCACTCTGATGGAAGCAGCCAGAAAGAGAGAATCTCTTGTACCTTATGACTCAAATATCCCCTCCTCCTTTATCTTTTCAAATGACCAGCACCCATCCTTTATTTCCTTTTATTTCCCTAATTCTTTACTCATTTAATCTTGCCATCCATTTTACATTATATTGCATCAAAAGACATTCTTCTGTTTCCTCAGTTTGTTCTTCAGATCCTTGTTCCTCTCATCTCCAACCTGTTCTGTGACCTGAGGCTGGTATCTATGGTGCTGCACCAGTTAAACTCACTGAACTTTATGGCTTCTGGTTGAATGCGTCAGTGTTATACACTGATAGGAAGTCAGAAGGTTGAAGGGGAGAAGTCAGGAAATGTACCTGCCTGCCAAGTCACAGTTTGCTTTATCTACTTTTAAACCTTGGTCAGATAATACCTCTCCCATAGACATAACTGTCTATAGCTTCTGGGGACAGCGTCCTCCTTTAGCCCTTTTGACTCTAGAATGGTAATAACTTCCTACTTATGTTTGTCCCTGGGGTGCTAACAAAACCTCTTGATTACCTTAGATGTATCCACAATACTCTAAGTAGTCCTTTTCTTCCTCAGTCACCCCTAGAATGCACCACTTACTTCCTGTAGGACCCTAACTGATAAAGACATTAACTAACAAACTGCACTTATTTAAAATTTTTAATTTTTTTTATTATTTGGAGACATGTTTAACTGTGCGTATCTTCTCATCTAACTAAAGTC
The DNA here is from genome assembly GCA_004363575.1 of Solenodon paradoxus. Taxonomy (NCBI): domain Eukaryota; kingdom Metazoa; phylum Chordata; class Mammalia; order Eulipotyphla; family Solenodontidae; genus Solenodon; species Solenodon paradoxus. The sequence continues at coordinate 182,698 of RJWH01002799.1, read as the reverse complement.
AAAATCCCTCGCGCTGATTTGGTACCATTCCAGCTAAAAGCGAAATTGCATGATGAGCTAGAAGGAACAAAATGACTATGCTGTGTTTCTAAAAGAAAAGAGGATGTGCCCTCATCCCAGAGATGGTGTCCCCAGGACTGGGAAGATGAGTGGTATTTGTAGCCCTGTCGTCGGTTGATGTCTGAACTCCATCTGGCTGGGAGATTATGCTCTCCTAATGGGCCACAGTGGCAGTGGCATGGGCCCAGCAATATTTCACTGTAACAGAGCCAGCAACAGCAGGCAGATGGAGAGGACCAGAGTCCTTAGGGGGCTTTACAGATTTGAGTAGGGTTGGCAACAGCAGGCTGTCTGATACTAGGAGTGATTTTCAGGTATTCAGGAAGACAGATTCTAAGCAACTGGTAATGTGTGAGGGATGGTTGATACAAATGGAGGATGCTAGACCTCTTGGCAATATGTCTCTAAGTCATTTTAAATTTAATTTGGAGAAAGTTGATATGATTGGACTGGATACCTGAAGGCTGTGGAGTTGATTTTGGAGAACTTCTTTATACTATTTCTTAATTCTAAAGATGTTTACAGTTCATTAAAATACTTTTCACGTGAAATGAAATTCTGTAACTAAATAGTAAATCGCACTAAAATATCTTTTGTGCGTCACAAACCAATTGAGAATAAGTGAGTTTTTATCGTAAAGGTCTGCTGAGATCAACGATCAAATCATGAGTGATTAATTTGAAAAAAGACAAGCTTAATTCCTGGAGGTTGACTTTTGCTATAAGTTTCATAAGTAATACATGGAGAAGCAGGATGGAGAATTTGAAAGGATACTGTTAAATGTCATAACGGGGAAAGGAAGGAAAGAAACTCTTGAAAAATACAGACTATTTTACATAGTTCATAAAATGGATCTAGAAGCATGATCACATCTTCCCCATGTTCATCATAGCAAAAGAAAATGGGTTTGAATATCTGGTATGATGACCTTACTCTCACCACTCTTTCACAGTCACTTCTGGAAAGTACCGAAGCATTCATTTTTTCCTTTATTTCCATAATTTGAATTAGAACTTTCAAACTGGACTCAAGGAATGAAACTTTAAATTTATAGAGACATTGTTACAAACTAAGTCGTATATATACATTATCTTCTCAATTTGTCTCCGTTTTGAAAATAAAGAAACAGAATTATATTTACTCAGTGACTCATCACCAGAAAGCAGTGACGCTGGAATTTAGGCCCACGATTGTGCTTTTTTCAACTATTCTACACTGCCTGCTAAATTAGAAATAGGGGGGAAAGTTAGAGGATGGGGAGGGAATCCAATCATTGCTATTTTTAAAAATCTGATTTATGTAAATTTTTAAATAGTTCCTTTTTTAAAAAATTCCTACTGTTTTGTTTATGGATGTCAATGCCAGCTCTATTTTGGTTTTAATAGTGGTTTGTGAACTAGAGATAGAATATTTATCTAGGAGTCAAAAAAGTAGATTTGAAGAAGGGAGGCTTATGCCACCTTGTTAATTGTGGGTAATCCAACCACCTTTCTCTTTTTTACCTTCTGATTTCTTGATAGGCTCTTAGAAGGAGAAAGCCTTCCTCCATTTCAATTAGCTTTGAAAAGTGGTTTTAGTAACCTGGCAGCAAGGCATAAGCATCTAAATCTACAGAAATACATTTTTTCGATATTTATGTAATTCTTCAGGACATTTGGTATGAATTCCAAGACATAAAGCTCCTCTTCCCACTGGAAAAAATATGGATAAATTTGAAGATACTAATGTGCATTGAATGTGAAAAATAAACTCCCAGTATGCAGTGAGTTGGACTGAATTTTCTCTCCTACCTCTCAGATGGAGCCATTCCTGTTCAAACCTGTTCTGCTCACCATGTCAATATAATCTATCTTTGCAGCCTTTGTTCCCAGGGACACAGAGAGACATTATCCACAGGGCACAAGGGAATTTTCTCAGTCTGCTCTGGGCATATAAATCTACGCCAGATCAATAAAGACAGGAAAAAATGGAGGTGAAATAATTGAAAATGACAAAGTACTATATGCTTGACCTAGTAGATCTCTGGTCTATTCCTTATTTCCCTATAAGATCATGGTCCATGAACTTTGCCATGGAAACTGGGTACATGTGGCAAGGTGTATTTTCAATGTGTAATTTATCTCGGATAATATTCTGAGCAGGTTGTTGATATCTGTGCAGCAGAAATCTGCTTCTGAAAGTGAATTGTTAGTTTCTTCAGGATCATTTAAAACAGATATAAGCAAAGACTTAGTTATTCATGTAAATCAAATTACAGGTGTGAAAATGAAGCTGTAGGAGTCTAGGTGCGTGTTAATGAGCATTAATGTCTGAGGAAAACAGTGTCAGTTTATTTTTTAACATATGTTTGACTTTAAAAGCTGCGAATGTGGGAAAATTCACAGGATGCCAGCATGTGTGAATGTGGCAAGATTCACAGTCAAAGGAGACCAGGGTGATGAAACCATTGCAGTGGCTTCCTATTGCTCATCTCTATTCCATTTTCAGCTCAAGAGCAGCTGCTTGTGGGTGATGTAGAAAATCAAGAAAAATTTGTTTGGTTCTAGGTGAAAAGCAGAATTAGAGTCATATCACAGCATTATATTTGCAGTAGGATGGTCCCTAGAATCAATGTCCACTGGTGTGCTAATAAATATTTAGCAACCAGATCACCAGGAAACAAAAATCAGTGAATCATAGTGGCTGCCAATTTCCATAGTATAAATACTCTTATCATAATCAATTTCAAGATATATCCTGACCTCATTCAATGTAGAACTGAGAAGAAATGCAAACTTTAGTGTAGGACACCAGAATGTGACCCTTTCCTCCACCACACCCTCTCGAATGGGGCACTCTGCTGAGTGGCATGAAACTGACCAGTTTTATGTTTCAGAAGGAAAATGACAGATCAATTCTCTAAGCTTCTGCTCACACTTGTTTCTCCACCTCGGTTTTCTCTGTCTTCATCCCTACTTGTTCTTCAGGTGAGAGGAGAAGTCTTCCCTGGCTCCCAAACTCAAAGTTAATTTAAGGTCCCCTCCCACAACCCTGTGTTCCTACCCAGATAATATTTCAAAGTCTATTTAATTCTCTGGGATTTCCTTAAGGGCATGATTTCAACCCCTTCATTAGTATATTTCTGGAGTTTAGCACAGTGACTAACACTAAGATAAGACTAGGGGACTTAGCAAATGCTTATTTATTGTCTAAAACAGGGAGGAAGGAAAGAAGGGACTTTGAATTTCTATCCTCCACCTGCTTCCTCTGAGAACAACAGCTAAGCAGTTGATGAAGTTCACTAAAGCTCTCTTGTTGTTTGAAATGTGCTAATTTATTTTATCACTTTGATGGCAGATCATTTATTTAGCTGTCTAGCATTTCTGAGGGCTGTATAATGTGACTTTGAACTGAGACTCCCTGGTTTAAACTCAATTCCTTCGCTTACAAGTTTGTGTAATTGTAGGACCAGTTTTGTACTTTATTATTAATTCTGTCTTCTGCAAAATAGGGAGATACAGAACACATAGATCATAGAGTAGATCATAGATTGCAAGAAAGGAAGAAACAATATGTTCAGCACTTAGTTAAATATTTGGCTTGTAATCAGAGCCTAATAAAAGTTAACTAGTACTAATAAATTGCTGTTCTCTGCATTTTCTGTGAGTTGATTTGTTCAACAAGAAAAAAAGTCTTCCTCAAGCCATAAATACCTTATTCAAAAATGTCAAGTTCATATAAGCAACCAGTTATTGGTTCATTCTTTCCCTTTGCCTATCCACCCCTATGACTGCTCTGCAGCATCAAGGCCACTGCCTCCTGTTTTGCCTTTTAGATTATGTGCATTTTTATTCTCTCTTGGGTGATCTTGCTCTCCTCTTCCTTCTTCTTTGCCTTGTCTTTCTGTTACTTTACTTACTCTGTTAATTTTCCAATTCTTCTCTTTCTTACCTTTTCTCTCTCTTCCATTTGTAAATTCCAAAAACCCCCTTCACACCAGTTACATATCAACATGAGGGATATAGCAAGTGAAATCAAACAAAATAGGAATTTATTATAATTAACCTCTAGAGTCTTTTAGACAAGCCTGAAACCCCCAGCATCCTTTACTTTTCTAAATGTTTCTAAGCACGCTTTTATTCTAGATTCTAGTATTCTAAATCATTCAAAATAAAATATGCATTATTAAATTTTTTCCTTAATAACTTATTTTGCAAAAGGCTTGCTTTCAACTAACTGCACAGTATTTGTGCTAATAATATTCCAACTAAATATTTTCTACTAAAAATATTCTAACATGGGTCCAATTAAAATGTGCATTATTTTTAATGAGTTTTGGGAGATGGAGGGCGTAGACTAACCTGGGAACCTGAGTATACCAATAAAATTGCTTTTGCAGGAGGATGTTATAGAGCATGATCTGCTTGTACATTACAACTCTTTGTCTATGTTGTTAATAAAGTAGTTTAAGTTATGGGATTCTTTTGTCACTTGGTGTATTTTTAGCCCCAGGGAGACCTGGGCATGACATTGCCCCAAGAACCAAATGCACAATAGCAAATACACACTCAGGACATAGCCCTTTCAAGAGGCATGTGTTTTTCTACAAGGGACACTCCTTTGCTTTTGTCAGAAAATTTATTAAACATGTGTAGAGAGTGAGGTTGGCAAGACTCAGCAGGATGTATATTTTGCTGAATATCAGCATGTTGATCTTAAACACAAATCTTATCTGCTTTGCTCAAAAAACCATATTTCTTAGATTTTGTAGAATTGGGAGGTCATCAGCATGCAGACAGGACACAGGATCTCCAAGAACACCATTAACTGGAGAGCTAGGTTTCTGGAAAGGTACCTGCCCTTTAGACATCCAAACTGAGTACAACTATTTTGCATCCAGTGACTTTTAAACTTGTTTTTAAAATCTGTTAGTACAGTAATAAGCCCTTTATGACTTTAAATATATAATTACTCTATAAATGATAGACTCATGATATTTAATTAATATATATTAGTAGGTTAGCAAGAAAGTATTTATAAAGAATGAAGTCCTGAGGTGTCATTCCTAAAGGCAATTACCTGAAAAATAAGTATTTCTTTAGACCACAAGCCAGACCTGCAAGCTGAAGTCCTCGGTAGGTAGAGGAAACTTAGTAGGTGTGATCAAGTTATTTTGAAAAGCCCTGGGTGATAGATAGGGTCACTAAATGCAGTTCGACAGGTCATGCATTGCACGAGTGTCTGGTTGGAAGAATAAGTAGAGGCTGAAATCCACACTCTTCTTTGCTCTCTGGGACAAGTGTCTGCAGAGCTGCATCTGCGCACAAAGGGCACCTCTGTCAAAGTCACACAAAGATGCCTTATGAGATAGCCAAGGCTCTGGGTGGCAGGCTTCATGATGGCACCAGCCACATGACAACAGAAGCAGTAATATAAAAGAATCAGGCAAGTGCTTGACAATCTGAGCTTCAGCACACAAATTCCAAGAAAGAGCACATGAAAGGGAATAAAGGCTAAAAGCTCTGTAAGCGTACTGCTCAAACCAAGGTAAAAAAAAATTTGTGAACCTTGTACCACTCTCTACGTTTATCTTCTTTAATTTTTCCTTCGAATTGTGTAAAACTTTCACAAACATTCCAGTCTGTCTTTACTGTGTTTGGAGGATCCATGGGAAAGGTTTTGTTTGATGTTTGGGTCACACTGTTAGAGAGGCATCTGCCTCCAGGGCTCAAACACATAGTAATAGAAGATATTAAAACTGTTCACCTTCACTCACGCCCCCTCCCAAGGAACTTTACTTGGCCTATATAGGAGCACCTTGGTTTGATTTTCTTTTATTTTGCTTGTTTGTTTCAAATATTTTTCCTGTTTTATTTCCTATTCTGTTTTGCTTTTTCTTAACATAAAATTATTATTATTATTTCTTTAGTTTTCAAAACCATGCTCGTTTTAAGACGTTGAACTCCTTTCTCAGTCTATGGGTATCACACACTACAATTTTCCTTTTTCCTTGTTTAATGTTTTAATTTTAAAACACTCTCAAAAGTATACTGAATTAAACATAATATAACATTTACTATCTTAATGATTTTAAAGGTACAATGTCATTAAGTAAATTCACATCACTGGACACCCAATACCACCATCTTTTTCCAGAACAATTTTCAACTTCCCATACTGAAACTCTGGACCCATTGAGTAATAATCCCTCATTCCTCCCTCCACCTCCATACTGGAAAATAACACTTTAATTTCTATCTGTAAGAGTACGCCTAGGTACTTCATATAAGTGGAATCATGCAGTATTTATCCTTCTGTGTCTGACTTATTCCATTTGGCATAATATTCTCAAGTTTCAGCCATGATGATATCTGAGAATTTCATTCATCTTATAGAAAAATTTTATGTATATATAATTGTGTATCTGTATATTCCTATATAGATGAATTTATAGGAATATATGTATATATGTCACATTTTGCTTATCCATTCATCCATCAGTAGTCACCAGTAGTCACTTAAGTTGCTTCCACTTTTTGATGATCATCAATAATGCTGTGAATAATGCTGTTATAAACATGGGTATACAAATATTTTTTCAAGAACCTGCTTTCAATTCCTTTGAGATTGTTGAACCATATGGCAATTCTATTTTTAATTTTTGAGGAGCCATCCTGTTTTCCATAATGGCTGTATAACATCACTTCCCATTTAGACCCATGAATCCTCTCAGTATTTTTTAGGAGTTATCACTTGTGAAGATGGAAATGACCGAATCTTTCCCTCTCCCTTCATCTTCCATCAAAAGCAGGACATGTAGGCATAAGGGATTATTCTGATTAGCTTCAATGACAATTCTGCTTCTTGATTTGGGGAAAATATGTTAAAATTTCCATAATGGTATAAGTCTACCCATGCTCTTTTCTTGAGGATATTTTAACCAAAACTATTTTCTGATGTCTTAGTAATAATTTTCTGACTTTTGTATGGTTTCATACTTACAATGGTTCCTTTCATCTCAGAATCACAAAAGACTTCTTTCCTAAGTAACTGTGATGGTTATCATTTTATGATAGTGAAGGAACTGAAAGGCAGAACATTTAAATAACTTGCCCAGAATGACCCCAGGAATACAGTGACTGAGCCAAGAAGAAAGTCAGGAGTCTGTGGTCCTCTGTTTGAATCCCCAACCTGTACTTGTTCTAAGGAACACTGGTGGATATAGAGAAGACCGTTTTCCAGAAACTGTCCTCTGAGGTACTGACAGGTTAGCCAGATCCAGCTGAAAGGAAAAAGCAGTATTTGATACTGGACTTACCTAACCAAGGACAGGAGAGTTTGACCTTGAACAATGGAAAATATCTGAAGAAATGTTATTTTCTAGGGAGTGGAGTAAGGAAGAAGTAACTCTCTTAAGGCTATGATAATCAAATAAGAATGAAGCCAACTTCAGTTTGGCAGAAAGATGCTCCTTAAATCCTATTTCCTCAGTTAAAATGCATGTCTAAGGGTCAGAGAATATTACCAACCAATGGAAATTTATGGGTGCATCTTGGCTTATGGAAGCATTCCAGTCTAGTAAAAGTAAACAATGAGCGATATGGATCAACAAGGCAGTCAAACATCTCCAGGGCCCAGTGAGCACAGACCCTGATTCTAATAAAGACTCTTCATCCTATTGTTTGAGAGGGAATACACAACTCTCTAAAGGTTTCTGCAGAATTCCTTTTACTTGCCTGTAATTTCCCTATATTTGACTGTTTCTCTCTGTTTAGATTAGGCAGCAAAGAAAAAAATGTGAACAGCTACATTAATATTTGTTTATTTTCTGTGACACAATGGCTATTGTGTATAATTTACAGTGATGCAGAGGAGAAAACACAATCTTTTCTCACAGAAACACTGCATAAACAGAGCTGTTAATCTTCCAAATGAGCATATCGTTTCTTCTATTGTATGTCTCTGGAAAATTTTCAACCCAGTTGGGGTCACACGGGCTCTGTAAAAGTTACACACCAGTTAGATCTTGTCTTTTCAGCAGCCATGTAGAAGTTAAAGAATGAAGAAAACAGATGGCTCTTCTAGATTTTTCCTCTTGTATATTCCATATACATGTAAACAAGAGACTATGTTAAGAATTTTAATTTCTTTCAGGGTATTTGGGCCACTTGAGTCTGTTTCTAGTATATAAATCACCCATACAAGACACTATTGAGAGAATTTCCCATTTGCTATGAGATTTTAAGAAGTTCTTCCAACCACAAGAGAAGGTTGACTAGAGCCAATCCCAGAGCACTGAGGCCCACCATACTAAAGTGACTTAGGGGTGTGAGAAGGGAACAGAAAGCAATGGCTCTATCAGCTGACACTAAATATAGTTGGAGACAAGGTAATTGGGCCCAGTGTCCCCATATTTCATACCCAAGCGTAGGTGGGTGGTATTGCCCCTTCTCCCCAACACACTTATCCAATCTGCAGGCTTTTTGTGTTTTCAATCTGCTTCAAGGTTGTCTGGCATTTATTTTAGTCTAATGTCAAGCTAATAAAAATGTTTTGCTTGCAAGATAGAAAATGAATGGAAGTCAGACAAGTATACTTTGTCCCAGGGTATAAATATACTGCTCCTTTTAAGTCACCTTTATTTTTTTTCTGTCATATTCTATCAAGTGTTGCAAATCACATCCTAGAAAAATATCCCAAGAATTTTACTCTCTGTGAAAATTTCTCACCAAAAGTTTTCTAAAGTGACTCCAGAGTAGTAAATCTAGGACAGTTAATTGGTTGATTTATAGCAACTCATTCTACAAAAGGTTTTAGTAAAAATGTACAGACATATGAATGATGGAAGCCCTGTTCCAAGTCCAGAATCTGTCACAATCTTGCATTAATTGCTTCCCAACTTGGGGTAAACCAGGCTTTCGATATTTGTTATTTATTTATTATTGAAGTCCAAAGAATAAAAATAAAAATGCATTCCATTCAACATACGTAATTATAAAAAGCTTGAGCCAATGCTGACATGTCACTACAAGTATTCAAGCCTCTTTCTTCTCTTCTTGTTTTAAAGAAGCTCCCTAACTTTGTCGCAATTGCATTTGCCTTCTATTCACCAGGCATTTTTACACCTCTTTGACTTCACAAAATCCCTAAAACTCTGAGTAGGATAAGAATTGGTACTGACTCCACTTGGCAGGAGGCTTAGAGTGCTAACCCAGGTGTTTCCTTCAGCACTTATGCAAAACAAGAATTGGACTCTCCCTGGAGTCAGGAAGATCCAGGGCAGCCCACAGGCTCTTCATGCCAGGGCTTCTCAGCTCATGCTTAAAGGTCATTTTTCTCTTCTCAGTAACTATGCTCTCCATATTGTCCCTGGCCAGCCAATGAGAGCCAGGAGAACTTCTATGGAACCAGCCAAAATCACTTTCCAAGAAGAAAATCACATGAAAGATAGCTCCAGCTATTGGGGTGCCTTCCCCTCTGAATTTCATTAGGATACTGAGAAGCTATTAGTGACCTGAGTTGTCCCCAAATGGGAATCAAAATAGCTAACTTGTCAGTGAAGAGAGCAGAACTGGGGTCAACATGCTCCTTATATTTTGATTCCTAAGTGCTCTACATTTCTTTGTTTTCTGTGCCAATTAGTCCATCATGGTATGTGTCTCATGTAGAGAATATACTCGTAAACCTAAACTAGAAACCAGAATGTGGCATGGTCATTTGATTATGGGAAAAATCTATTTGATTTATCCACTGAACTGTATTCTGCAGCATATTGGCCTCACAATCACAAGATTCATAGAGTGCCCCTAGCAGCAACAATGGGTCAAGGAAGGAAGGGTAAAGAGCAGAAGAAAGAGTTGCTTTTTAATTACTGCTTATTTGAATATTAAATTATCCTTCATGAAAACAGCTAGATTCAGCAGTCTGTGGCCAAGGCCACATTTTTTGTTAATGTCACCAGGAGTTCTGCTTCATAAGATCACTGAGAAAGTTGTCACTGAAGTAAATGTCCTGGAAAGCCTTATGAATCAGAGGCAGACTGCCATTTCCAAAAGGGACACCATTACAAAGCCTACACCATTCAGTTACTTTAAGGGAATTTGGCCGAGAGAGTACATCAAGTAACTTATGATTCCCCAGAGAATACTTCCATGTGCATATTTCTAGCACTCCAAATGGCATTTTGCTGGAAGTTAATGACTTCCATAGTCTTGGTTAACCCAAAGGATGTGCGTGGAGCGGGTGGGGTGGAAGAAGCTCCTCCTCCCACACAAGTGCAAGCAGCCCATCATTGAAAGGGCTTCTCAGGAACACTACTTTCAAAGGAAGTCTAACAAAATGCTCTGTGTTTGTTCTATCTCCACAGAAGAGGAGAGGGGAGCTCCAAGTGTGTCTCATCTTCCTGTGACCAATAGTTGAGAGCTATGTTCTTCTATAGTGAAGAAAAGAAGCACGTGAGTGCCAGACCAATCAAACAGGATATTTCAATTCCCTGCTTAAGTCATATTTGCAAATATCTCATTGGCAAAACATGTCTCATTGGCCAAGTCTAAAGTCAAAAGTGGAAGAATATATCCTATGGGAAGAACTAAAAGTCACAAGGTGAAAGTCATAGCTATTGGGAAGGATGAAAATCAGGACCAATAATAAGAACTATTTCTTTGATGATGCCCCAATATGTTAAATTCAACCTGTAGAGTGCCATATTCCCTTGGATATGCCTCTAGATTAATACTTGCCACATCAAACTCTAAATATCCACTCCCTGCTCTCCCCACTAGACAAGGGGTTTTTCTAAGGAAAAAGTGGTGTCTTAGTCTTTTCTCTATCCCTAGCACCTAGCACAATGTCTAGTACACTATAGTTACATCATGAATGAATATTTGTTTTCATTAATGAATGTATGTTTGCTCTCATAAATGAATGGCTGTTAATTGCCTTCATTTAATCATTCTTTATCAGTCTCTGGGCAATCAAAACTTGGAGTGACTAGGGCTTTTGAAAGTCAGTAATGAGTTCACTCAGTATCATTGGGGACCATGCACCAGACAGCACTCACTTTCATAAATAATTAATAGACTTCCTCATTGTTTCTCTTCATCCTTAATCCTAAACTCCAGTTTATCTTCTCACTTAAGTTCAGATCCACACATACAGGCAGATCACTCATTTCACTGCTAAAGAAGGGAACTATTTCCTCTCAAATAATCACAGCTTTTAGCCAGTCTAATTCGCTTTAGGTCTTCAGAAATCACTTTCATCTCTCCACCATCAAACTCTTTTTGTCTATTAAGAAATTAAAAGCAAGTTTTCAAGGGACAGGTCCAAAGAACATTTTAGTAATGACCATTTCTCACCCTGTCCAGAATAGGTTCCCAATAACAATCCCTAACTCCCCATATAATCCTAAAAAAGATTTATGTAGCATACTTCCTTTTTAGTCTTGATCCTTAATGCCATTATCTCAAGAGGCCATGAGACCCTTGAGCAGTTAAAACTAAAATCTTACCCTAAAATACCAGGTTTCTGAAGAATAGCCCCCTTGCATAGTTACATTTGATATGTGTTGGTAACAGATCCACTAAGGAAGTTTAAAGTAGTTGACTTCATTATACAAAAATTTTAAGACGTAGTTTACCTTTTTATTCTTTATTGGATTTCATAATAATGGATAGTTCTACTGTTTATCATAAATTATTTACTTTTCCAAATATACTTTTTTACAGTAAAGTAAGAAGCATTTTACTCAACAGGACACTTTTCTGAACTTCCAATGGGATTTTTGTTTTGCCCAAAGGGGAGCTAGCATTGTCAAAGTTGTCTTTGTGACTTTCTCTTGAGGTCAAATTAAAAACAGCCTTTGGAGTTCCATTACAGAATAATGGAAATCATAGCCCTTGAAGGAATAATAGCTCTTTTACTTCCTGGAAAAACAATCAAACTTGAACTTCTACAGGTTGAGCTACAGTGAGAATTATGGAAGGAATATCTTCTCTCTTATTCCAGGCCTGGGTTCAACTAAAAAAGATGAAGCTATCTTGAAGCAAAAGTGAAATTAATACCTCTTCTATGTCTAATTAAGTGCTGTAAGAGAAAAGAAATACAAAGCATGATGGCTGCTTTTAGAATCCACAAGTCACACATAGAAAATGACCAGAGAGAATGCAAGACTATATTTTATATTCCAGTTCAGAGTTCCTCAAACTTTAATGTGCATGCAAATCATCTCTAGTTCAGAAGTTCTGGAGTGGGCCCAAGACTGCATTTCTAACAAGCTCCTAGATGATGTTGCTAGTTGTAGCCCATACTTTGAGTAAGCAAAAATTCTAGCTATGGAACATATTGGAATCTTGTGTAGGGATATAAAAGTGAGGGAGATAATGGATAATGAAGGTGAAAGTGTTGAATTCTTCACAAAAGATGCATATGAATCTGGAACAATGTGGATCTAGCAGAACCAATGTCCCACAAAAAAATCTCACAAAAATCTCATAAGGCGCTCCAAAGAATCCTAGAGTGAATTAAAAATGTGTTGCCCCTTAACTCTTAATTTATTCATCAAGTTTCCACTAAGCTGGTAAAATGCAAAATAGATTCTGCTTCCATCTAAGAAGAAAGAGTCCTCATCCTTGCTGATCGATTTACTTTGACTATTTTGTACCCAAAACATGCAAATACAACCACCACTGGTCTTTGTACCCGCTAAAGGCCAGTTACAATCAAATAAATTTGTGTGTGAATAATGTTAGATGGGGATTATTTACCAATAAAGAGTTATACACTTAATAAACTGCAGTTTAAATTTCACAATATCCTCCCAAAAGGATTATGTGACTTGGGAAATTATAAAAGAAAACCAAAGAGAGAAAAAAAACTACTTAAAAGACAGAGGTTTTGTTGAATTTTTTTCAGAAAATTGACTATCTTCAGCCCTTGGAAGGGAAGTAGAAAGTGAATCTGCTTCTTAATATTATTTTCATTGACAAAAACATCTAGCTTTTTCCTCTATCACACACACACACACTAAAAACGTTGAGTAAATATTTAAAGAATATCAGTGTGTAAAAGCAGTAAATTATTATCCCATTGTCCCCACAATTCTCGAGAGTGAAAGGCTTTATATTGATTGAAGGGAAGAGCATTTCAGACAGGAAGAGAGTTCGGGCAATGGTGGTAATTCTGTTTTCTTCAAGCTGGAAAAGGGTTGGGGAAAGTAAGGTTGCCAAAACAGGTTGTAGCCAGATGGTAGGGAACAAGCTAAATGCCCAGTAAGAATCTGGATGCTCTTCTTTAGGTAAGCATATTTTTAACCCAGCGATGAAATAAATTATGAAAAGGACCATACCGAAGTACTTGGTCATTGGCACTTGGCTGTGCTTACTATCAGCCATTCACACAATTGATAACTGCTTCTAAGGTTGGTTCTGTGGGGAGAGTGTTCAAGTTCAAGGTAATGCAATAGCGAACCACTGAGAGAGTAAGACAGGCTAATCTATTGTATCTTGGGACCAGACTCAAACCGAAGACTTTTGAGCAAGCCCCAAAGACTTAAAGAGTAATGATCCTGAGAGGGGCAAAATGCCCAGCAGGTCCCTGAGAGACTGGGGGGCATCCATATTTTTCTCATTAACTTATTCATGACATGAAGTATTATGTCTTGCTGAGAATGGTGGAAAATATTTCACTGAAGTCTTAAGTTGGAAAAAAAAAAGTTAAGAGATTTTTTTTCCTCTTTATGACCCCAGGCCAGAGAAAAAGTTTGTCACTCTACATGTTTATGAAAGGGGTAAGCCAGAAGAACAGACAGAGCCAAATCCCTCTGACTCATTACTGAGTGGTAGGAGAAATGCACTCAATTAGTAGGCAATATAATTTACCTAGCCCTCAGGGCTGGAGGTGAATGGAGTATGGGAAAAGGGGGCAGTGAGATGGAAAATAGAATTTTTGAAGTTATAAATTTATCCATGAGAGTGAGATAGCAGATGACCCCTCTGAGTGAAGCCATTTCTATAAGGCTGTCAGTCACTTCTGAGTTCCAGTAGGTCACTTGTTTGGCCCTGCTGTCTATATAGCTAAAATGAGTAATGTATTAGCAATGTGAGTCGCCTCAGATCATAAAACCAAAGGGGAATAAATCAGTCAAGATTGTCAAGATGTGGAAAGGATGGAGATTTAGAGCTGGGACTCCACTAGACTCTGAAGATAGCTGCCATGCCACCCAATATGAATACCAGTCCTGGACTGAGTTTTCTTCTGCTCCTGGTATTGGAGAGATGTTGGTGATGAACAGCATCCTGTGAAGATCATCTCTCTTACAGTTTTAATACACTTCTACTCCACTCTTGCGTGCTCATTCATTCCTTCTTTCATTCAACTATGATTTTATGTATACCTTCTGTGTGCTCTTAAGTCCTGCACAAAGCCTGAGGAAATGCAATGTTTGCCAGGAGCTAGATCCGCCTTCAATGGGCTTCTGGTAGAGAGGATCCATGGATAATCTGACTTCTTTATTGTTCCAAATAGTCCATTCAAGTGTCTACTTCAGACTGTAGAAAGGTATTAGTCCTCCTCAAAACAAACTGAATCTTAGGTTTGTACTATGCAAGAGGTCTCTAGCTATCTCATGATATGAGAGGGGAGGAAGTTTGGTGGAAATGAATCTAGAACTTTCTTCCCCCTATCCTCCCGTATGAGTGACAGGATATAGGCATCTCTTCATGAATTTCAGAAGCAAACCTGGACAAATGTATATGAAGTTTCACTCACTCTTATGACCAAGCCTGAGCATCATACATTCCCAAACCCAGTGTAATACCCACATTCAAGGCAATTCTGTTTTGTATTGATAATTTTGTCACAAGTAAGGACTACTTCCTCCCTAGTGGATATCATAACTGCTTGACAGTGAAAATAAAGGACTCTTAAGAATGTTGGGAAGATTTTCATTCATGTAAAATAAAATTATTATACTTACTACAACATTCCTGAGCAGGGATGAGTATCCCAAGAAAACTCTTCTAATTCCATCTAATGTGAAAAGATAATCTTTGAGGTATTAACCTATTCTTTTTCTCCCCTTGTATTCGCCCTTCACCTTTTCCTATTTCCAGATGATAACCAAACTCTGGGGTTCTTCACAGAGAAAGCAGACAGAAGGACACCTGAACTTGGTTATGTGGAGTGTCACCGAGACCACAAGAAAAGAGACAGTGACCCTGGAGGAGAACATGCCAGGAAAATTCAGAAGGATACACATTTTGCGACTTCTGAAAATAGAAAAGATCTTCACCCTAGGGAGGGGACTAAACAAACTTTAGAAAAGAAGGACTGTGGGATGACCTAGGGAGTCTTCCACTTAGCCATAGGGACTGCTGCTCTAGAGCACTGTGCTATACTCTAGGCATGTGTGGAGGGTGAACATTTGAGCTTGGAAGAACCACTACTCAACAGTAACAAGTGTGACAGTTAATCTAAAGACTTCAAGATGTGGAGAGAGTAGTTCTTGCTACTTCTATAGACATTGGATTTACCATCAAGGAGTAGGGGAGATTTGAAAACTTTGGATTTACTATCTATCAAATCTAATAACAGTAGAAATTAAATTTAGGTAGCAATAAGAACTGCTGTATTTCTACAGTCCTGACGGTAACTACTAAGTCATACCTTCTATTCTCCTAGATCCTTCTTTTCTTATCTGCTTTGGCCATGGTGGGGATGTCAGGTTAAGCACTCAGACCTATCTTAGCATAATGTTTGTTTGTATGACATAGAAATATTCACCTGAATGAGTTTTTCTACAGTAGAACCCTCCAGAATGTACATGCATATTCTCAGTTCCTACATGTACCTTCTAGGCTTCATGCTCTCAATCATTACACTGTACTCACTGCTGTCACTTTGCAGATCCCAAGAAAGAATGGTCACATTTGGCTAGGCAAATGTGGACATATCTTCAAGAATCAAGGTGTAGAGAAGAGTGTGCATTGAATAATATTTTAATGCGAATAAAAATAGAAATTTAGAAAGATAGACCAACTAATTGACTGATTTCTTGATTTCTTTATATATTCCTAAATAATTCAGGGGTGGAGAGATGAACCTGGAGATATTGAGACAAAGATATGTTAATAATAATATACTGCTTGAATTTTCAAACTATATTCATGCTTTGCTTTTTAAAAATATCTATCATGAGATATTACCTCATATCAGTGAGAATGGCCTATATAAAAAAGACTGCAAATAGCAGGTGTTGGAGAGGGTGTGGAGAAAAGAAACCCTCCTACGCTGTTGATGGGAATGTAAACTAGTGCAACCTCTTTGGAAAACAGTATGGAGATTCCTCAAAAAAATTAAGATGAAGCCACCATTCGACCTAGAAGTTCTACTTCTAAGCATATATCCTAAAAACAGCAGAACTCTGATCAGAAAAAAATATCTGCATACCTATGTTCATATCATCACAGTTCATAATAGCCAAGACATGGAAACAGCCCATCAACAGACGACCGGATAAAGAAGTTGAAGTATATATAGTCAGTAAAATTATATGCAGCTGAAACAAAAGGTGGTATCAACCCCTTTGCAAAAACTGGAGGGGATCATGTTAAGCAAAATGAACCAGAAAGAAAACAAAAAGAAATACAGGATAGTTTCAATCATCTGTGGAATATAATGAGACAGAAACAAAGGAACAAAGCCCCAAAATTCACAAAAGACAAGACAGTGGTTACCAAAAGCGTGGGGGTGGGGGAGGGAAGGGTTAACAAGGTGGTGGTAGGCACTGGGACTCTGGTGGAGGGTATGGTGTGAGATGCACACAGGCCAAGGAGTGATTTCAATATCTTAAAATGCTTGCAGCAATATAACAAAAGAAATAATAAATTATTTTTTAAACTTCCAAGATTATATAAAAAGCAGGATTTATATAAAGCCTTTTCTCACTATCTTCTCTAAACATCTTTGTGTGCAAATGACTAATAAACAAGTTACAAAAAAGTCTTGCTTATGCTATCAAATAATTCCAACAATGTGATCCTTCCTTCTATAAGCCAGAAAAATTCTGAACCTGAAGACACGGCCAATGTCATGGGTGGCTCTAGCAGAGATCTGGGTTCTAGAGTACCTTGGATGTAATAAAGAAGACACCTCTTGGATACATCTATGTATCCTAACCCTCAAAACTTCTAAGATCTCTAAGAAATCTAGAGAACTCAGCTTACATGTTTTCATGAAGCTAACACTGCCAAAAACATTTTTTTAGTAAAATAAAAAAGTGTAATGTAGTAGCTCAGGCATTGATCTGGCAGTTGAGAGAAGAACCATGTAAATGCTGAGGACCTGGAACCCAAACTGGGACTGGTGGAAATAACCAAAAACAAAAATTAATCAATTAATTTAAAATTGCATCCAATGACCCTTCCTTCCTTCCAAATGCTTCTTCCTCTTGTCCCTTCCTTCATCTCCTTAAAAAAATATATTTAAAAGAACAAAAACAATATTAATTGGAAACTGGCTCAAGTTATAACTGGTGCTTTGTTTTGTTTTAGAAATTAATGTAGGATTTTTATGATATTTGGTCAGGGAACCCAGGAATCTTGTTTATAATAAGTGCCCCTGTTTCCCACAAGGAGAACTCAACCTCAGGAGCTATGTCTGTGGGTAGGGGAATGCAGCAGTTCTGGTAGCTTGAGGCTCGGTCCCCTACCCCATAGCAGAGGCTCTAGTGAAAGGCATTATCTGATAGCACACAACAAACATAGATATCCAGGGGATGGACGGAACCTCCTATCTTGGTTTGTCTCAAACTGTCCCAGGTCACTGGGCAACTCTTCAGTTCCAGACAATCAAGGATGGTTGTTGTGTTCTTAGATAATTCTAGGCCTGGAAGGGACTCTGGTGACTAATTCAATTTTCTGCCTACCTGAAATTTAACTAACTAGTTACTGCTAGTTTCACTTGCTTTATATGTAAACTGTCACTCTCTCTCTCTCTCTCTCTCTCTCTCTCTCTCTCTCTCTCTCTCTCTCTCTCTCTCTCTCTGTCTCTCTGTGTGTGTGTGTGTGTTTGTGTGTGTGTGTGTGTGTAAGGTGGAGAGAGAGACATTTCAAATGGGGAAAGAAATTGCTTTGCTCATCTAATACTGATTAGCTGAATATCTACATTATTGGAATAACTTTACTCAATAAAGATTTGTCACAACATTCAAAAAGAAATCATTAGGATTTCCACAATGTTTTTAATTTTTTTAAGTTAAAAAAAAAAGTAAAAGTAAAAAAAATCTTCCCAGAGGTATATGTGACACACAGTAGGCTGCTGATTCAGGGGGAAAAGAATGAGCTTCAAAGTATTGTGGTGATAATGGTGTTGGGAAAACTGGATAGTCACACAAAGTAAAAATAAATCTAGACTACTCTCTAATTACCATTCACAAAAAATATTCAAAATGGACTAGAGTATTTAATGTAAAACAGGAAACCATAAAATACATAGATGAAAAATAAGCAATATGTAATATGTTCTATGACATAAGTCTTAGGTCTTTGGTGACTTGACTTCAGCAACAAGGGAAACAAAAATAAAACCAAATGAGACTATATTTGCTTAAAAAGTCTCTGCAGTTATAGAAATTATTATCAAAAAGAAAAGACATGCTACTGAATGGGAAAATATATTTTCACAGGAGATATTTGATAAGGGTTTAATATCCAAAATATATAAACAAGATATGAAACTCAATAAGAGAAAAAATCAACCCAATAAAAA
Organism: Solenodon paradoxus; assembly: GCA_004363575.1. Lineage (NCBI taxonomy): Eukaryota > Metazoa > Chordata > Mammalia > Eulipotyphla > Solenodontidae > Solenodon > Solenodon paradoxus. Next base: position 163,894 of record RJWH01002799.1, on the reverse strand, counting down.
ACAGTAGAAGATACAAATAGACATTTCTCCAAAGACGATGTACAAATGTCCAACAGGTACATGAATATTCCACATCTCTTGTCATTAGAGAATTGCAAATCAAAGCAACAATGAGATATCACCTCACACCTGTAAGAATGGCTATTATCCAAATGACTGAAAACAACAATTTTTGGTGAAAATATGAAAAAAGGGGAACACTTTTACACTGTTGGTGAGAGTGAAAATTGGTCTATCATTTTGGAGAGCAGTATGGAGATTCTTCAAAACAAATTGAAAATGCAAATTCTATATAATCCCATTATCCCAGTGCTGTATATTTACTGAGAAACACAACACTAATTAAAAGAGATATATACACCTCTATGTTCATTGTACAATATTTACAATAGCCCAGAAATTGTAACAACCTAAACACCCACTGATAAATGAATAGATAATAAAGAAGTATGTATGAATACATAATGGAATACTACTCAGCTATAAAAAGAATAGCTGCAATCCTGCCATTTGCAACGACATAGATGGAACTAAATGAGATTATGTTAAGTGAATGGAATATAAATAATCAAAGCAAAAGAGCAGATAAAACAAACAGAAACTAACTCTTGGACACTGACAACAGAACTTAGGTTAACAGAGGGAAAATGGGATAGAAGTTGTGTGCAGTGAGTAGTGGTGGTTCAACACAGAGGTGGACTATTAGAAGTTTGGTGATGGGTGTGGTGTGTTTCCATACAGTCCATGAAAAGTGAACCTACACGTCAAAACATATATTATTTTGTAAATTGAAATTACCTCAATAAAAATATTTTTTAAATACTATAGGGGCAGAATTCAGATTGGTGTTTGTCAGGGGTTAGAACAGAGGGCTGAGTAGAGAGTGACTATTTAATGAGTATAAGATTTCTTTTAGAGGTGATGGAGATGTTCTAGAATTAGTGGTTATGTCTGTATAACTTTGTGAATATGCTAAAAGTCACTGAATTGTGCACTTTAAAATGGTAAACATTATATTACAGAAATTTTATCTCAATTAAAAGAAAAAATTTAATGCAATGGAATGTCCAAGGCACCCTTGTTTGTTAGCTTGCTGTTTTGTGCGTTATGAAAGAAGGCAGTTTGGATGCACTTTTAGGAGAATTTATGGATTATATTACCTTAAATACCAGAATCTACATAAAACCTCCTTATGAGATGGGCAATAATCATGAAAATTAGTTGCATCATTGAAGGAAGATGTTGTGGGAAAGCAATTTTAAAAAGAATGAAATTTAGAGATGACTTCTGCATTTTTATTTTACTTTAAATAAGTCCAAATTTGTTGACCTTTGCTAGAATGGCAGGTGATCCTGACTTTTATTATTTAGCAGAAACTTTTTGCAAAAGAACATAATCTATCCCTTTGAGATTAAAAAGTTGGTATGTTTTTAATGATTGAAAATTTAACAACTTTTTGAGAGAATCTATGCTATCAAGAAAGCACAGATGTTTAGAAGTTTCCTTCATTATGTTTTTTATCATTGCTGCAAAAATTAATGTGTATGAGTGACACTTATAAAAGCTTCCCTATCTGCACGCTTTATAAAAAACATAGAAAATAAATCTTCAATCCTGCTTAAGTATCTGCCAAAATATATCTTCCAAATGCTGGATTTTCTACTTGTTTTATTAAAACACCTTGATATTAAAAGATAGAAACTCACTGTCCAAGTTTCAACAAAATTTTTACATAATTGTTATACAGCTTATTGAAAAATATTGTTGCAATTAGTTGATGCAGCCAATGATCTGCTTCATCTTTTTGAATCTATGTATTTTTTTCAGTGTTTTTTCTAGCCATGTCAAGCCACCAAAATTTAGTTTTATCAAAATAAATTAAACTTAGAATCAGGCTTTCAAATGGTATCAAGTTCAGAGGGGATTTTGGGGCAGTGACAACAAAGGCAAAGGGAACATAAGCAAAATTAAACAAATAAGACTAGATCAGATTAAGCTCTTCTGTTCAATGAAAGAAATCACTACTAATATGAAAAGGTAACCTACTGATTGGGAGCAGATATCTACACATCATACAACATACAAAATAAAAGATCATAAACCTCAACAACAAAAAAACAAGAACCCACTCAAAAAAATGGACAGAAGATCTGAATAAAAACATTTTCAGAGACGATGCATAGATGACTCATAGACACATGAAAACATTCTCTCCATCACTTATCATGAGCCAAATGCAAATAAAAACACACAAATGAGAAATCACCTCACATCTGCGAGAATGGCTAATAGCAAAAAGACTAGAAACAATAAGTGTTGGTGAAGGTATGGAGAAAAGGAACAAGCACTCTTACATTGTAGGTAGGAATGCAAATTAGTGAACCCTCTTTAGAAAATAATATGGACATTCTTTAAACAAATACAAATGGAACTTCCATTGGATCCAGCAATCCCACTTCTAGGTATACATCCCCAAAATACAAAGACACAAATTAGAAAAAAGATATTTGCATCCTATGTTCATAGCAGCACAATTCACAGTAGCCAATGCACACAGTCAAGCTAAATGTGCATCAACAGCAGACTGAATAAGGAAGTTTTATACATACACACACACACACTATATGGGATTCTACTGCTATTTAAAAAGATGAAATTGTACCTTTTACACCAACCAGAGTTTAACTGGAGGTGATTATACTAAACGAAATAAGCCAGAAAGAAAAAAAGAAAAGTACTGAATGGTTTCTGTCATATGTGAAATATAAAACTAACTAATAAAACACAATGAACTCACAGGATTCAAGACTGTGGTTGCCAGAGGGGATAGAGTAGAGAGGAGTGAGGGAGACAGGGATTGCAAGAGTAAAAATGTGGTGACAGGCACTAGAATACTAGTGGTGGGTGTGATGCGATGTGCACATAGACAGAGGTGCGAATATATTATCTCGAAAATCATATAACAATGTAAATCAAAATCAACAATACAAAATTGGAAGAAAAATATAAATAGTTGAGTAAATAATAAATGAAAAATATCACATTTTCACAAAGAAACAGATTTTCAAAAAGTACAAATCATATTCAATCACATTATTCTCACTTACAAAGTAAATGTTCATAAGACCCAATAGTTTTTATTATTTTATTTAGTAATAATAATAATTTATTTTTATCAAGTCAGATTTATTCCCAGATATGAAAGTTCAGGTCAATATTTAAAAATCAATTAATGTAGTCCATCACATCAATAAACTAAAGAGAATATATCACATGCTGACATCAATGATCATGTTAATGTAGAAAATTCATTTGATTGAATTCAACATCCATTCATGAGTAACAACTCTCAACAAATTAGAAATAGAAAGGAATTTCCTCAACTTGATAAAGAGTATCTACAAAAAGCCTACAGCTAACGTCACACTTAATGGTGAGAAACTCTAAGCTTTCCTACTAAGATCAGGAATAGCACAAGGATGGCCCCTCTTATATGCCTTTTCAACATTGTACTGGGAGCTCTAGTAAATGCAATAAAGCAAGAAAATGAAGTAAAAGTTATACAGACTTGGATAGGAAAAATTAAAATCTCTTTGATCACAGGTGACATGATAGTCTTTGTAGAAAATCTGAAAAAATTGCCAAAAAATTCCTGAAACTACATAGTTATTTAAGTAAGGTTGTGGGATACACTGTTAATATACAAAATTCAATCACTTTTCTAAATACCAGCAGTGAATAAGTGAGATTTGAAATTGAATTACAGTGTAACTTACATCAGCACCCCTCCAAAAAAAAATATGTACAGGATCTATATGAGGAAAACTACAAAAATCTGATTAAAAATTTAAAGAATGAGATAAACAAAGAGATGTTCCATGATCATAGAAAGGAGGATTCAATATTATCAATATACCAGTTCTTCCCAACTTACTATATAGATATAACACAATCCCAGTCAACATTCATTTTATGGGAAAATTATTTTTATGGATATCAACAAAATCATCATAAAGTTCATACGGAGAGACTCAGAATAACCAACACCATACTGAAAGAGAAAAATGAAGTTTGGAGGACTGAGGACTACCCTATTTCAAGACTTGCAAAAAGTATAGTAATCATGACTTTATGATATTGGTGAGAGAATAGACAAATAGATCAATAGAAGAGAATTAAGAATCCATAAATAGACTCATACAAATATAGTCAACCAATCTTTGACAAAAAAAAAAAACCAAAAGCAATACGATGGAGAAAAGATAGTCTTTTCAACAAATGGTACTTGACACAACTAAACACCTACATACAAAAAATGAATCTAGACACAGACCTTATAATCTTACAAAAAGCAACTTAAAATGGATCATAAATCTAAATGTAAAATCAAAACTATGAACACCTAGAAGATAACAAAAGTAAATCTAGGTGACCTTACGTTTAGTGATGACTTTTAAGGAACAACACCAAAGGTACAATCCATGAAAGAAATAATTGATATGCTGCAATCCATTAAAAGTAAATCTCTGCTCTGTGAAAGACACTGTTGAGAATGAGAAGAAAAAAAGACTGGTAGAAAATATGTGCAAAATACATATCTGTTAAAGGTCTGGTATCAAAAAAAGACACCTCACTAAACAAGATGTACAGATGACAAATTGCAAACAGAAAGATGCTCAACACTGTATGTCATTAGAAAATCACAAATTGAAACAACATTGAGATACCATTACATATCTACTATAATAGCAAAAATCCAAGACCCTGACAACAGCACACCAAATGCTGGCAAACATGTGGAGCAATAGGAATTCTCCTTCATTGTTCATGGGAATGCAAAATGGTATAACCACTTGGCAGTTTGATTTTTTTTACAAAACTGAATGCATTCATACCACACCACCCAGCAATTGTGCTCTTTGATATTTACTCAGAAGTATTAAAAACATGTGTCCACAAAAACTCCTGTACAGAGATTTGTATAGCAGTCTTATTCATAATTGTCAGAATTTGGAATCAACCAAGATTACTTCATCAGGTGAATGAGAAACAAAGTGTGGTACATCTATGCAATGGAATATTATTCAACACTAAAAAATTACCTGTCAAGTCATGAAAAGAACCTTAAATGCATTTTACTAAGTGAAAAAAGTCAACTGAAAAATATACATTTTGTATGCTTCCAACTATATTATATTCTGGAAAAAGCATAACTATAGATCAGTAGTTTGACCAAGGGTCAGGGGAAAGGAAAAGATGAATAGATGGAGTACAGAGGGTTTTTGGAGCAGTGAAACTAGTCCATATACTACTACAACAGTGAATTAGGTCATTTAACATTTTCCAGAACCATAGAATGCATAAAACTAAGGGTCAATCCTAATGTAAGCTATGGACTTGGGGTGATGATTGGAACAAATGGGCCACTCTGGTGCAGGATGTTGATAGTGGGGGAAACTTTAGGTGTGTGGTCGTAGGGGAAAGAGGGGAACTCTGACATTTTTACTCAATTTTGCTATGAACTTAAAACTGCTCTAAAAATTTGTTTCTTGAAAAGATCACATCCAGAGCCGATTTTTCAATTTTTAATGTGCAGCCCATCAGTATTTAGAGTATGCATCCTCAATAAACGTACATTTGTCTTTTGTAAGTTTCTAAGTATTGAAAATAATTAAATTACCACATATGTGCTCTATAAAATAATCTGAAAATAGACACTTCATAACACTTTTTAAAATACTGCTTAATTTACCCTTTCAGAACTTTGTAGTATAGGTTTTTTAATATATATAATGAAAAATAGTCATGAATATAGTTTATAAATATGAAGTTGCACATCATTAGGAGTAAGCTCAGAATTTTTTTATTGAGAGAGGTTCAAGTTCCAGAGCTGAGATAAGAAGCTGGGTGCAGGAATTCTACCTGGTTGGTGATCCTAGAAGCAAGAGTGAAGGAATAAGGATCATGAGACAGGGAAGAAGGAAAAGTCATGAGTTGTTTAACTGGCTATCTCTGTGGGCAATGGAGACCTAGTCCCACTGGATATCCTCTGAAGAACTACTGAATGTGCTCCAGAACTGAAATTGTTCCTTCACAAGATAGGATACTGGAGCATCTGATTCCTCCCATCTCCCATTAGTGGCAGTCCCCCCTTAACTCCACCCACACACATACCTCCAGACTGTCCTGTGTGGGCTGAATAAGTTCCTGAAAGCAGATAGAAATGACTGACATTTGGTATGGGACTCTGTGGAAACTGTCCACCATAAGAGATGTGGCTTCGAACACCAAAAGCATTTGCTTCCAAGATTATGTTAAAACAAGTTTGTTGAGGAAATTAAGGTATGATTCGCCCTCATCCTTTAAAGGAAGCATATCTTTGCAAACATCAATTACATTATTACACTAATTATTATTTATTGCTTTCACATATATTTTCTTTCCATTCTCCTGAGAGGAGCTTGAGGATATCTGGCATCAGACTGAACTAGGTGAATATCCTGAACCCTTATTTGTTGGTTATGAAATTCTTGTGAATTACTTTTCTTTTTCTCAGTTTCAGTTTCACACTGACAAGTTATTTTATTTTTCTCAGTTTCAGTTTCAGCATCTCTACATTGGAGATAATGATGCTTACCTCTAGGGATAAAGTTAGGATTAAAATGAGATAATATGTGTGTAAATCACCTGCCACAAAAAGCCAACCAATAAATTAAAGCTTGAGGTTGTTTTTTTTGTTTTTGTTGTTGTTTCATTTGTTGCCTCTCCTATACTTGAACACAGTAGATATATAGTTTGAGAGTTAAAAGTAGAAACCTTAAGGCACAAAATCTTGAGTTCAGAGCCAGACTGCTGAATACCCAGAAGCTTGAGTAAGATCCTTAAAGTATTGTTGAAAATATGCCTAGTGAGTTAACTCACCTCTTAAAGCATATTTAGAATAACATTTACATTGGACATCTAACTCTTGATTTTTTTTCTTTCTTGAGATTTAGTATCTCACAGTAAGTTGGCTAACTTTTCTTTTTAATTATGGAGACTTTAAATAGATATAAAATAAAGAGCATCATGTAGAGAGCCCCTATTATCCAATATCAACATTATCAATCTTTTTCATTTTCTTTCATCTATATCCTCACTCACTTCTACCTTTTATTATTTTGCAGCAAATCATAGACAGTAGAGTCATCTTAGCTGTAAATATTTCAGAATGCATCTCCGAATTATGAGGATTCTTCAAGAAGCATAAACATAATACTGTTATCATATCTTGCAAATTAGTAATTTGTTAACATCATCCAATACTCAGTGCTCAAATTTCCATTACCTCATAATTCATTTGTTGTTTGAACCAATATCAGAATGAACTCAAAACATTGTAATTGAATAATCAGTCTCTTTAATCCCTTTAATCCTGAAACTGTCCCTCTATCTTCTTTTTTTTTCCTTTTAATTTGTGGAGACACTTGATTATCTGTCCTGTTGATTCCCCACAGTCTGTATTTTGCTGAATGCATCTTCATGGCATCATTTAATGTTTTCTGTTTTCGTATTTCCTGTCACTTGATATCAGAATCTAGAGATTTGATCAGATTCAGGTTGGCTTTTATTTGGATGAAAATACTTCATAAATGGCTGTGTGTTCTTCCATTAGGAAGTACATAACATCTGGTTATTTCTTTGTGATGTTACCAACCACTGATGTTCAATGCTTCGATCTATTAATCTCCTAGGAGTCACAAACCAACACACTAGGTCATCAATAAAGATTTTAAATAAGGACTCATCTGAAAGTAATCCCCAGCAACTCTGTTAGATAGCTCTTTCATAATCGGTAAAGTCACAGAAGGGTGATTAAACAGGGCACTTTGCATTATCCTAACATCCCTTTGCTCATGGCTTTTCAATTTGTTTGAATCCATTGAGACATCTCAAAGTCTAGATTCAGTCAAATTTGGCCCTGGAAGAAACTCATCATTAAATACCAAGCATGTGACATGTTCCATACTCTCCGGACCCACCACTTCCATAATTCACTGAAAGGGAACAGTTCACTGTAGTAACATAAGGAATACTCTTTTCACCATTCTTGGGCTCTCTGACATTATAACTGAGCCAGCTGTGTCAGAGGAGATTTTGCCGTCAGATAAGTCCCTATTTAACATCTTTACCAATGACCCAGAGTAGCTCAAACTACGAATGAACGAGTGAGCACTGAATTGAAAATAAAGAGAGGTCATTTCTGAAACGGAGAAGATGATAGCAATGTGTTGTGGTGGTGGGTATGAGAAAGTTAACTGCATATGATCTGGTTGCCTGGGAATGGGTCAGACTTGCTGCTTTACTCCAGGATATGTAGGAGAATGACTGATCCATCACTTGGAAGGATGTCTGGACTGAAAAAGAAATGTATGAGAATAATGAGGGTGCCTGCATCAATATTACGTAACAAATACTGAAGAGAGATGAACACAGAAATTACAGAACTTCACATGCCATTTTTTATTTTCAAAAAATATAAGAAAATTAGATTATGATAAATTAAGTTCTAAGAAAAGAATAGATACAGGAAAGCAATCTTTATTGCTTTATAAAGAATTAATAGAATTCTTCATTTTAAATTACTGCATATACACTATGTAAAATTGCTCTTGATTTTAAAGAGCATTGATTTTTCTGGAATAACAAATGCATTAGCAAACTGGAAAAATCCATGTGGTCCAAACCACACAGCTTCTGGGAAGGACAAAAGCTTAAAGTTCATACCCGGAGACTCATTATAGAGTGATCACCAAATAGTCTTTTGCATATGTCAAGTACTTTACAAACTCCGTTAATCCTGACAATATTGTGAGGTTGCTATTATTATCTCCATTTTATTGATGAGGAAATTGAGGCTCAGAAAAGCTAAATGACTTTCCCAAGGTTCCTCAGCTATTAAGATGCAGAGCCTATTTTTAAACTCTAGATCTGTCTGTCCAAACCTTTGCACTACTGTGTCTCTAGACATTTTGAAATCAGAACAAGAACATGACATTTAAGAGCATCTTCATCTAAATGGCCCATCAAAAGTCACCACACAGCTTGTCCCAAGCTCAACAAATAAACACAGTGCTCTTAACAGCTACATTCTACCATCAATGAGAAACCTAACACTTGAACTATGGTCCTGAAGGTCAGCCTTGAATCCATTATGTCTTAGTCTTTCCATCAGTGACCTGGGGGACAGAACCATAAGTCTGCCCAACATGCTTACATATAACAGCATTCTGGGCATGGGAAATTACAGGAAATATGCTACCCTGAGAGCTGTGCAGTATGAAAAAAAAGCCTAGTAAAATTCAGGAAACAGTCGGAAAGCAAGAGAAAGGAGATTAGCAAAAGTAATCTGCAGGATTCGATACAATAAAATTCAGTACAGCCATGCACATATATGACTAAAACCTCTAAAAACATAATTCCTGAACATGCTAGTTAAATAGCTCTGTAATTTAATCAATGTCCAAGAGAGACCATGTAAGCAAGAATATTGTATACAGGATTTTAAAGATTCCTTTCATTGTGGAGTATACTCTTCTGATTCCTATCACTTAAAATTCAGAACGTCTGCATGAATAGCTTCAAAGATTACTGAATTCTGTAACTGTAAAAATCTATGAAGGAAACTAGGAGTTTTGCAATAGCCAAAAAGAAAAACAGGAATGATTTAACAGTGGTGTCTGTGGAAATCATAAGTTTAATCTTATTGAATAGGAGATGACAAACTTTTGGAATTTTTTTAAAATTCCAAAGCATGCTTCTAATATTAATCCATTTCACTTAATAATTAGCTCTATCAAAGTTTTACTTGGCACATCCTGGTGGAGTAGCAGTTAGGTCAATTGCCTCCAAAGGAGCATAGGTCATATACCCCTGGCCTAGAGTCCCAGGCCCAGGAGGAGACAACCAGTGTGAAAACTAAATGAAAAATAAAATAAAAGCTTCTTCCTATCTCTTAGCGCCTGCCTACTTGCCTTCATTCTTCCTGCACCTTTCCTTAAAATTCTTTTATCTTCTATTTAACCCAAATTCCAGATTTTTCTTATTCTTTTTTTTTTTGCCTGGAATGTTGTGAGAAAGCAATTGCTCTCCATAGTTAATTTTTCAAAAATTAATTTGATATTTTCTGCATTTCTAAACTTTCCATTTTGAATGTTCAAAGACAAATAAAAACAAACAGATTGGGACATCCTGGGAAGAAAATCATGTTAGGAGATAAAAGTTATAACACATAGATATTTCTATTCCTAAAGGAGGTCAGAAGAGTGAAAAAATTCTATAGCGCCATTGTCATAGTCAAATTATTCTTTCCAGTTGGGGGATTAGCTCTAATTTATCCTTTTGGCTTAAGTCTCACTCAAGCATCACAAAACCTAAGAGTTGAAGAACAGCAACAGCAACTTAGTTTTATAAAGCACTTTACAGTTTATAAATCATTTTTGCATTCTTTTTCTATTTGATCAGCCTACAAACTACAAGGGAGACAGTGTGGGAATGTTGGTTCTTTCCTGGCAGATAGAGGCCCTATCTTCTCAGGAAATGTTGGTGAAATCATTACGGCAGAAATAATAGAGCATTCATATGTCCCCTGTATTAGTCAGGGTAACCCAGAGAAACAGAACCCATAGGAAATAAAAGACAGATCTATATGTCTCTATATAATCTGTTTCTCTATATAAGGAAATTTATTATATGGAACTGGCTCATGCGATTTTGGAGACTAAGTCTTAAGATCTACATCTGGCAAACTAGAGATTCAAGACAGCTAATAGTGAAGTTTCCAGTCTGGGAATGACAATCTGAGAAACAGAGAGCTGACAGGATAAGCCCAGTTCAAGGCCAAAAAGAAGACATGTCTCACGCTCAGTCAGGCAGAAAGGGCCAGATCTTCCTTCCTTCCCCTTTTCTGTTCAAGGCCACCACAGAGGATGATGCCTACCCACACTGGGGAAGGTAATCTGCTCTACTCAGTCTACCAAGTCAAATGCCAGTCTCTTCAAATGCTAGAAACAGTTCTTACAGGCATACTCAGAAATAATATTCACCCAAATATCTGGGAAACCCCTGGTTCAGTCAAGTTGATAGATGAAATGAATCATCACATACTCTAATCTCACCTTAAGAGGGCAGTTTTCACTTCTAAGAGACTCTATGAAGTGGCCTCCACCTTTGCTCTGTCCCAGGCTCTACCTGGGTGGTCACTTCAGGACACTTCCTTCCAAGGAAGCCAGAAAAAAATCCACTCTGAAGATCCCATTCAATGTTGGACACCACAAACCTATCCAAGTGAAAACAGAAAGTCATTCACAAAATCCAGGACAGGGCAATCATCAGTGAGAATTAAAGAAACTCTCTAAATGCAGAGAGAGATAACATGACATTCAGTTAGAAAAACACAATAAAAATATTTGGTGTGGTGCAACTTGAAGAGGCGTTTAATATGATTCTTGAATAAGACTGAGATGGATTCTTATACCATCTCTGTCCCTTCTCATATGGTCAGGACATGTTAGCTAATCTCTCCAATCTTCCATTTATTCACGGGTAGCATGGGGGTTAAAATATATCATCAGAAGCTGCTGATAGACACATGAATGTCTCTCACAACTTCATGTGGAATGAAAAAAATCCAGACACAAAAGAATATCACACTATATGATATCATTTATGTATACTTTCAAAATAATGTATAGGAATAGAAGTCAGAATAGTACTAACCTCTAGATAAGAATTAATTGACAAAGGAGAGAACTGTCTGTAACGATGAAAGTGGTCTGTATCCTGTGGTGTGGCTAATACATGCATCAAAATTTACCTAATTGAACACTTTGTGCATTTTACTAAAAAAAACTCAATAAAATTTCAATATTCATATCTTATTGAGCTATTGCATGCAATGAATGAGATAATAAAAGAAAGTGTCTTCTGCTGGAGTACTTAAACACAGTAGACATTCAAGGAATGATGACTAGAATGTTTTTCTTTAAAATAACTAACTTCAGATATCTTAAGTCTGCATCATTTAGAAATTCAAGAGGATTCCAGAGTAGGGGCAAATGTTTGGGATTTTATGCTCCTTCCTTCAATAACTTACTGTGGCTTTCCTCATCATCTCAGCACTCTACTGTCAACAAGCAGGCAGGTGGGTACTGTGCCAAAAAGCTGGCAGAAGGCGAGGGCCCATAGATAAATAACCCTGGATAGCCCCACACAAGTCTACTGCCCGCAGGAGGATGCAGAGAGGTCTGGCTAGGGAAGGATTCTCAGACAAGAGAAAATGAGCGCCAGACGAGGACCCCAGAGACAGACTGAATGGAAGAGTAAAAGCAATGGGGCAGTACCCCTCTTCTGGAACTCTGTGACAAGACAGGGCCTAGCAGGAACAAAGCAGGAGGAAAGTAAAGTTCTTTCTCAGTACATAGTCTGAGCAGTAGGCTTATCCCAGAGACTGGGGTGAAATTAATCCTGAATGGCTCCTGTTTGCTCTTCTACCAATCAAGTTATCAGAATTGTCTTGGATTGAACACTAGAGCAGCCCTTCTCAAATATTAATGTGCATAAGAATTGCTTGGAGATCCTATCAAGATGCAGATTCTGATTCAATAGTTCTACAATAGTACCTGAAATACTGCATTTCTAACAAGTTCCCAGGTGATAGCCATGGGTTTTTCAGTCCATAGATCACACTGAGATTAGCAAGAATCTCCTAGAAGATGCACTTTTTAGCCAGAATCAGATGAATAAAGAGGGAAATAGCAACATCCCCCACACACACACACACATGCCCACACACAAACACAGCATAAAAACCATGGAAGTCAATATTTTATGAGGCAGTCTAAGAACCCCAATCTTATTTATTCTGTGTTTAAAACACTGCCATAGATTGTGTTGCAAAGAGATTTATAGCTTTTAATCTTCTCATATAGCACAACTGCTAAATACAGTATAATATATGTGACAGGAATTAGTCCAGAATTTATTTAAGACTTTTTCCCCCTCAGTTCATATGTCAAAAGATTGCCATTTCCAATTATTTATTAGGGATGTGATGTTTTTCAAGGTGGATGCATTACTCTTGTTATCTGCTTTCAATTAGCTGAGAATTTACTATGCTCAGCCAAATGTCCATTCATCAGCAAATTCCAGATTCCTGGCAGTCTGATTAACTTCTCAGAGTTCTTCCTTTATAGTTAAATAAATGAAGTTGTCTATATCTCATTCTTTGTTGCTTATGGAAAGAAGCAGAATAGGTTTTGGAATTAAAGAAGGAAGAGCAGGAGAGGGGCAAGAAGAGGAAGGTGGAAGAGGAAGAAAAGGGAGGAGGAGAAAGAGGTGGTGGTGAAAAGGAGAGAGAAAAAGGGAAGGAGGAAAAGAAAAAAAAAGCCTCAAGCAATCAAAAATATTATAAATAGACAAAAAAAAAAAACCCTATTCTTAGACCAAGAGCTACATCACCCTAGAGATTTTCAGCCATATAAAAAGCCAGGAGTTTGGAAGTGCAGTTTCTTCAGCAAAAGATCGAAGGCCTTGAATTTGGCCCATCAGTTCTTGCTGTGGAACACAATTAAAGCATGAGCTTTTCAACCAATGAGGCCTGACTCTGGATCGCAACTAAGCCATTTAAAACTGGAATAAGCTATCCAGACTTTATTTTTAACTCTAAGTTTCCTCTTCTGTAAAATCACAATAATGATTAACTTGCAGATTTGTCATGAATTTAGATGAAATGGTATTTATTTAGCAATGACGTAAGCTAAGGCAATCCTGATTTTTGTTTCCAAACTTGGTTCAAACTACAATCAATGTGTGCAGAGGACCCTAAATCACTTTCAATCTCTCTAGGTTCTTGGGGAGGGATTAGGGATAAAGGGATTAAGGTGGTTAATGTTTGTCCCACAAATGACTGACCACAGCTCTTTCTTCTCCTGAATTAATTGTACATGAATTCCCCACTGTGTGTACGACATAAGCCCTCCCTGTTCTTCCTAATATAATCACACACATTCAAAACTCAGAGCACTCATGCAAAATTATATGTATGTAGTGTATTTTATTACTGATGGTCTGGGGAGAAAGAGAGGTTTGCATTGTAGCATTTCACACACTTAAAATTGAATTTTTGCCATCCTGCACTTGTAAACTTGCAAGACCATTTTTGTTAACTCTAACTCCAGCTGTCAAATATGTGACTAAACCTCTTTCAATCTTCTCTTTATCTGTCTATCTGTCTCTTCCATTCTTCTTGGGAAATGAGAGGAGTGCAATAAAACAAAACCTAAATCCACTTGTAGCCCCATACTCAGATCAGTTTAGGCCTCCCTTGGCACTGACCTCACTTTTGGGAGTTGGACCACGTTGGACCTGAGTCTTGATATCTCATTGACTCTTCAATGTGCTTTTCTAGGGAAACAATCTCATATCAAGGATTTTTGTCTAAGTGACTCCAATCACTGTATTAGAGTCATCAGTCAGACAACTATGGTGCAAGCTTGATGCATAATACATATAGGTATTCAACAAAGATAGCTCTCACCTTAATGTTTACGAAATACCAAACTAGTTTATCATTGTTGGTGTCGTTGCTATGATCATTATTATTACGAAGCAATTTCTCTAGGAATCAAACTATAAAATTTCCCTTCTCATAAAAGCAGCCCCAGAAGGATGCTCCTGACTCTAAGCTGGCTATTGCCAGTGCCCATGGCAATTTTCTCCACTTGGCTGTTTTTATTTGTTGGCTTTAGTTACAAGGGGACTTACTGAGTTTTCTACTCACCATGCATCTGCACATATCATGCAGTGGCATTGGGGACTTATAAAATCTGTTTCTTTTAACACAATGAATTCTGAGTGCACATGAAATCACCAGGGAAGCTTGCGTGAAATGGAGATTCTGAGGCTCTGCTTTAGCCAGTCTGGAGTAGGGCCCAGAAACATGGTCTTTTAATAAGCCTCCCAGGAAGCTCCAATGCAGGGGTCCATGAAAGCAGTTTTTCTGCAGATGGTCTCCTTGAAACAAACACCGCCCAAAACTCAAAGTCACCAATGATTGCTCAAATAAATATATTGAGAGTTTTTTGTAATTCTTTAACATAGAATATCTCCAAAATCAAGTACTTTCAGGATTAAAGCACATTTAAACAATGCTAGTTTCTTTTTCAAATAATATGTTCGCTACATCTTTTTTCAAATGCCAAATACCTGTTAAGATAAAATACCACTAAACTAAAAGCAATGATACTTACAGTTAATATTTGAAGTTATATATAATATATATTAAATATATATAATAACCATATTATATAATGTCAAAAATAACCTGAAACAGAGAAAAGAGTTTAATTATGAATAATGTTTGCCAATTTATTTCTAAATAAAAATACTGCAATATGCCCAGAAAATCTTGAAACATTAAAATATGTACTTATTAAAAGGAATACACACATTTAGAAGCTTTTTAAAAAGCTAAATCAAAGAAAGTGTGCCAGTCACCCAGGTCAGTGCCCAGGCTGGGGAGGAAATACTCCTGCTCCCACCAAAGCTGGCAGATGCCACCAAACTGGAACCAAATATCTTCATACAGGTGAGTGAGAGAAAAGACTCAGCCTCTGCCCGCTGCCTACTTTAGCAAATTCCAAAAGACGTCAGCTCTCAGAGGACCCTGTGGACATAATCTACAAGCCACTACCTAGGAATAATCCAAAGAAAAAGAAAAGGAAAGCCATTGTGCTAAATTCAAAGCAAAGAAAAAAAAGCACGTCAAATTTTAAATTTTCCCAAAACAAAATATGAGTGGCCCCAAAAGAGGAAAAAACCAGGAGCTTCCCAGAGAATAATTATATTGAGACTGACAGGGACAACCTAACAAATAGAGAACTCAAAATAATAGTTACCAAAAAGCTTAATGAGATGTAAAAGGCACAATCGTCTTTCTAAAAGTAATTGAAAGAATTCAAAAAAAGTAACAGATCAAAAGGAGTTCTTCACAAAGGAGACTGGAGCCATGAAAAAAGAGTCCTAGTAGAAATACTAAAGATAAAAAAATACAATCAATTAATTGAAGATAAACTTGGAAAGCTCCATTAATAAACCTAATCTCACAGAGGAACAAATTTTAGAAATTGAAGACAAGAGCACAGAGGCAACCCTCACAAAAGAGGATAGAATAATAAGATTGAGGCACAATGAATAAACTCTGAAGAAAAATATGTATAATAGCTATCCCAGGAGGATAGGACAGGGAGAGAGGAGCAGGAAAATTATTTTTAAAGTTTTATCAGAGAATTTTCCACATCTGTCACAGAATACAACCATAGAGATCCAGAATCAGATAGAATACCAATATTTGGAAATGTAAGAAGACCTACCTAAGACACATTGTAGTAAAAATAATAAAAGCAAATAATAAATAAAAATTACTAAAGCTACTAGATAAAAGAGAAGCATAGCCTACAAAGGTACACCCATCAGGCTATCATAAGCTTCTCAGCAGAAACTCTACAGGCTGGGAGAAAGTGGAGCAAAATATTCAAAATAACAAAAGACAAAAAATACCAACCGAGAATAACCTATTCATTTGCATGAATGCAATATCCACTCAAATACAATGAAAAAAGAAAGGTCTTCAATGATAAACAAAATTTAATGCATTTTTCCATTAAAAGAAATCCTAAAAGTGGCTCTACAACAGGGACGACAAAACCAAAAAGTCACCAAATCCCAAGAATGGTATTAAATATCAAAACAAAATCAGAAACTAAGACAACACCAACAGGAGAGAACAAAAAATCACTAAAGAGGGAAAAAACTATGAAATCCATATGGATACATAACTGTGATACAATATGAGCTCATTAAAAACCATCATAAAGTGGTAAAATTAGAGACAATTCGCATGGTAGCCACGAAGCATAATTCTAAAAAGATGCATAGCTTGAAAGTAGACAAAGAATCAACATAAAAAAAAAATCCAGAGGAAAAGGAAAACCAAAAATAAATGAGAAAATAAGCAACAACAAAGGATCAAATAGCATCAGTAAAGCCCTACATATCAGTTATCACCCTAAATGTGAATGGATTAAGTTCACCAATCAAAAGAGGCAGAGTGACTAGATGGATCAAAAAACAGCACCCATAAATATTATGCCTACAAACAACACACAAATACAAACAAAAACATAGGTTGAAAACCAAGGGCTATGGAAAATAAATCAAAGCAATAATGATGAAAGGAAATAAGAAACTGCAATATTAATATCAGATAAGATAAACTTCCAACTAAAAAAGATATCACAAGGCAAAAATGGATACTATCTTACGATCAAGGGAGCCATCTACCAAAAGCTATCATTAACATATATTCATCCAATGCGAGACCATGTAAATGTATAAAACAAATATTGAGTGAATGAAAAAGAGACATTGACGGTAATACATTTGTAGTAAGTAACTTCAATGTCCCACTTACAGTAATAGATAGATAATCAAGACAGATGCTAAATGAATACTAGATTGCATGGGCACAATGCATATGCAGAGTTTTTTACTCCAACAAATAAGACTAAACGTTTTTCTCAAGTGTACGTGGAACACTCTCAAGAATAGACCATATCCTGGGACACAAACCATGTCTTAGTAAATTTAGCAAAACTAAAATTATGGAAAGCATTTTCTCTGACAAGAATGGGAGTGAAACTAGATATGAATTACAACAAAACAAGAATGACAAAGATACACAGATTGAACAACATACCTCTGAAAAATTCCTGAATAACTCGTGAAATTAGAAATGAAAATGAAAATGATCTGGAAACAAATGCAAAAGAAAGGACAAGCTATCAGTACATGTGGGATGTGGCAATGTAATTCTGAGAGGAAAGTTTATAACCTTACAAGATTATATCAAAAACCAAGATAGAGCCCAAATTAAGTATCTAGCCACACATCTTGAAGGAATTTGAAAGGGAAGAATAATCTTCTTCCCTTTCAATTTCCTTCAGGTGTGTGGAAGGGATCAGGTTAAGTGAAATAGCTCAGGCATAAAAAGAGAAAGACAGGATGATTTCACTCATATGTGGTATGTGATGAAATGAAGAAAATAAACAGATAAATCACACCAAAAACTCACAGGACACAGGATGATGTGGGAGGGTTTTGAGGGAAGAGGGAAGGTGAGAGGCAACGGGTGGTGGTGGGGGACATGGAAACTCTGGTGGAGAGTGTGGTGTGCAGTAGCCATGGACGGAAAGACTTCAATATCTTAAAATAAGTATGGCTTTGTAAACAAAAGAAACAGTAATAAAATAATTATATTTTTAAAAAGAAAGGGAAGAGCAATAAAATCAAAATTCAGTGGAAGGGAGTAAATATTAAAAATTAGAGCAGAAATAAATGAAACTGAAAACAAAAAAACCCGTGCAAAAAATCAATGAATCTAAAAGCTGTTTCTTCGAAAAAATAAACAAAATTGAGACTCATAGTTAGACTTACAGAAAAAAGAGAGAGAAAACCCTAATAACAAGAATCAGAAATAAAAGAGATGAGATTATAACAGACATTGCAGAAATACAAAGGATCACAGGAGACTATTCCAAGCACCTATATACCAGCAAATTCATAAATCATGAAGAAATGGACAGATTTGCAAATATTACAACCTTCCACAATGGAACCAGGAAGAGGCAACTTGAATAAATAAATCACAAGCACAGAATTCTAAGGGGCAGTCAAAAACCCAGGAACACATGGCTTCACTAGCAAATTCTACCAAAACATTCAAAGAAGAGCCAATTGTCATCTTCCTAACACTCATCAGCAAAATCAAAGAGGATTCCCAATTCTATGAAGCGAACGTTACCTTAATTCAGTAAGTAGAAAAAGATAGCACTAATAAAGGAAATTGAAGACCAATATCACTGATGAATGTAAATGTAAAAATTCTTAACAAAATCTTGGGAAAACTGAAATCAACAGAACATCAAAATATTATATACCATGATCAAGTCAGATTTATTCAAGATGCAAAGCTCATTTGACATAGGCAAATCAATGTACACCATGTCTATAATACACCATGTCAACACAGAGAAAATTAAAAATTATATGATCCTATCAAGAGACACAGAAAAGTCATTTGACAAGATTCATCACCTATTCATGAATAAAACTCTCACCAAAATAGGGATAGAAGGCACATACCTATAGCAATATGTGAAAAATCCACAGCTAACATCATATTCAATGGTGAAAAATTGAAAGATTTTCCAAGATCTGGAACAAGGCAAGGATGCCCAATCTCACCTCCACTATTCAACATAGTTCTGAAAATCTTGACCAGAGCTTGCTGATGAAAAAAAATCACATTAAAGAAGTTCAAATGTGAAAAGAATAAATAAAACTATCATTATTTGCAGATGACATGATATTATACCTAGAAAATACTAAAACTGTTGGAAAAAAAATAAATGAGTATAGCAAAGTAACAGCATATAAAATCAACACACAAAAATCAGTAGCATTCCTATGTACAAATAATAAAGGAGAGGAAAAGGAAATTAATAAAGAAACCCATTCACAATATCACCAAATAAGAAAAAAAAAATACCTGGGAATAAACTTAACAAAGGAAGAGAAAGAACTCTATATAAAAATAAAGGCCTTAAAAAAAAAGAAGACACAAAGCGATGGAAAAACATTCCATGCTCATGGATTGAAAGAATTAGCTTAGTTGAAATAACCATGCTACCCAAAACAATATACAGTTTTAATACAATTCCTATCAAAATTTCCAGGACTTTTTCCATGAAAATTGAACAAACAATACCAAAATGTATATGAAAACACAAATGACCTCAAATAGCCCAAGTCATCATCAGAAAAAAAAAAGAAGAGAAGCAGAGAAATCACACTCCCTCATTTCAAATTACACTATTGCGTGATCATCATCAAAACAGTAGGGTATAGGAATAATAAAACACACAGATCAGTGGAATAAAATGTTAATCTATGACAGAAGAGTCAAGAGCATACAATAGAGAAGGAAAGTCTATTCAACAAACGGTGCAGGGAAAACTGGACAAACGTGCAAAAAGTCAAACTAGATAACTCATTTGCACCATACACAGAAGTCTACTCAAACTGGATCAAAGACATGGGCATAAGACCAAAACCATGAAGTACATAGAGAAAAATGTAGGAAAAAAAATGTTCTATGACATCAACTTTAAAGACATCTCAGGAAGGGACACCTATGGTAAAAGAAACTTAAGTAAAACTAAACAAGTGGGATGACATCAAATAAAAAACTTCTGTACAGGGAAAGAAACTGCCACTAAAACAAAAAGACAACCCACAGTATTCACACAACGTGCATCAGACAAGAGATTAATTTCCAAAATATATAAAGAGCTCATATACTTCAATAACAAAAAAGAAATGACCCACTTAAAAAATGAGCAGAACTTAATAACTATGTAAAGAAGATACACAAATTGCCTACAGACACATGAAAAAATGTTCTATATCACTTTTCATTGGAGAAATGCAACTAAAAATCTCAATAAGATATCAACTTACATCAGTGAGAATGGCCTATATCAAAAAAAATTTGTAACAAGTGTTGGAGTGAGCATGAAAAAAAGGAATTCTCCTTATACTGTTCATTGGCATATAAATTATTGGCTATTCCTAAAAAATTGATAATGTATCTGTCATTTGATCCAGCATTTCCACTTTTAGGCATCACCTAGAGAATACAAAATCTCTAATCAAAAAAATTCTCTGCACCCCTGTGTTCATAGCAGCACATTTCACAATAGCCAGCACATGGAAACAACCAAAAGGGCTGTAAACGGATGGATAAAGAAGTTGTGGTCTATATACCCAATGGAAGTTTATGCAGCTGTTAAAAAAAAATTGTGGTTTTTGAAACTATCTAGGCTGAACTGGAAGGGTTTTCACTAATGTGTGGACTATAAAGAAACAAAACAAACACAAATCCCAAGGGAAGGAAAAAGGGAACAAGGTGGCAGTAAAGGGTACTGAATTCTGGTGGTGAGTTGGTGTGAAATACTCAGACTGAGGTATGATTTCAAGATCCTAAAATGAATATAATAATGTAAAAAAGAAACAATAAAATTATTATTGAAAATTAAAGAAGTAATTAAATAAAGGCTAAAATCTCATCAGGTCTCTCATTTCAAATGCTAATTAATTGGAAAAATTGAAATATTTATGTTAATGGTGAGTGCTGAGCAAATTTTTAACATGACAATGAATTTTCAGTCCTTGTCTTCACTCTTTTCAGGCACAATTTGAGTAAATTTGTAGAGGGAATGGTGGTAAGTAAAGGGATATCTCTCTCTCTCTTTAACCTCTTTACTCAATCGATCACCTGCTTCTACTCAGTTCTTCTAGTTCACTCCTAAACCTCTCTCTGGAGATACTACTCATGTGAAGGCATCAAAAATTACTTCTCTCCTAGACTTGGAAGTAACTTCCCACTTGTTTAATCTACATCAGTTTTCTCTACATTTTCGTCTGTCATTAATAGTTATTAAAATAATTACATTCAAATATAATAGAATATTGCTTCTATTTATAGCTTCATTCCTTTTCAGATTTCTAATATTATTTATTCTTTCTTCTCTCTTTTGCCTGTTCAGATATTGTGATGTTACTAACCTTTCAGAATTTTTTTAGTTTTGATGATAAGTCTAATTTTCTTTCATTTATATCTCAGTAAACTGTGCTTTCATCTTAAAAAACAGAAAAAAGAAAATGAAGCTTACCATACTGCTTAATTATAAATTTGTCCCAAGTTTCTTGGATGTTCAGACACCTTATAGAACAGCATTACATCACTATAGTTACATGATCCAGCTTTATCTGGGACCATATTCTCTCCCTTCCTTCTTCCCTTTCATTCCTCCCTCCTCTCTTTTCTTCTTTTCTCCTTCCGTTTCCCCTTCTTCCTCTCCTTTTATCCCCTCCATCTCCCTCTCTCCATTTATCTTTCCTTCCTTTCCTTTCCTTCTTCCTCCATTCCTTTCTGTTTCTTTCCACAAGTATTCCAGAGACCCTAAAGCATGTAAAGGCCCCTGCTATACATGGGTATAGATGTATGAGGAGGCTGTTATCCCAAAAATAAAAGGTCGAGTTCCTGCTCTTAAAGAAGATTCTCCTTAGGTATAAAACATAAACATGTGAAAAATTTAAATGTTATTGCAAATCAGCATCTCAATTAGATGAGTCATTCAGAGAGGGTGTGCTATAAAATTCTGGGGCAAAAATGTCACACTGTCCAATATGGTACAGATCATTTCCTAAGCAATTCATTATGCTATGTGAAGACTTTCTTGACTAAGAATATAATCACTCTTAATGTAAATGAGCCCTATAGTACACTGAGAAGATAATTTTAGCATTTCATAGTTTATATCAATAGGGATTATGATTCAAGGGGGTTATGTAAAATTCTCTGTGCTGTGAGACCTGGCCTCAACTCAGAGATAAGGGCAGGGGCATGTCACCCAGTTTCTATTCCAAGGCTCTGACATAGGCTGGATAGTACCATAAGTAAGGAAGCATATTTTCTATCTCTTCTCCCCTGGTTCTTTTTGTTCAGGTTACTTCCTTTGGGAGGCAAAGAGGAAAAGAAGATATCACCTTCGGTCTCCAGAAGGCAGGAGAGGAAAGAAATTGCCTTCCTCAAAAGTATAATTTGTAATCCGATTATCCCCACTTTTAAAGAAATAATGACAGGTTTCACTCTCCAAGAAAATTTTCCTAAAGCAGAGTTTCTCAACTTAGGCCTGAATGCCACTGGGGTCAGATCACTTTTTGTTTTAGGGAGCTGTCTTGTACACTGTAAAATACCTGACAGCATCCTGGGCCTTAACCTAATATTACCTGCACCCAGCTGTGACAACCAAAAATGTCTCTGGACACTACCAAATGTCCCATAAATAAAATCACCTCTTGATTGAAAATTCAAAGCCTAGGTCGGGGGTGGGATGCAGCACTTTAGAAAGCACTGATGTCTAGGACTTACCCGCCAGTGTCTGATTTGATTAGTCTGGGGGTGACCTATGCTTCAGGATGTAACACTTTCCAAGGGATTCTTCCGTGCACCAGGGTTGATCTCAGATTTGTCCACAAATACTGAATCTGACAGGGAACTTCACAAAGCTGAAATGTCCAATCTCTTGCTGACCTAGTAATGATCTTAGTCTGCATCTGCTTGGCTTATTTTCCTAGCATCTGGCTTCAGATAAGCCTGCTGCGTGGTTCAAATTAGAACATTACTCCTTCCACAACTATTTCTCATTCATATATCTTACCAAGGAAATTTAGACACTGACTGTTGGGTCAAAGGGAGCCATATTTGAGAATCAGAGATCTTTATGACAGCTCCTCAAAATACCTCAAGAAGACTTCTTTTAAATCCTCTTGTGAGAGTGAAGATCATGTAACAGGCCTGGGAATGTATGCAGGAGGAAGCACTGAGAAATGCAGCGAAAGTGGGAAAAGCCATACTTTCTCCTCTTCAGGCTAACCCTCGGATGCCAACATGAGAAAATAATGAGCATCTATACTTCCATTTCTGTCTACTATTGGCTTTACAGAACAGAAATGTTAACTTATAGTACAAAAGTACAAAAAATAAGTACTAGGATGTTCATGGTAGCACTCTATAAAAACTAGGAGCTACCAACTGCCCATGAACAACAGAATGGATAAAGTGTGATATATTCGCACAAAGGAATACTATACAGTTATGAGAAAGGGTGGTCTGCAACTTCACATAATACATGATGAATTTCCCAGACATAATTTCAAGCAATAGAAATCAGACCCTCAAAAGAGTATCTATTGGTGATTAAATTTGTACAAGTTCCCCTAACAGGCAAAACTTACTGATATTGTTAGATGTCAAGGTAAAAGTCACCCATAGGGACAGAGCTAATGAAGTGGCTTTGGACTGCTCAGACCAGCTTTGTTTCTTGATCTGGGTATTGGTCATGTGAGTGTGTTCAGCTTGAGAATATGTGTTTTATAATTTATGCACTCTTCTGTTTGTCTATTCAATGAAATATTTAAAACTTAAAAATTATCTTTTCTTTCCCAGCTACTGCCTCCTTGCTCCCAAGTTGGGAGATTGAGGGTCTTAACATGACACTGCTAGGTCAGTAGGTGGTCAAGCCTCAGAAAGTCCCTCTTGACCTAGTCATTGTCCCTCCCCTGACACTGTTGCCTTCTGATTAGGCGATCATGCATAGACTGCAAGCAGGTATCACAGGAATGAAGTGATTCTGTGTCCGAAGGCCTGTCTCCTGGAACCAGGACATTTTTACTGACTTTCAACCTCTGAAGACTGCAAACAGAGTCCAGTTCCAAATGAGGAAGAAAACTGTGGGATTTTTTTTCTTTTAATCTAGATTGTTTATCCCTAAATCAACAATCTTACAGCAATGACAGAATCAGGCTGTGACTTGAGGGTGGGATCCACTGGTGTGGCCTTTCAGCATTTCCCACCCTGGCGTGTCTCACTCCAAGCTGCACATCATCTCTGTCAAGGGCCTCTGTTCATTGCGGCAGCTAATGTGATTTTCCCACATATGATAGTATTGTATTTATCCTGACATCTGGGTGATAGTTTGGATTGCACACACATAGCAGAGCACACCTGCATGCTAAATAGTGTATGCTGAGCAGCTGTTGGTGCCTCTTAATTGGGACCTGGGTGAAGCATTGTAAACCCAGTAGGTTCATCCTTAGCAAGAAGAATTCAAGACTTTCAAATTCAATAAATCTGGAGACTATTGAGAGAAGAGAAACATCATTACAGACAGATAATGGTTTGAAATCCTAGTCAGTGATGATTGGGGAAGCAGATGTAATCCAGGATGATTTTTATACGTTCCGATAGCCCCTGCCGGGTGGGAGATGAAATAAGCTAAAGGTCTGATTGGTAACCACATTTGGGCCACCGAGCAATTACAAAGAGGTAGACGCAATCATATTGTCTGCGCTTGCCAGGAGGAAAAGAATGGGGTTAACCTGCTAAAGGCAATAGTTTTATGATACGACTTTATGGACTCAGACATTCTAAAATCCACTTATATAATGCACCTAAAGTGCTGCTCATTTGGGAGAGTTACTGCTCTCCCTACCCCACCCTAATGTATTCAGTTGTTCAGCCAGTCATCCTAACATTGGGGAAAAAATTATGCATGAAGTGAAGTGATTGGAATATAATGAAAAATATGACCCCCGCCATCAAAAAGTCCATCATCAAGTTGGTCTGGTTATTATTGGTTGCAGTATAAGAAACAACCCCTAAAATTGAAGGTTTCAATAGAAGAATAACCAAGGTGACTATCTTAGCTTAGGTTGCAATAAGAAATAACATAGACCTGATGGCTTCAACAACAGACATTATTTCTCACAGTTCTGGAAGCTATAAGGCCATGATTAAGGTGTCACAGATTTGGTTTCTGATGAACCTTCTTCCTGGTTTACAGATGGCCCTCTTCTCACCGAGTCCTCACATGGCTTCTCTTCTGCATATGCCTAGAGAGTGAGAGATCCCTCCCTCTTCCACTTCTCATAAGGGTACTAATCCCATCAGAAGGGTCCCACCTCATGACCTCATCTAACCATAATCACCTCCCAAAGGCCCCACCTCTAAACACCATCACACTGGAGGTTAGTACTTCAACTTATGAATTTGAGGTCAACCCAAATATTTAATCTATAATAAAAACCAATTGTACTCATTTGTGAGGCCTACCATAACAAATACTACGGACTGGACGACTTAAACAACAGAAATTCATATTCTCACAGTTCTGGAGATGAGAAGTCTGAAGTCGAGGTGTCGGCAGGGTTGTTTTCTTCTGAAGCTCTTTTCCTTGGTTTGCAGATGGCTGCCTTCTTGCTGTTGTCTTACATAATCACCCTTAAGTCTTTGTTTTCTGTTTCATGATCTCATTTAAGAGGATGCCAGTCAGATTGGTTTACAGGTTTTACTTAATTACCTCATTTTATTTTGATCATTTCTTTAAAGGTTCTGTCTCCAAATACAGTCACATTCTAAGGTCCTGGATGCTAAGGGTTTACTAAATGAATTTTGGGGGACAAAATTCAGACCATAATAACTATCTTGGTTTCCCAAAACTGAGGGGAATCCCTAGAATATAGGACTTTCAATGCTAAATCCAGGAATGACCCACCCAAGCCAGGACAAATTGGCCCCCCTGAAACTAATACTTGTTTTTCTCATAAGTTTATAGCATGAGTAGAGTTCAGAGGAAACAACTCACATGTGCTCTACTCAATCAGATAGAGCACCCGGAAGCTTGGGATGGGACTACCCAAGACTTTCACACCTTTAATGGTTGATTCTGGGGAGACTCAAACAGCTCGAGGCTGGGAAAGATGGAGCTCCTAGGGCATCTCTCTTTATCTCTATCATTTCTCTACATTTGGTCTCATGGTGTCCTCCATGTGGCTGGTCTTCATATGTGTTAACTTCAGCATTCCAAGGTCCTTTTTTCATGAAAGCCAGGTAGGATCTGTAATCTCTTTTATAACCCAATCTCAGAAAGCCATATAGCATACTTCTCCAATATTCTATTTATCAAAACAGTCACAATGGCCCTCCCAGCTTCAAGGGGAGGTAGAAATACACTCCATTACTTAATGGTGGATTGAAAGAACATATGGGCATACAGCATACTGTCATCACTTTTTAAAAAATTAGTTATGATAAAATACTCATGACAAAAATTTCCGTCTTGGATATTTTATGTGTACAGCTTAGTAGCATTAATTGCACTCTCATTGTTGCGCAACGAATTTCCAAAACTTTTTTTTATCTTGCAAAACTGAAATTCTTTACTAGTTCAACACTAACTCCCTATTCCTCTTCTCCCATCACCTGATAACCACCATTCTACTTTCTGTCTTTATGAATTTTATAATTTTACATGCTTCATATAAGTGAAATCATATAATATTTGTCTTTTTGTCACTGGCTTATTTCACTTAGTCTAATGTCCTCAAGTTTCATGCATGTTATAGTATGTGTCAGAATTTCCTTCCCTTTTCAGACTAAATATTCCTTTGTATGGACATAACACATGTTGCAGCTATTTTTGACACAATCTTCCATGCTAGAGGAGGATAGAAATCAATCAGCCCAATTACAGCATAGTGGGGTGAGCGTTGTGATCAGAATACCACAGGATGACCAAGGAGAGAAAATGGCTTCCTGGAGGAGCCGATGAGTTTAGGTAAGCAGACATGAACTCTGCTTTCTGGGCAGAGTAAGCAAGAAGCACAAAGGCCCTGGGATCAAGAGCAAGCAGGGTATTTGAGGGAATTGCTGATAAGGGTAAGGTGAGACTGCCTGGTTCAGGTTGTGCGCGCTGAGCTCAAGAGGATGTTACCCACAAAGTTGACAGTGATACTCTCTCAAATGGTGCTATGCACAACCTGCTCATCCATTCTCAGTACTCCTATGAAAGAACAAGTAGGGAAGGAAGGAGGGAGATGAAGAGTTCAGCAACTTGACTCTCAGAGCTCAGATCAAAAGTCTACTACAAAAAACCTGAGAGTTAAGGAATTTATACTGGAAGCAATAGAAAATTGCTAAAGGATTCTAAATGGAGCCAGGGGCAAAATTAGAAAGTATTATTATTAACAGGAATAAAATTGCTTTATTGGACTAGAGGGTGGAGGGACTAGAGGGTCTTTTAGCTCTCTCTTTCTGTCTCTAGTAATATATATGGTTTACCAGCCATCACCTGGAGTCCTCAGGAAAGCTGGTCCTCAGATGAGATAAGAACAGATCAATTTTTCTCCTGAACCCAGCATTCAGAACCTTCCCTCAGCCAAGTTTAAGCTTGCATGGCATTTATATTCTAATTATGATAGAAAGACAATATATAGCCAATGGAATGAATGGGGTAGCTACAAATGGAGACAAGCACTACGGGGAAAAATAAAACCAGGTGGTATGGAAGAGGGTGACCAGGTTGAGGTAGGAGATCAGGGAAGAGCTCTCTGAAGAGAGCATTTGGATTGCAACCTCCATGACAAGTACACAACAACTACATGAATGAGAGGAGAGTTTTACAGTGAGGGAGATCAGGAGCTGCAAAGCCCTTAGAGTGAAAACAAGGCTGGTATATTCAAGAAACAGCAAGAAGGTCAGTGGGAGTGAAGCAGATGTCTGAAAAGGGAAGAAGAGAAGAGTTGGGAAATAAGCAGGCATGTTAGACCAGGCACATTACAAAAAATGAATAGGAAGCCACTGTAAGGTTTGAGGTAAAGGAGTGTCATTATACCTCTCAGATATCACTTAAAACCGCAGCCTCACCTGCTGAGCGGGCCTTTGGTTAGTTTGTCTGCCCTGGCTACAAGGATGAACAGCCTTGTATGAGTTCTGTGATTAACTTCATGTACACACAATTCAACACACCTCACTCGTGTCTCCTCTGTGTGCCTCTCATCTCCACATGGAATTTCCGCAAGGATCAGGTGGCATGTACAGAGCCTATATATGCACAATCCATCAGCGCCAGAAGTTGATGACTCATAGAGGGCTGATGACTTTTGACCCACGGAGAACAGAAATTTCTCCCTTTGGATAAACTCTTGAGATGCAATCCTAACATGCTTTCATGGTGGCCAACCAATAAGCTCAATCAGTTTCACTTGATCCTAAGGAGTAAACAGTTTGGTAACACAGCCTCCATTGACTCGCCATTCTTCCCTACCTACCTCCCTTGTCCCTCACTCCAATTTGCCGATATTGTACATTCTAATATCATAGTACCATGTGACCTTTGCCACAAACTGTTTTCCGGAGGAACCTGGGGTTAAGACAGATGTGCAGATTTGCCCTTAAAAATGTGACTAGCTTCTGTGTTGATTATGCGGGGACAAGTGTGGAAGTCGAGAGAGACACATTGAGACTCTTATACAGGCAAGAGAGGATTCCTCCTCATATGAAGGGATGGTAGTAAAGATGGAAGAGTGAATAGATTCATGACATGTCTTAGAGACAGAAGTGACAGGAGAAGCTGATAGATAAGATGTGTCACAAGAGGGACATAAGGCTGACTCCTAGATTTATGGCTTGGGCAACTAGTTAGTAATTGTTTTTTTACTGAGAGGGAGAACACTGGAAAAGAAGCAGTTTTGGAATACTCCATTTGTTCACCAAATGCTTCAGAGCATCTATTGTGTGCTCATGAAGGGGTCTAGAATAAGCTACAGTGGCATCAGGATCCTTTTGACTTGAAGACATTTGAGAATCAACAGTTGTAAGAAGGCTTTTTCTAAACTCCCCCTTAGCTGCCTAAAAACAAAACCTCCCCAAATGATTAAACTGCCATAAATCCCCTTCTCCAGGAGTTCAATAAACAGGGAAAATGTGCTTTTATCATAAAAATGAGAAGTCATCACACTGCAGAATCTGGATGCAAAATTACTTAAATAGGAATTGTCATAAAACTATCAGATCTTCTATCTAATCTCTTAAGTGCCTGTTTTTTTCCTTAAAGTCATTTGTTCTCACTAAAGTGCTCCTCTGCCCTTCCCCATATAAAGTAAAAATTATTTTAACCACCTCTTCAAGTTTCATTTCTTTGAGAATGCCCAAGCATAGGTATTTAGTTCAATCTGTTTGTTGGTTGTTTTTTTTTTCTTGCTAGTCTGTTGCTTAATTTGCAGGCCTATAAAAACAGAATATAAGAGGGTGGAAGAAAAGTTTTCCCTCTTCAGGACCAGGAAGTGTGTAGGTGCTTTGGGCACAGCTGAGAGGTCCCCTCTCTGCCACAGGAGCTCAGGATGATGATTCTGTAGATCTGTGTACAACAGACCATGAAAGTGCCATGAGGGACATCAAATGTCACCACTGAGGAGGACCAAAGGAATCAGGAAGAGAATCCTAGAAAAGATTAAGAGATGTTCTAAAGGATCAAAGAAAGTTAACCCAAAAAAGAAGCAAGAAAAAGATGATGAAGCTAGAAAATGTGGCAAAACCTGGTGGAGTAACAGTTCTGTCCACCAGCTCCAACTGACCTCATTCCATATACATCCCTGGCTTCATGTCCTTGGGCCAGGGGTAACAACCGAGATGGACAACTCAATAAAAATAAATACAATTTTTCTTCCTTCTCTCTCTTCCTGCCTACCTGCCTACAGGCCTTCATTCCTGCCTGTACTTTTCCTTAAAAAAAAAAAAAAAAGAAAAGAAAAGAATAAGGATAGCAAAGGCAAATATGCAGGAATGTGAGAAGATTTGACCCAAGGAGTTCTTATCTGAGAAGTTAGGGAAACAATCAAAGAATAATTTCAGAAGCACAGAGACTTTGTAAGCATGCTGCAACATTTGCCTTCTAGCATAATGGCCATTAGACTCTTGTAGTTTTACACTACAGGATTTCCATAGCTTGGAACATTCTCCCCTCACCCTGACTTTCAACTTCCATTTCCTGTTAAAGTTCTATTCACCTCTCAATATCTGAATACCTGTGCCCCCTCTGCTGGGTTCCCTCCCTCCACCTAAGCCATAGTTTCCTGTACTTCATTGCTGCTAAGTTCCAAGATACCAGGAGCTGGGCATGGTCTTGGTCTTTTCTTTCCTTGTCTGGAACTCCTTAAGGCTTGGATTCTCTTTTTTAGGTTAGATCTCAACTCAAGTCCTGAAGAATGTAGAATTTGCTCAGTAATTGACTGAATCGAATGTCTTTGGCATGTGAAAGAAGCTTGAAACCAAAGAGGAAAGACACCACCCACATCCCCTGGAAGAAAGTCAGTCTATATAGTCAGATGACAGGAGGCATTGAAGGGACTAAGAATATCTCACATCAGCCTCCAACCAGGAACATGGGAGATACTTTCTATAGTCCAACTACTTTTTAGCTTTTTTGCGATGGAGTCAGCGCCAACTGTTGGACTTATTCTAGTGATGTAGGCAGTTACATACATAGACCCACCAGATCAAGACCACCAACCTTTCTTACAAAGCACAAGAAATGGCATTCATTGAAAAACTGATACGTTCTGCCAATGCAGACCCAGGCTGGCTCTGAACCAATGGCTAGAGGGAGAAGGTGAAAGTTTCCATGGCTCCTTTTCTTCTGTTCCCTTTTGCACATGTGGAATTTATTCTTTGCAGATTTAAATGTTATATTGAAAACAAACTCAAATTGCCAAAATGTTTCATTGAACAATCCATAATAAAGATAAAAGCCACCTGCATTGGGGGAGGCACCTACAGCCAATTCTAAATTGCTCTAGTGCTTGGAACTTCCTGAATGAAATTCTTAAATTATTTTCTGAAAATTTAAAGGGCTCATCTGTCCAGGGTTGATTAGAACTGTCCAAAACTGGGATCATCATACCTCAACAAAACAAATGGAGGCAAGCAAAGCTTCCTCAAGAGATAGATACCAAATGAAGAAAAATCACCAACTGCATTCCAGGACTCTAATAACATGGTGTTTTCTTGTTCTTTCACAAAATTCAAATATGTATATATACACACATATATACATGTATATATACATAAATATTGCATATGCATATATATACTGCATATAAATATATATTTCATATACATACATATGCACATATAAGTTCCCATTAATTCCACTATGGAATTCCAGTCTAAGACCATGACCCCTCAAAAAAATAATAGCGGAATAGAAAGTCTTTTATGGTCATCTTTATGATTGACCTCATAAAATAATGTGAGTTATATACATGCATGTACACATAGGCCAGATTCTCAACTTACGTAATTCTATGGGAATTCTCAGAGTTATATTGGTTGAGAATTTGGCTTCAGCTTTCCTTATTATAGAAATTCCCATCAACTTGCTTGAAGTGAGGCTCCACACACATTGCCACAAAACTTCATAGGCTGAGAATCTGGCTGACAAAGCACAGAATAATGTCCATCTAAACATCAGCTTGAATTTTATCTGGCCTTGCTTTCCAGAGCAGCTTGCATTATGGAATGAACAAATGCCTTTGGCCTCTTGAGCTCTATGAATCAGTGTGACCCAGTATGGGAAGCTCCAGGCTATCTGTCCATCCTGAAGGAGCACTGTCCCTTCCTAACAGAATCTCCTTGCCTGAGAATTGGGTTGGACTATTACCTGTCTCTCCCCTTCTCGCTGAACATTCCCTGCTGTTTATGAAAGCACAATTTGCAAATAAGACTCCCAGAAAATAGGCATTAAAAGCTGCGGCCAGTGTTGGTTGCCAGGGAAAATGCATTTATTTGCAAGGTTAGTAAGTGCCAACACCACTAATTGAATTTGTGCCAAAACATGCATTTTAAAAAATGTTGCTCTGTTACATTCATTATTTATAG
Organism: Solenodon paradoxus; assembly: GCA_004363575.1. Lineage (NCBI taxonomy): Eukaryota > Metazoa > Chordata > Mammalia > Eulipotyphla > Solenodontidae > Solenodon > Solenodon paradoxus. Next base: position 131,457 of record RJWH01002799.1, on the reverse strand, counting down.
AACATCACCTAAGGGCAGTGCATGCTACAAGCCAAAAATCTCATCCTGCATTTTATCAGAAACCCATTGCAGGGAAGGGGAGAAAGGAGAGGGAGGGACACATTAAAATGAGATTTCTGGAAAAAGCTAAAGGAACTTGTCTGGTGTGTTGTGTCTGGACCAATAATGCCTAGAGGGCGACTTGATAATAATCTCCAAATACATGGGGATTCAGGACCAGCTGCTCTGTTGCTACTCAAGAAAGAAGGACAAACCTCCACTGCAGCAGAAAAGCTTTAGTGAGTTAGAGGGAAAACTTATTTAACAGGGAATGTTATCTAGTGAAGTTGAGAGCAGGGGGACGATCTTTGATAAGGGGATGTGTTTCATATGTTCTAGAAAGTCTAAGGACAAGAAATCAATGCAATGTTTCTTCAACCCTGAGAAACAACAGAAATCCCTGGAGGTCATTGCCAAACCAAGGATTCATCCTGCTCCAGGATGGTTAGTCACCTTGTTGCGAACAAGGCTCTTGATATGAGGTCTCACCTTGAACACCACACTTGGGCAAATTACTTCATCTCTCTGCCTGTTTGAGCATTTGTGAAATGGAAATAATCAGTCATTCAACATTATTGCTGAGCCGATATTATTTAGGGGATGATGATACAGCAGTGAACACAAAAGACAAAAATCCTGTCAATTCTAATGAAATAGGCAAACTTCTTTGTAGTGATAAAGAATAAATAAGAAAATAAATCATTTCACAATAAGTGCTATGGAGACAAATTGAGCTGGAAAGGGGATGAGATTAGAGAAGTTTCAATTTCATGTAGGGTGATAGGGGAATATCAAACACAGAAATGACATATTTTACTGAATGTCTTTTAAGAAGTGAAAGAATGAGATAAGAGGGTGTAGTGGGCTGAATGTGGCTCCTAAAAGAGTAGATTCATTTTTTAATCTGTGAAACCTGTGAATATGACTGTTTGAAAAAAAGTTCTCTGCAGATGTCTAACATTTTGAGATGAGGTCACCCTGAATTATCTGGGTGGGTCCTAAATCCAAAGGTAAGTGTCTCTATGTCAGAAAGAAGAGAGGACAAACAAGAGAAGACCATGTGAAGATAGAGGCAGAGATTGGTGTGATGTAGCCACAAACCAAAATAGACCTAGAGCTACCAGACACTGGAAAAAATAAGGAAGGATTCTTTCCTAGATTTTTGGAGGGAGTATGACCCTGTGACACCTGGGTTTTAGTCATCTGGTGTCTAGATATCTGAAATAAGAGGATCACTGTCTCTTATTTTATGTCGCCAAGTTGGTGGTGTTTTTATAGTAACGCTATGTAACAAATGCAGAGACTGCCTAAGGGAAGAGTGGTTTAGCAGAGAAAAGTGAGTGCAAAGGCTCTGAGGCAGGTCTTTTGTCTCCCTACTTGGGAAAGAGGAGCTAGGAGGACTTTGTGATTGGAGTAGAGGGAATGATGGTGCTCTCTGCAATGGAAAATAGACTCCAAAGGAGTTAATAGCTGGAGGCACTCTGATGACCTCATTTCCCACATCTGGACAGCAAGTCCTTCCTAGAAGAAACAGGCACATCTTCATATCCAATGCAAGCAGTCAGTCTAATGAGAATGTCATTTCAAAATGATGATGGCTTCAGCCATGTTCTGGGAGTAGAAGTGATGCAATTCTGAACAACTGAGTTCATGGGAGATTAAATGTGGATATAAGATAGAGGGTAGGTCAAGAATGCCTGAGGAGCTAGAAGAATGGAGCTGCTATCAACCCAGATGAGGAAGGTTCTAAATGTGGCAGGTTTAGGGGATAGATCAGGAGTTTAGTTTAGGACAGGTTAGGTTTAAGATGCTTTTTAAGCTTTCAAGTGCTGATATACAGAAATACATGACTAAATGGGAGATATCTGGTCTGGAGAGGCAAATTTGAAAAAGTTCTTAAATTTGCTTTTTTAACTAACAGCAAAATTCTTCCTTTTTGTTATACAGTGTTAATGACTTTTGAAAAATGCCGAGTATTGGCTTGCATGATTTTTGTTAAAATGTTATTTAGATATGTATAAATATAAAATTTGTAAACACTGTATGGTTATAGTTCTTATACAACAGAAAGAAATTTATAAACAATCCAAGACTTAAAAAAAGAAAAATACAGTCACATAACCACCACCACAATGAAGATATAGAACTGTTCCATCATCTTAAAAGTTCCCTCATGTCCCCCTTTTGCAAAGAAGCACACCTTTCATCCCCAACCCTTGGCAGTCACTGATTTGCTCTTTAGACCCAAAGTTTTGCCTCTTTCATAATATCATGTAAATAAAATCAGAGAGTATGCTGAATTTTGAATCTAGTTTATTTCACTCAGCATAGTGCATTTTAAATTCATCCATGTTATGTTTATCAACACTTCATTATATTCTATTACTGAGTAGTATTCCAACTGTATAGATGTACCACAATTTAGTCACCCATTGACCCACTGAAAAGAATCTGGAATGTGTCCTTTTTTTTGCTAGTTATGATAAAGCTAGTATAAACACTCATTGCTTTTGTATAAACAACAGTTTTCCATTTTATTGGGTATATAACAAGGAACAAAGTTGCTGGGCCATACAGCATATATGTTTAACTTTGTAAGAAGCTGTCTAACTGTTTTCCAAAATGGTTGTGCTATTTTGTGCTTTCACCAGCAATGTCAGATTTTTATTTTAATTTATTTTTAAATTTTTAGATGAAGCTGAATAATGTATAACAATATCTTATTGTGGATTTAATTAGCCTTTCCCTTATTAATGAAGAGGTTGAGTGTATTTTTACGTGTCTGTTTTCAATCCAAATATCTTAAGATCTTTGCCCATTTTTATTGAACTATTTGTTTTCATATCATTGAAGATGGAAAATTCTGTCATCTTCTTACAAGTTCTTTGTCAGGTATATGATTCGAAAATACATATTCCAAGTCAGCAACTTGTCTGTTTTTTCTCTTGAAAGTGTTTCTGGCAGAGCAAAAAAATTTAATTTTTCATGAAGCCCAGTCTATCATTATTTTCTTTTAGAGATCATGATTTTGGTTTTGATTCCAAGACCTAGTTGCCATATTCAAAGTCACAGATGCATTATATTTTAGCTTCTTTTAGAAGTCTTATGGATTTCTATATTACATTTAGGTCTACAAATGATTTTTAGTTATTTTTTAAGATTTGAGGTTTAGCAAAGGTACTTTTATTTTTGCATATAGGATGGCCAATTGTTTCAGCATCACTTGTTGACAATCTGTTCTTTTTTGCAACCTCTATTTTCTGCTTTAAATTTTTATTCTCTTTATCATGGTTCCTCAAATTGGATAATTCCTAGTTATCTATTTTCAAGTCCATTGCCCTTTTTCTCTATAATCTTCATCCTGCAGTTTAAGTCATTCAGCTTTCTTTCAAGATCCATTTTCAATTTGGTTCTTTTTATAGTTTCTATTTCTCTCTTGAGAGTTTCTAGTTTACCATTCATTTCAAGAATGTTCACCCTTACTTCGTGGAACATGGCTATGATAGCTACTTTTGAAGTCATTACCAATTGCATTATCTGAATCATCACAGTGTTTGTATCTGTTTATTGTCTTTTGTCAATCACTGGTCAGATCTTCCTGGCTCTTTATATATTAAATAATTTTAGATTGAATTCTGGACATACTGACTTTTGTGTTGTGAAGCTTGGTCTAGTTAAAAATCCTCTTGAGAATGGGATGTCAATAGACTTGGTTATTGTTTTAGCAGGAAATCAATATCCTTAGATTAAGACCAAAAGCTTTGTCTTACTTTCTGTGAACAGTGGTTCAAATGTAATTTTAAAACTCAATGCCATTATTTTTATTGTCCAGAATATGTGACACTCTAGTTTGTGTTTTGGACTTAAGAGTGGTTTGCATCATAGCTCAACTCTCCAGGACTTTACTCTGATTCTTTTGAGTCTGTGCTGTTCATTCACTGCTTGGGGATGAGTACAGGACTTGCGTCATTTATACACAGAATTACAGGGACACCCTTTTTCAACTCTGTTGTCTCTGGGATTTTTGTCCACATTCTCTGGCTCCCAAGATGCATTTTCTTCGATTCCTTTGGCCAGAAAAAAATGATTTTTTCTCAAAATTACTACAAGCACTCTTTGGGTGAAACAGGGATAGAAAACATAATGGAAATTCTTCCCACATTCTTCATACACAGGATGGCTTTTCCCAGTTCTACTAGTTGGAGACAAGGTTCAGGCACTGATACCACCTTCCAACAGTGTCAACACAGCAGTGCAGATCCAAAACTGAGACTGACTCTAGGACAAATCCAGGAGAGGAGAAAAAGGGGGAAAATAAAAATAAAGAAATGAGAATTCTTCTGTACTCTCAGGAGTTCCTTTCTACAATCCTCCCTTTCCTTCTATTGAAACTTTGGGTGTTAACACCCAGTTCCAAGTATTGTGACTCAAGCCTCCAGACCACACTCATATCAAGTCAGGAGACACAACAGGAACAAAAGAAGCAGAAATCTAATTGGCACTTATTATTTAGGTTTTGATTACCATCCCCTGTTCACCTGCTATTGCCTGCTGTTGTTTACTTTCCAGAGTCTTCAGTTGTAATCTTTCTTTGTTGTAAAGTTGTAAAGACTGAATAGCTATGATATTGAAATAATTATTCAGATTAAGTGGGATAACTGAAGGGGTGGGTTTAGATAAAAAGAGATGTCCAAGAACTGATGCTGGAAACACTCCAACAAGTAGAAGTAAGGAAAATGAGGAAGAATGAAAAGGAATGACCAGAGATGGGATGGAAACTCAAAAATTCAAGTGTCCTGGATGCCAACAAGAGTGTTTCAGAAAGGAGAGAAGATCTACTGGGTCAAATGTTGCCAATAAGTAATATGAATACAAAAAATTTACTTTTCAACAATTTCTATGATTGTGAGGGGAATTGATATGATGTGTAGAATAGTTCAGTGTGCATCCAAGAAGTAGAAAGCATTAACAAGTTCTTGAATTTCCCTCATCCCTGCCTGGCCTATTTTATTTCTTTGTCTAATATTCTCTCCTCTGCTTATCCATATTGAGAACCAACTTTGTTCCCACCTGTTCTCTGAAACTTTTCTTGAGTATGGTGTTCTGAATTTCAGGGACCCTGACTGATAGGGGTTCTATGCTGTGAAACTACAGAAGACAATTTGCTGTGGTGCAACTAGCCTGAACTCCAGAGTGAGATTGCCTGCACTTGAATTTCCGCTCTACCACTTACTAACTCAGTGAACTTAAGGAATCTACTTCATCTCTTTGAGCCTCCATATCCTAATCTTTAAACTAAGGATAAGCATAACTAATCTACATTGCTATGAGATAATACATAATATATTATGTATATTATATATAATATTTTATGCAAAATATATGCAATTTTTATACACACACACACACATATATATATACATATAAAACTTGGTGTCACAGAGAGTGGTTCTCTCTACTCTTTCCTGCAGTACAACTTAGCATTGTTTCACATGTGCTAGTTTTGTCTTACCAGTAAACTTACAAGTTTCCTGAAGGAAGAAGTCCTGCCTAAGTGTGTCTTTCTGTGCACATTGTATTGAATATTTTAATGAGACCCATAAGCACTTGATTGGCATCAGAGTTTCTTTCAACCCAGAATCTGAATTACAACCTGTCATAAAGAAACCTGCAACTGTGGTATCTGGTTTGCAGGTGGCAAGTCATAAGGCATGCTTAGCACATCTGGCATGTCTCACAGAAAATGCCTGAAGTGTCAGGTATTCCTGTCTAGGTATGCAACTTTTGCCCAAAGAAAGTTTAAATCTTGTTTTGATGGTGGCAGTTACAAAGTATGAAATTTGAGATAACAAGGAAATGGAAAACACAGAGTAGGCAAAGTCATAGAAAATTAACAAATTTCAAGAAAAATAAAGCAAGGAGGTTTTCAAAGGGGCAAGAGAGCTTGATGGCTAAGGTATTATGAAATGGAAATAGCACTGGGTAGACAATCAGGTTGCCTGAAATAAGGAAGCAAGGACCTGGGTGGGTTATGTCTGAGCTTCTTTATAACTCAGGAATTCATGCATTCAACACACATTCACCAACATCTACTGAGGGCTTGATTGGTACTAGAAGACACACTGGGAATACATAGAAGAATATTAAGAAATCACAGTAACAATTGCTCTGGAAGTAGGTCATGGGTATATTAAACTTCAAGTATTTTATCTTCTCATCTGTTCTTCCTCTCTCTTACAGAAAACCACACGCCATGCTAAATTATCCCTGAATTATCCTATGACTTATCATGAGCTGATCAGTTGTTCATTTATCAAAATAAAATGAGAAAAATCAAACTAATCTTCCATCATTGGAAAGTATTCCACATGACAATTTTCTTCATTCTTAGAAGACTCTGGATAGCCCAGATAATCACTCTGTATGGTGTGATACTCAAAACTGCCTAGCCATCACAACAGTGCTACTCAAAGGCTTATCCATTTAGTACTTCTCTTTGACTGTGTGTGTGTGTGTGTGTGTGTGTGTGTGTGTGTGTGTATGCATGCACACTCTTACTCAGTTGGCCAGGGCTCTTTGGGAAGCCAGGGCTGCTACAGTAAATCAAAATTCATAATACCAGAGTCATACTTATCCTTCTGCATTAATTTATTGCAGTTTTATTATTTTTATTTACACAAAGAGAGTTTACATTTATTTTCCTGGCTGAGGAAAGATAGAATTTGGACATTTAAGTCACCTGAATGAAAGTACAAAGAAACAGTGAAATCATGCTGAGTATAAAGGGTGGGGAACGGGAGCTTTGAAATCAGCTGCCTATGGAGATGTGGCTTGCCTTGCCTAGAGATTGAGCTAGTCTATAAGAAAACAGCACACTTATTCAGACCTCAGATATACCACCTTGCTTTTCTGAGTCAGTAAGGTCATTGTAAGTCTAAGAGATGGCCTTGGTTTTTTGTTTTCAAAGTGCCCACATTTCTAAGCAGAAATCGATAAGGGAATAAAGTTTGTCTTTTATCTCAAGCCTCCCCCAGTAAGTTGCTAAGCTGCCTCAAACCTCTTTCAGCAACCTTGCATGATTACATGATGGAGGAGAATTCATATGCTGTTTTCTCTAATCCCTATTTTTCCTAAAGCTTCCTAACTTTACTTTGTTACATTAGGAATTAGATTCTGAGGTTTTCTTACATTTCTGAAAGGGAAATTTTGGGATATATTGATACTAACCAGCCTACAACTCTGCTAGCTTCTTCTCATTAGCACATAATCTCAACTGTGAATTTAGACTTCCCAAAAACGGACAAAATGTCAGCATAGAGGGTTCACACAGGTTGACTTGAGATGGATCTACAAATCTCCTTGATACCTATACCAAAACTCCTTTGAGTAGAGCATGTAGGGAATGTACTTAGAGAGAAAAAGCAAACAATTTAAAAAGTGTGTAGCTTTATTTATCAGAAATTAATATACCTCTGTGGGGACTAATTTTGTGACAAGTTGTGTCATTTGTAGGACTGGTTGGGGGTTGCATACACCACAGCTGTTCATTTTCTCAGGTGTTGTGTATTCCCCATGAGACAGTCTTCATCTACCATTAGCCTCATCCCTAATGGCTTATATTAATTTATAACTGAGGGGAATTGCAAAACTGCTCTGTTTCATAGAAGCAAGGCGAGCTCTTGCAACCCTTTTAAAGTCATAATAAATTAAGCTGCAAAGAATGCCTGTATTTATCTTGCATCGTTTTTATAGTTATTGCAGCTTTTTTTCTTATGCTACCTTAATTAAGATATGTCTTTGGGGTATTAAGTTCTGTTGGGAAAACAAGCAGAATTTTTTAATAGCTTTGTCTTATTTATAAAGTGTAGGTGCTGCAGGTTGAGCAGATGGTAGAGGGAGGTGGGGAACTCTGACCTGGGTGTCTCATTCTGGTTCTATCACCTATTACCCAAGTGACTTGGGTGTTACTAGTCCCTCTGAGCCTCAGTTCTGGAAAAAAAGAGTAGTCGATCACAGGCATCTTTTCCCTGGCTGTTTGACCACCCTCAGGTTGATAACTAAGCCATCAAACTGCTGCTACATTTGTTTATACCAATCATGAAACATAACAAAGAAGTTAAAACCTGTTAATTTGTATTGACTGCACTGAGTAAGCCACTTAATATTCAGGTTGATCATGCTACAGCAGGTTACTATGACAACCAGAAACAATGTTGCAAAAGCCAAGGACTCTTCTCTGGACTTGACCTAGTTTGCAGCAACCTAGCCAAATGCACCAAGAAGCTCAGAATCATCAGCAAATACAGGATCCATTATGGTGCCTTCCTTAAGACAATGGTGAAGAAAATGAAATCAGCCAGCACCCAAGTGTAATTGCTCCTTCTGTAGCAAAAGAAGATGAAGAGATGAGCACTGGGGAGCTGACACTGGTTCTTGCCTGAAAACAGCAGCTTGGGGGTACGTGGACTTACAACACCACTTTTGCTGTCACAGTAAAGTCTCCATCAGAAGACTGAAGGAATTGAAAGACCAGTAGAAGTTCCTCTATTTGAAAATTGCTAGCTTATAACAACTGAATTCATTTATGTCACAAATTAAATATAAATCCAAGGACTCAGTGTAGACAATTGGACACAATCAAAGGCCCTCTGCTGTGGGAACAGTAAAAGAACTGAGTTGGCCTTGTGAATTCATTCTCTCCAGCCCAAGGCCTATACTGGCCTCATTAGAATTTCTATCTGATGTGAGGTTCTGTGCTTACCCATTGTACAACAGCTTTGTGTTTAATCTACAAAGCAACCCTGGTTGACTTGAAAAGTTTTTGGGGGATAGACAGCTATGGCCTGCTCTTCAAGCTAATTATTTCTCTTTGTTTATAAAAAGTATCCATGGATCTAGTAAATTCTTGTCCATGTACATCTTTATTTTCATTCATTATATGCAACATAGCTCAAGCAAAAACTCAAGCTGTCTGATGAAAAGGAGTATGCAATGCCCTTTTAAGATTTTACAATCACAAAAGATTTCCCCTCTTCAGTCCTTTGTGAAAAGGTATACTTTCTTTTCCAGGTGAAGGATAAATAGCACAGCAATCATTCCATCCAGATTCTCCTTCAACTGACCACACTCCACCAAGCAGGACACTGCGCGTCATCACTGATGGTAAATCACTAAACGGTGGAGCCATCTTTGCCAGTCAGAAATATTTCCTACCACACCAGCTCTGTTTGATTGGTCGTGTGTTTATGTAGCTTCTGGCACTTGGAGGTCCTTTTCCAACTCTGCCAGGTTTCTTTCAGACTTGCTACAGCCTAGTTTCAACTTTGGCTCAGAAGCCAACCCACAAAAACTACCTTTCCAATTACTCCTTTTGGCCCAGAGAATATCATCCAGTTTCCAGTGAAGGCTTTAGTCAAAAGCCTTGTTGTTCTGGGAATTGGTACTCTGGTGGGATGGGTGAGTGCCAGATATGTCTCCCTACCACCCCAGCCTTAGGGATTATTGGGGGACTTTGAGTTCCCACAACTTCATAGGCAGTCACTGAGGGCCTGGGATGCTATTGGACAGGGTTGCAGGGCAAAATTATGGGGTACTGAAATTCAAGACTTAAAAAGAGCTAACTCTGAAAATAAAAAGAAAAGATTTTCAAGCAACAGCAAATAATAACAACAAATAATAATATGCATTCAGTTTCAAACTAACACAAACTAATTTGAGATTTTAGGTTGCTTAGCAGGAGACCTCCTAACCATCTTCCCAGACTCTATCCCTCCCCCTTGTCCACAATGTTCTCTTTCTCAGGAAGTAATTTCTGCTAAAAAGCTTTTATTACCCAGTTTATGGGGATTTTATTCTCAGATTTACAATACTTCTCAGGTTCCGTACACATAAGTCATAGGATATTGATTTCTGAAGGAAGGAGTAGATGCTGATGTTTTCTGAAGAAGACATTAGAGTTGGACAATGCCCCAATTTCCTTAAGGGAAGACTTTGTCCCTGGAAAAGAAAGGGATAATGCTGGAAATGCCAAGTAGTCAGTGATGGTTGAACCCCATATGAACAAAGTTACCTGATCCCTCTGCTTTCCATCCCTTCCCTCCTCAATATCACTTCCACTTGCTTATTAACAGAATGGTAGATATCAAGCCAAAATATTTATTAAGCACACTGCATGCAGAATACAATCAATGGCAAAAAGAATGGGGAGAAGGGAATGAAAACTGAGACCTCAAGCCTTTACATTCTCTCAGTGGGGCTCTCACTATAGCTTGATAATTGTTCCCCAAGCTGGCAGCTACACCTCTGTTCTCTAATACAATGGTTTTCAAACTTTAAGGGCATCAGACTCACCTGGGAGACTTATTAAAACACAGGTTTCTAGGCCCCATTCCCAGTTTGATAAATCTGGGGTGGAGGTAAGAATTTGCTTTATTAGAAAATCTCCAGATGACTGTTATATTTACGACCAAGGGGCTATACTTTGAGAATCACTGCTCTAAATCATTCTTTTCTGTTTCTGGAATACTCCTCTTCTACAGTAGTCTTCCACAATGTGGTTCTAAATGGAAATGTGTAGCCACAATCTCACATATCCCATGTTCTAGCTCTCGATTGTAAACCCTGACACAGGATTTGCAAGGTAAAGCCAGGAAGAAACAGTATGGGAGGCAGCAGTTGAGCAGGGAAGGAAAAGGAAACAAGGACAGAGTGAACAACTAAGAAGATTACTGCTGTGGACAAATGAAGCTTAATCTCACTGGAGACCACTGGAGGACCGCATAGAGCACACTTCAGAGCTATCTTGCTGAGGAATTTAAGGTTTCCTGCATCAATTTTTGCCCATAAATGGTTCAGGGCTACCTCTAGATCCACTTCTTTCACTTCCAGTGTGCCCTACCTATAAGTCTAGCATTCCAGAGGCCAAAGAAAGCCCTTAGACAGTGTCCTGAGTACTTGCAATAGGAAACCATCAGGTCAGAGTACCTGAATGGTGACTACTGAAGTTCTTGAGTGGAGCACCATCCGCTCCTGCTCCACAAATCCAGCTTATTTTCTTAATTCCCAGTTCTTTCACACATCTGCTCTCTACACAGAAGGGTCCAAGCTTGCCTTCTCCTGCTCTGACTCTCTGGAAGACAGAGTTATGGGCTGGGCTGAACTGATTCTTTAGGTCGTCGGGGAACAGCAGCCTGAGTGATCCTTGACTCATCATATAGAAGTTTGTATGACCAGATGAATATGAGGAGCCTAGAGGCAGTTGGTAAGTAGACCAGCAGTACCAAGGGACCCATGGACAGTAGGAAAAGATGCTGCAGGACAGGGTTGTGTCTTGGAGTGCTGACAAAACACCTGAGCTGTGTTCATAGGCAGTCTTTTGAAGTTATCTGTCCACACAAATTGTGAGTCCTTTTGCCTTCTTGAGGTCAGTAGTGGTGACCTACCCTGCAGTAATTATGAAATATAATAGAATATAAGAGAAAATAGCAGAATTAGATCATCCTTTTGTCCAGATGGGAAGGCAGAAAGAGCAGAGGCTGGAAAAGTAGGATTCACACATCATTCCTGGCTGTTGCCATACTGTCCTCCCCAAGTGCTGGTGGAACTCTCTGCCTTCCCATTCAGCGTCTGCCTCAGGTGTTGAACCTACAACATTGTCAATTTCTTAAGAACACAAGGAGTTGAGAGTATTATCTCCCCTGATTTTCAGAAAGACTTCTTATTATGTTGCTGGGGTTATAAGAGTGCAGATTTTTGGGCAGTTTAAAGAAATAGAGCAATAAATGTGTGCAATGTTGATGTGTGGGGGTAGAGAAGAAGGACAAGGATAATAAACAACAAAAATTCCCATTTAATGCTATATAGTAACTTAATATTCACTAATATAAAAATAAAATGCCTTCTAAAACAATACACATTTTTCCTAACAAAATCTTGTGAACAAAACAGTCTTATTGTCACAAAATGTTAGTGAGTGGCTGTTTCATACCCTTCAGAAAGTTCCTTTATCCTTTTAATCACAGTTGAAGTGATACATGCATGAACTTTGACGGTGCAAAAAAACATATTTTACTTGACATAATTTGGGGAGAGAAAAACTGAAATATATTAAACATCACTCAACCACATTATTTAGAAAGAAGAAAATCAGAGACACTAATTGCCCATGATGGCTATTTATACAACGCACACTGGAATGAAGGGATACTGGTTGCTCTTTAAATAGGCAATTTAAATTTGATCCAGAAGGCAACCAGTGCAGCCAGTAAAGACATATTTTTAAGGTAACATGTTTTCTCTGTTAGAATTCAGCTATTGAGAGAGTAAAGAGACAAGAGAAGGCCCTAAGTGTAGTTTAGAAACCTCAAATGAGACAGCAGAGTGACAAGACTTTGTCCCCCTTCCTGTCTCATTCTCCTGTTTGATGTCTTTCTCTCAGATGCTCACTGTACTGTAGATGAACTCTTAAGTGCCCTAAATTCAACTGGCAATGACTGTTGTTGCAGAAGAATGATTTTTCCCTCTCCATTAACCAAAGCATATCTTTTCTGTCTTAATCTTCAAAAGTTGGTTATGTGATTAATTTGCCATCAACTATAATCTAATAAACAAATTCCCATAAAGGAGTCAAGGACTAATGGTGGTACAAGGAGACTATCATTTTCCCATTTCAATCTGGGTGTCGCATAAGGCCTTATTTTTTTCTAAATGGATCTTTTAGTGTGAACATTAAAATTGAAGTGAATGAATATACCAAAGGAAGTCCTCAGTATTTTAAGAATTCTAGTTCTAATTTCATCACCATAAACAAAATGATTTGGCAGCTCAATCAGTTCATTCCCATCATGAATTCTGCAGGTCCCAAAAAAGTTTTTGTTCATGGTGATGAACTTAGAGGATCCCTGTTAGAGAAAGGAAAAAGGTCTACTTCCACATTCTTCCAAATAAACAAACTTGCTTGAATTTCTTGAAAGTAAGAACTCTAAGGTAGTTACTTTAGAATTTTCAGTTTTAATCAATTAGAAATAGATTTTTATCTTTCCCTGTTGGAATATAAGTCCTAGTTTCCAGCTCTCAAATCATACCGTTTGGCAGTATACTTGGAATGCCACTGATATGTCTAAGACTTGGGCTGTCTTTGTTTTGACTCAACTTCTTCTCATTATTCTCATCAGAGCAAAAGATGGACAATGCAGCCACACACAAAACATTAAATGGTTTGTGCCTATAGTTTGGAAGACTCATGCCACTATTCTCCAAAAAGAGCTTTTGCCTACTTACAAGTGACCTTCAATACAAAAATACTATTTCTTCATTTCTGAGGATGTTGTGGCTGATGTTGCGAAGTAAGATTACTTCAAGGGAAGGGAATGGAAGCTAAGTTAAACTAACTTCCTACAAAGTCCCAGGCAGTGTACTAAGGTGCTTTCATAGATCTTTCCTTCCTTTATTTGTCACAGCTGTAAGATGGGTATTATAACCTTCACTTCTCAAACAGAAACCTCAAAAAGAAAAAATTTGTCACCCAAAGTAGTAAGTGGTAGAACAAAAACTGGCTACAGGATCCATGTTATTTCCTGCAAATGAGTGGTTCCAAGATGTGATTTCCACACCAGCAGCAGCGGTATCATCTGAGAACTTGTCAGAAATACATATACTCAGGTCTTGCTCCAGATCTACTGAAGTAGAAATTCAGATAATCTCAGAATCTCAGCAATATGTATCTCTACAAGGCTTCTGGTGCTTATTCTCCTTAAAGTTTGAGAACCCGTGACCTAGACCTTAAATCCACCTTAACCATATCCAGGGATGAGCTAACAACAGTATGGCCCCTGCTGGGGGCATTTAATCACTACAAGCCCAGATAAAAGCTCAGTCCTCTGTAACTACCCTATCTCACATATCTTCCTCTTCTGAGCCAAATTGTCTATATAATCCTTTCATCAGTTTATTACTTAGGTCTTACAACAACTCTTCCTCTGGGACCTGAAACTCTCAGGCTTTTGCTGTGGTTTAATTTTTTACATTTGTCACCAACTTAACAATGCCTGACAACAGTGACTTGCACCAAGCAACAAGATCCATAAATATTTGCTTTCATGATGAATGGATATATCAGAAGTGCTAATAATTACTTTGTATACAACAATAATAGTGGAGCATTCTTCAATCTGGAAAGGACCTATTAAATGAAATGCTGACGAATGAGAATGAGGTCCATGCTTCTTAAACTTTAATGTGCACACAGACCAGATGAGACTTTCGTTAAAATGCATTTTCCATTTAGGATTCTAAATTCCTTCAAGCTCCTAGACAATGCCCATGCTGCTGATCCGAAAACCCCACTTTGAGTAGCGTGGTTCAGGTACCCATAATCTCAAAGGGTCTGAAAATTTTCGTATAGAGAGAATAGTGGAGGTAGAGACCTATGTCATTGGCTTTGGATATTTATTTATTTATAACCATGGGCAGTGAAGGGAATACATTGAGATTTCAATTTCACTTCAATAGAGAACTTCCAGATGATCAGAATGGTCTATGCAGTAAATGTCCCAAAATATCTGTGTACTCTCTGTCTCCCTCAGCACTGGAAGTTACTGTCAATGACAGACTCCTGGGCAAAGGTATCAAAGGAGTGAATCCTGAATAGGACAATCTGGACAACTAGATATCAGGATTAATCCATCAAGTTTAAGTACAGGTCTTTCCTCAACTGAGAGCAAAGACCATATCACATTTTTATTAATAATGTCACTAGTGCTCTCAATATACGTAAGACATATATTATGAAGAAAATATGCATTAAGGAAAAGTGAAAATCAGTTAAATCCTAAACCTAGGATTATATTGCTGTGAGCATTTAGACCATTTCTTCTGAGCATGTTTCTAGGCATATATTATTAAATAATTGAAATTTTCCTTGTATAGAATTCTAATCTCTGATTTTTTCCCATGGCATTCATTTCCAAAGTAATTCTTCACTAAAAATGCTTTATAATGTTTCTTAATGGTAGCATCACATTATTCCTTAGATGTTTTAAAATGGATATAACAAACTCCTAAATATTCATAGGCTATTTCTGATATTTCTATATGGTCACAATTTTACATATTATTACAATGATTACATTAGTGCATAAATCTTGGTTTGAATTCTGACTTTTTCCTTAGGATGCCTTGCTAGATTATGGATATTTTAAGGCTCTAAATTGATGTTTTCCAAATGCTTTTCAGAAAAGGTGTATCGATTTACATTCTCACCAAAATGAAAGAAAATATGGATCCACCATTTTCCTCAGCAATAGGGGAATTACAATTTTAAAAGTGTATGACACTGATTTCATGGAAATAAAACCTTATAATATCATATTGCTTTTATTACACTTAACACTAAGTACAATTTTAGGGTTTTTTGTCAACCATTTTTATTTCTCTGTTTTGTGACCATTCTTATTTTCCATTAGTCCTGGAATATTCCTTTTTTAATGCCTATGACATACTTTTTGCATATTGAAGGTAAATCTGAAAAACCATCATTTGTTCAATATGCTTAAAATATTTACTGCCAAGTTTTATGTTTTTGATGTTCCAAACTTTAAATTTCATTATCAAATGCGTTAAACTTTTTCAGCTGCCTTTATTTTATACTTGGCAGTTTAAATTTTCTTTATCCATTTGGAATATATTCATAATTGTTCAATTTTCATGGTTGAATTTTGACAGTGAATTTTAATTTACTATAATTAATGTCCAGATGGGCTATATAGGTATTTTTTCTGAACTGTTGTTTTTGCATTCAATGTCTTTAATAATGCATATCTTCTCCAATGGATTTGTACACACTTAGACCTATATTGTTTGTTACAAGTACAAAGAGACACTTTGCTCTCTAAGTTTAATATTTCTAGTGACTGCATGATTGAGTATACATCATTTTTTAAAAAATCTTGATTTTAAACTTGCAAAAAATTATCTTCAGATTTAAACCAGGTTTGCTTTATTGTAATATATGTTATTTCTCAACCTCTCATTTTGAGAAATTTCAAGATTACAGAAAAATTTGCACGAATACAATGAATACCCATATACTCTTCACCATGGTAACTGTTTTTGTCCGTATTTTCTTTAATTATTTTCCCTCCCCCCTCTTCTTTTGTTTTTCTAAACCACTTAATAGATGCAATCATTTTGACACTTGAACTTCACCCAAAAATTCCCACTATGTATCTCCTAAAAAGTATTCTTCTTATATAAACAAAATACTTAGGAAACCGTAGTCATACAGTATTTTTATCTTCAAACCATCTGTATTCAAATTTCCTTAATTGTCCTGTGTTTATATTTAAAGTTTTATTTTTCCTGAATGCAACACAATCAAAAATTATACACTATATTTCATTATTGTGTCCATTTAGTCTTTTTTCCTTTTTGTCTTTCATGATACTGACAGTATTTTAATAGTTCATGCCAGTTGTCTTGCAAATGTCTCAGTCTGGCTAGCTTGAGAGTTTATTTAAGAGTAGATTCCAGTTAAATATTTTTGTTAGAAAACTTGATAGACGTTGTGTCCTCCAGGCATCACGTCAGGATACACTTACAAACGTTTTTTTTTTGTTGTTGTTGTTTTTTTTTAAATAGCTTAAGGTATAATTTACATGTAATAAAATTTGCCAACTTTAAGTGTAAAATTGGATGAATATTGACAGTCATATAGCCATGTAACCACCACTTTAATCATGATTTAGAACATCTGCAACACCCCAATGGCTCCATTGTAGCCCTTTGCAATCAGTTCCCTGCCCACATCCCTGGCATCCACTGATCTGCTTTCTGTCTCTATGGTTTACCTTTTCTCTAATGTCAAGCACATAAGAGTTACAGTGCTTTATGATCCATCTATGTTGTTATATGTATAAATAGTTGGCTCTTTTTTATGAGTGGTATACAGTTGTTTGGATGTATCAAAATATGTTCATCCATTCACCAGTCGATTGGAATTTGAATTCTTTCCAGTTTGGATCGATTATTAATAAAGCTGCCTTGAATATTTGAATACAAGTCTTTCTGTATACATGTTTTATGCTTGGGATCACTGGGTCACTTGGTAAGTGTGTTTGATTTTATAAGAGATCTTAAACTCTTTTCCAACGTGACTGGACCATTTTGCGTTTCTGTCAGTTGCTGTGCATCTCAGTCAACATTGGTATTGTTACATTTTTAGCCAATCTTATGAGTGTGTAATGGGGATACTGTTGGGTTTTAATTGTATTTCTGTCATGGTAAGTGAACTTGAACTCCTTTTTTGTGTGTATTTGCCATCTGGATAGCTTTTTTTGTGAAACATCTCTTCCAGTCTCAGGTTCATTTTTTAAATTGCTTTGTTTGTTTTTTAATGTTGAGGTTTGAAATTTATTATATTCTGAATTTAAGTCTTTTGTTGGACATGTAATATACAAATATTTTCCCTGAGGTTACGTATTCTTTTAATATTTATTAACTATAGCTTTTGAAGAACAGAAGTTTCAAATTTCAATCAATTTTAATTAATCAACTTTTCCTCTCTGTGCTTCATATTCACTCATCTTTTCTTCTGTAGAGTCTAATCTAATAATCTCATCCAATATATTTTTCCTTTCATATATTGTATTTTCCACCTCTGAAACTCCCATTTTGGCCTTTTAATATCTTCCTCTCTCCTCATCATGTTCATGCTTTCTTCTGACTTCTTGAACATATATATTTATATTAGTTGTTTTAAGATTCCTGTTTCCTAGTTCGATCATTATTATCATTTCTGGGTACATTTCTATTAATTAAACTATCTCTTAGTTATAAGTCATCACTTCTTTTCTCCTTACATGCCTGTTAAGTTTGGATTTATTGCTGAACATTTGGAATTTTTCTTGGCAGAGTGCTGGATTTTTTTAAATTATTCATATTTATTATCTCTTCTGCTCACAACTCTACATTCATTTTTTAATATTGACATCGTATATCAATTTACATTTCACACCAGACCCTCCACCAGAGTTCCCATGTCCTTTATCACCAGCTTTTCCATCCTTTCTATCCCTCTCCCCTCCCATTCCCCTGTCAGTCATCATCTTCTGTCCTGAGAGTTTTTGCTGGGTTTATCTGTTTGTTTTGGTTCATTACATTCCACATATGAGTGAAACCATGCTGCATTTCTTTTTTTTTTCTTTATGACTTATTTCACTTAACATGATTCCTTCCAATTCCATCCAGACTGTTGCAAAGGTGCCATTTCATTTTTTTTTACTTGCTGCATAGAATTCCATTGAGTAGATAAACCACAGCTTCTTTGGAAGCTGCTGATGAGCATTCAGGTTGTTTCCATGTCTTGGCTATTATGAATTGTGCTACACTGAACATCAGGGTGCAGATACTTATTTCTGATTAGAGATTTTGTATCCTCTGGATATATACCCAAGGGCGGCATTGCTGGATCAGATGGTAGACTATTTTTTTGAGGAATCTCCATACTGTTTCCCAAAGAGGTTGTACCAATTTACATTCCCACCAACAGTGTAAGGGGGGGCTCCTTTTTCTACACAACCCCTCTAACACTTGCTATTTCCAGTCTTTTTGATGTAGGTCATTCTCACTGGTGGGAGGTAGCATCGCATTTTAGTTTTTATTTGCATTTTTCTGATGAGTGATGCAGAGTGTTTTTGAGGTTTCTGTAGGCCATCTGCATGTCTTCTTTAGATAGGTGTCTATTCACTTTTTCCCCCCGTTTTTTGAGTAAGCTATTTGCTTTTTTATAGTTGAGGGGTGTATGCTCTATATATTTTGAGATTAAGCTCTTATCTGATGGATGCAGTGTGAATATCTTCTCCAATTTCATGGGTTGTCTTTTGTTTAGTGGTGTCTTCTTTTGCCATGCAGAAGTTCTTCAGTTTGAAATAGTCCCAATTGCTTAGTTTTACCTTGGCCTCTTTTCCATAGTTATTTCTTCCCTGAAGATATCTTTGAGGTCGAGGTCATGGAGTGTTTTTTCTACATTGTGCTCTAAGTACTTTATGGTTTTGGTTCATATGCCTAGGTCTTTGATCCATCTTGAGTTGACTTTTGTGTATGACTATAATGCTATAATGTGCAATCTTGTTTCTTTCTCTTTCCTTTCTTTTTTTTTCAGATGTTTTTCCAGTTTTCCAAGAGTGTTGGATTTTTTAATAAATATTCCTTCAAATAGTATTGGATTTTTTTGGTCTGCATTAAATTACTTGGAATCAGCTGTGTAAGTCTGAGATGTGCTTTGATATTTTTAAGTGCAGATCTAGTCTTTAGTCTAGGGCTAATTTAGCCTTACCGCTAAAGCAATGCCTTCCCATGCATGCTACTCAAGTCCTCCACCTATGACAAAGCCTTTCCACTTTGGATAGAGAGAACATAAATATTTCTAGTCTTTGATGATCTCTAAGAATACTTTGGTCTATTGCTTTCAAGTGGTTCTTTCTTCAGACTACAGGTAGTTTTTTTCTCTCATGTCCTAGAAGACACAGCCAAAGTCAAAGCCTAGAGTTCACCCCTCTGTAGATAGGCAGAACTCTCTTGAAAACCCTTCATCTCCAAGACTCTTCCCTACAAACTCTAGACTCCTTGGCTTCCCTGAACTCCAGTCTTTGACTTCTCAACTTAGTGAGACCACTGAGCTCTTTTTGGATTCCCTTTTCCTCTAAATACATGGAAAGTGACTATAGATAGCAATTTGGGACAATCATAGGGCTCACCTCCCTCAATTTTTTTTTCTCAGGAATCTCAGTCCTGTTAGCTTATTTATCATTGTTTGAAAATCATTTCATAAATTTACTTTCTGTTTTTTTTAGTTATTTAAGATGAGAGGATATATTTATACTGTGTTACTCCATCATCATCAGAAAAACAAACTCTCCATTATTAATTGTTAATGTTGCCTTTATAGATATTCACATACATGCATGAATGCACACTCACACACACACACAATTATTGCTTGTTCATAGGCCTTCAATTCATATTTATGTTACTGTCATTCAGCTTCAATCAAAATAACTTCAAAATGTGTAGAAGAGTCTCTGCCCATTAACTTTTTCAATGTTTTAAAAACCATCTTCATATATTTATATTTCCAAATACTTCATAATCACTATGTTAAGTTCTCTCCTCATACCTTATTGGAAATTGTATTTATACTATGTTGAGCTTGTAATTTAATTTTTCAAAAACTGACATTTCAGACATTCTCAAATTTTCTATCTAGGGACATAGTATTTTTTCCATGTCTTTATTTTTTATTTTAATATAATAATTTTATGAGTTCTTTTGTTTACATTGGTGTATTCATTTTACTACCTTGAATCAATCTTCAGTCTGTGTGTATTTCACACCATACCCACCATCTTTACACTGTCTTGTTCCCCCTGGTCTTCCCCACAAGTAGCCATTGCCTTCTGTTAAGTGAGTTTTTTTGAGTTTATTCATTTGTTTTGTTTCGTTATATTCTATGTATGTATCAGTAAAACTATACTGTACTTCTCTTTTTTCTGGCTCATTTTGTTTAACATGACCAACTCCAGTTCCATCCAGGTTGTTGCAAAGAGGGCAATTTCATCTTTTTTCAAGCTGCATAAAATTCCATTGATTGTATATACCACTACTACTTCATTCAGTCATTTTCAAACAGACAATTATGTTGTTTCCATGTCTCAGCTATTGTTATTTGTGCTGCTATGAACATAGGGATTCAGATATATTTTCTTATCAGTGTTTTTTTGTCTCTATGTACATGCCTAGAAGTAGAATTGCTGTATCAAGTAATAGATCCATTTTTTTTGAGGAATCTCCATACTGTTTTCCAATGAGGTTTCCCTAGTTTACATTTTCACCAACAGTGTAGAAGATTCCTTTTTCTCTACACACTGTCCAATGCTTCTTGTTTGCAGTCTTTCTGATATATGCTATTGTCACTGGTGTCAGGTGATATCTCATTGTGCATGCGTGTGTGTGTGTGTGTGTGTGTGTGTGTGTGTGTGTGTGTGTTTTAAAGGAAAGGTGCAGGCAGGAATGAAGATAGGCAGGCAAGCAGGCAGCAAAAAAGAGGCAAAAGAAAAACTTATTTTTTTTATTTTAGTTGTAAATCTTGGTTTTCCCCTACCCCCCAACCTTGGAACATGAACTTTGGTGCTTGGGATGCATGTGGACTATTTTGGCTGAAGAAATGAACTTGACAACTACTCCATTAGGACGTACTTCATTTTGCTTTGTATTTGCATTACTCTGATGGTGAATGACATGGAGCATTTTTTCCACATTTATGTAGGTCATCTATGTGTGTTCTCTAGAAAGATGTTTATTCAGCTTTTCTGTCCTTTTTAATTGAGTCATTTGCTTTTATCTTATTGAGATATATGAGCTTTTTATATATTTTGGAGATTAAGCTCCTATCTGATGTATGTTGTACTAATATCTTCTCCAATTCTTTGGTTTGTCTTTTTGGTTTATTGGTGCTTTTCTTTGTTTTTCTTTGTAGTGAAAGTTTTTAGTTTGGTGTAATACCTGTTGTTAAATTTTACTTTAATTTCCTTTGCCATAGGTATTGGGTGATCATTTTTCATGAATTCCTATTCACAATGCAGTAACTGTCAATTCAACTACCTCAAGATTTCTGAAGAAAATGATTTATCAGCCAAGCAGATATTAAATAAACTTCAAATGGAACCTAATATCACCCTGAAGAAATGCTAACTTCACACAGTTGGGTTAGTTTACCAAGATAACTTCAGAGTAAACTAACTTTATATATAGCACAATTTTTTAAAAGATACATTTATTGAATGCCATGATCAAACTATTACATTGAATAACAATATCATAGGTACAAAAAACATACATTTAAAACACTTTGTTGGAATGCTTTACACTTCCCACAGAACAGAAACAAAAATAACCTCTCATACAGTCAGTTACAAATACAGTCCTCGAGTTTTTTGCCCACTCACATAAGTATTGAGTAAAACATATCCTCTTTGTAGTAGCTAGGTGCTGGCATCACTGTGTTTAGCAGAGTTCAGACATCTGTTGCAACCTGTAGTTTCCCTGTCACTTTGCTGGCTCTCTCTCTCTCTGGCTAAACTTTGTGTCCAGGAAGTAATTAAAACCTCTGCCACTGCCATAGCTACTGCTGCTGCTGAAACTACCAAAGCCACCTTGTTTTCATGATTTGGTAAATTATTGGTTCCCATTACCATAGGGGCCAGAGATTTTTGCTCCAAAGCTTCTTCCTTTTTTGGTCCAAAATATGAAGATTGATGGTTGTAATTGACAAAATTATTGTAGTTTCCACCATCTCCAAAACTGCTTCCATCATTACCAAATCCATTACAATCATCTTCACTGTCAGCATGTTCACCACCACCACCATGGCTGCCACCAAAGCCACCTAGACTACTGAAATTTCCTCCATGATCAAAGTGTCATTCCAACCAAAACCACCTCCATAACTACCAGCAAAGTTTTCAGAAGCACTTCGACCAAGCTTTTTGAGTAGATGAAACACTAGCCATCTCTTGGTTAGAGCGGGTATTCCTCACTTCACAGCTGTGGCCATTCACAGTATGGAATAACAGTTTTGTCGTGGAATTATAGTCACCAAACATTACAAAAGCAAAGTGTCTCTTTCTGTCAACATTTTGGTCAGTCACGATTTCAATCACTTCAATTTTCCCATACTGTTCAAAACAATCACTTAGGTGATATACTTCAGTGTCTTCTTTAATGCCAATAACAGAAACTACTTTCTCAGTTTATTGGGCACCATGTCTTTCAGAATCTTCTCTTAAGAGAGCCTCTTCATTCCACAACTCTTCCATTCACCATGTGTGGCCTTGAATTCATGGCAGCACCCACATCTCCAAAATACACATGAGAAATCCAAAGCTTCTGGAAGCTTGATGTTTAGATCCCTCAGTACCACACTGTCCTTGAGACTCCCCATTTTTCAAAATGGCTCCTTAGACTCTCATTGGTTTTTTCAAAGTTCAGACCTTAGATGAAGCACTTCTACAGCTGTTTGGTCCCTTTAGGACACAATGACTTAGACTTGAGAGTGGAAGGAGAGACTTTAGCAATGCTTACTTGGGGACATACATGGGCAAAAAGGAGTAATCTAACAATAGAAATCATATAAAATTTATCTAATAATTCATTGATAAATTGTATGTTGTTATTTTAAATATATTCATAAGTTTTATGTTTTTTCCTTACATATGGGATTACTCAATCTCACCCTTTAAAAAGATTTTCCCTGTGAATTTTGTTGGGGTTTGTCTGTCCGTTTGTTTTGTTTCTTTATACTCCACATATGGATGAAATCACCTTGTATTTCTCGTTTTCTTTCTGGTGTATTTCACTGAACACAATCCCCTGGAGTTCCATCCAGGTTGTGGCAATGGGCGTGATTTCATCTTTTTTTTTATGATCTCCTCCAGTTCTAACAAAATTTTATCATTTTTAAAAGCTGTGTAGGACTCCATTGGTTATATACATCACAGATTTTCTATCCAGTCATCTGTTGCTGGGCATTTAGGCTTTTTCCATGTCTTAGCTATTGTGAACTGTGCTGCTATGAACATAACAGGACACAAGACAGTGGCAACCAAAGAAGTGGTGGGAAAGGAAGGAAGGAGGGAACAAAGTGGTGGTAAAGGACACTAGAACTCTGTGGTGGGTGTGGTGTGAAATGCACACATACTGAGGGGCAATTTCAATATCCTAAAATCCATATAGCAATGTAAACAAAAGAAATTAATAGTTATTATATTCTTAGTGAAAAAAAGAAATGCCACTCAAAAAAAAATACACTATTTAATAAAATTCCTCCTTTCCAGGAAAAAGGGATTTTCCTAACTTCTTAGCATATACTTAGACATAACATTCTCTTATAATTGTATAAATCTCTTGATATATCTGCTATTGTAAGCAAGATTTTTCCATTTCATTTTCTTTAATGATGCTTATATTTTGTGATTATTTTATTAGTGATTTGTGATTTTTATTTTCAAATTTTATTGATTGCTGTTTCTGATTTCAAAGTCATATTTTTCTTCCTCCATATTTCAATAGATTTTGGTTTTTATATGTTAATTCATATACTCCTTTAGGTAAATCTAAGGCTATGAATTTATTTCTTGTTGTATAATATGAAGATATTTGGTCTTTGCTCCAGTTTCTGACCTAGAAGTCCTAAGTCCATTATAATGTCCTGAATGACAGGGGTAATAGGAGTTTCTTACGTTCTAATAGAATGATTCTTGGGGTCACCTAGATAGCTTCAGGATTGTAGCTGGTCACAGAAAGATCAAACCTTGATTAGAAGCTTAGAATTTTAGCTCCTCTGGAGAGGGGAGACAGGGGAGATTAAATTAACAATCCATCACGCCAATGTGATGAAGTCTACATAAAAATCCCGAAATGATTGGGCTCAGATAGCTTCCAAATTGGTGGACACATACATGTGTAAGGAATTGTTTTTAGAGGTCTCAAATATTGTCATGGTTTTAATTTGTATTTTCTGTTCATATTGAGCATTCTTTAATGTGCTTATTTGCCACCTATCTACCCTGCAGTAAAATATTGAACAGAAGCAGCAAGAGTGTATATTCATTGCTTAATCTGAAAAGGAGATTCAGTCTTTCACCTTTAAGTATGACATTAACTGTAAGGTTTTTATAGGAACTTTTTATTATGTTGAAAAAGTCCTCTTTGACTCCTACTTTGTTGGTAATTTAAAGTCAGGAATAGATATTGGATTTTGTTCAATTGTTTTTAAAAATCTAGGGAAATGAACATTTTTCTTTTAAAATCTGTTACATTGATTTTTTTAATGTTAAATCAACTTTAGGCTTCTGAACCAAACCTATCTGGTCATGATGTATTATGATTTTTTAAGAGAGGAAAGAAGGAAGGGAAGGAGGGAGGGAGAGGATGAAGGACTTTCATTCAGTTAGTTGTTTATTTTTGGGTTCCACCACCCATTCTCCCCCAATGGCCAGGATCAAGAATGTGCCTCCATGGGTTTTCCATGGTCCATACGTCAGCCATCTCAGCCACCTGAGTCACAAGGGCAATCCTGCATTATCACTTTTATAGATTAATTTTTCTATAATTTTGTATCTGTGCTCACGAGGAATTTTTTTAGCACTGTATCATTTTAATGCCTTAAAAGTGATGCAGAAAAGCTACTTTCTTCTCCCTCTGCATGTGCCAACATATGAGATAGAGTCAGACACTGTGGGCAATGACAGTACAGGTCAAATAGTTGATTGGAGAGCTTAAGTGGTATTACTGTGAGCTCACAACTTTGATATTCAAGAAGTACATGAGGGATATTGATCCATAGTTTATTTTCCTTTAACTTATTTTTCTGGGTTTTGTTATAGAGTAATATTCAACTCTTACTATGAGTGCAAAATTTATGTAGAAGAGTTTATGTAGAACTAGGATTGTTTCTTTATTAAAAGTTCGGTACAATTCCCCAGGGAAACCTTTTTCTTTTTGCCTAAAAGACTACCTTTTCATTTTATGTGATATTTAGAATTAATTTGTCAATTTCTACAAAAATTGACTGTGTACATTGTGCTTGAGATTGCATTGAAACTCTAGACCAATATGAAGAGAATTACTCATGAAGAACACTTTGATCTTTTCTAAATCTGAAAAGTTTATTTTGTATTTCTAAGCATTTTCAAATTTAGCCTTTTAGTTTCACATAACAGTATGTTCACATGCAGCTTTAAGAATAATACCGAGATATTACATGTATCCTTACTCAGTTTCCCCAATGGTAACACCTTGAAAAACTATAGTACTATATCACAACCAGGATACTGACCTTGATAAAATCAAGATACAAAGATTTTCAAGTTATTTTACACATGATACATTTGCCAAGGGGTTAATATCCAAGATGCATAAAGAATGCATACAATGCAACAACAACAAAAAACAACCCAATTAGTAACTGGACAAAGATCTAAATAGGCACTTCTCCAAAGAAAACATATAGATGATTAACAGGCATATGAAAAAATGCTCATCATCACTCATTACAGGGGAATCAAAATCAAAATCATAATGAGGTAAGACCTCACACCTGTGAGAAATGCCTAGATCAAAAAGATTAGTAACAGTAAGTGTGGCAAAGGTGTGGAGGAAAGGGAGCTCTTATACCCTATTGATGGGAATGAAAATTGGTGCAGCTACTTTGGAAAACAGTATGGAGGATCCTCCAAATGTTAAAAAATAGAACTATTATATGATCCAGCAAGTCCACTTCAATGTATCAATCCAAACAATATGAAAACACTTATCTGAAAACATATGTGCATCCCTATGTTTCTTTTTTAAGGAAAGCTGCAGGTATTAATGAAGGCAAGTAGGCAGGCAGGGAGAGGAGGAAGAAGCATTTTATTTATTTTTATTTAGTTGTACATTTTGGTTGCTCTCCATGGTCTGGGATGAAATCTCTGGGACTTGGGATGTATGTGGACTGCACTCAGCCAGAGGCAGTTGACCAAACCATCATCCCTATGTTCTTTACAGCACTATTTGTAACAGCCAAGAAATGGAGACAACCTAAGTACTCACTGACAAATTACTGAATAAGGAAGTTGTGTTATATATGCATGATAGAATACTACTTACCATAAAATTACATGAAATCAGTGTGCCCTGGTGGCTCTGGCAGTAAGTCTGTTGCTACAGCATAGTCCATGTAAAGTTGACCCAGTTACACAACCCAAGGCCAGAGGGAACCACCAAACATGAACAGCTAATAAATAAATAAATGCTTCTTCCTCCTCTCTCTTCTTTTCTGCCTATCTGCTTGTAAACCAGCAATGTGGTGGTGGGTATGGTGTAGCATATAGACTCAGAGGCAATTTCAATATCTTAAAATGAATATAGTATTGTGAAAAAAAGATATAATAATATTACTATTTAAAAAATAAAACTAGCAATGTACTGTGAGGCACATAACCCTGTAAAAATGAAGTATATAACAATAGCATTAAGTTCAATAGGGGAGAAATAGAAGCATAAAATTTTAAGATTTTAGCATTTAAGATATTATACTATAATATCACTGGAAGGTAAATTTTGCTAAGTATATGCTGTAAACCCTGAAATAATAATTAAAATAACAGATTAAAAGGCAAAAGCGCCATGATCCAGTATAAGCCATTGTAGCATATAAATTATTTTTGAGCTGAGGACCTTTAGATTTAGAAGTCTCTTGTCTGTCTAAATCAGAATTATTTAAAAGAACTCAATTATCTTAAATCATCTCGCAGAGTAACCCCAAGCTCTTTTCAAATAAATATTAGCACCCCGCTCAAACAAACATTGTCAAAAACTATCATGTCCCTCATTTATTCTCCTCAGAATCCATTTACCTTTACAAAAATTCATGTCTTTTTTTCATAAATGTTATTTGTCCTCTCTTTCTAAGAAGTCATTTGTTCTTCCAGAAGTGTCCTTTTGCTCCTCCCTATCCACTATTTAAAGAATAAAAAAAAATATTGAATTCTAACCAGGAACTTGATTAATATTTGTGTGAATCTGTAATTAAATGTTTATTCTCAGAAAATCTCAACAACACTCATAGGATACAAGACTGTGGCTACCAGGGAGTGAGGGTAAGGAGGGAAGGAAAGAGGGAACAAAGTGGTTAAGGGGACTAGAACTCTGGTGGTGGGTGTGGTGTGAAATACACACAAACTGAGGTGTGAATTATATATCCTAAAATGCATATAGTAATGTTAACAAAAGAAAAAATAAACTTATTATAAAAATACTGTTTCTTCTCTGGCTAATTGTCTTTTTCATTTTTCATTTCAAATTTGCAAGTCTCCGAGGTCTGAATAAAAGAGGGTGGATGAAAATATTTTCTTCCCTGCAATAGTTGTCCAACTAGAGTGGTAAAATGGAGTAGCTTTTTTTATTAATCCAAAAGAAGGAAAAAATATAAACAAAGGAAAAAATAGAGAAATAGAAAGCAAATATCAAGATAAAGATTCAAACCTAATCTGGTTAGTGAAAACATTTAATGCAAGAAGTCAGATACACCAAATGAAAGTAAAAAAATGTATAAAATAGTATGACCCAAATAAATGCTGCCTATAAGAAAGATTCTTCATATACAAA
Organism: Solenodon paradoxus; assembly: GCA_004363575.1. Lineage (NCBI taxonomy): Eukaryota > Metazoa > Chordata > Mammalia > Eulipotyphla > Solenodontidae > Solenodon > Solenodon paradoxus. Next base: position 103,218 of record RJWH01002799.1, on the reverse strand, counting down.
ACACATACATACTAACACACACATATACACACACAGAACTTACATTTTTTTAATATAGAAGAAATATACCATGATAACAACAATGGAAATAAAGCTGGAGTGGCTTTATTATCAGACAATGCAGAGTTCAGAGAAACAAATATTACCAGGAATATGGAAATTAACCTCATAATAATAAAGCTGTGAATTCATCAGTAGAACATAATAGTCCTAAACTATTATACAGGTGTTAATACTTTTAAAAAAACATGAAGCAAAAATTGATAGACTAAGTAGAAATAAATAAAATCACAATAATAGGCAGAAATTTCAATAGTGTCCTCTTATAGGACATTCCATCAAGGAAATACAAAATGCACATTATTTTCAAATATGCTTTACTTTCTTCATATCACAAAACTTCTATCAATAAAAGAAAACTACTATCAATAAATTTAAAACAGTGTGTATGTTCTTTGACAACAGAATTAAATTAGAAATCAGCAAAAATATCTTTGGGAAACCCCCAAATATTTGACTAAATAACATACTTGTAAATACACTTAAAATCAAAGAAATCAGAGAAATCAGAAAGCAACTGAGTAACTGAATGAAAATAAAAATACATCATTTCAAAATGTGAGATGGCACTAAATTAGTATGTAGTAAGAATTTTATAGCACAAAAAGCCTACATTATAAATGAAGGCCTAAACTCAATAAATTCAGCTTCTACACTAAAAAAATTAGAATAAGAAAAAAATGAAAACTAAAATAAGTAGAAGAAAGGAAATTAGGATAATCAGAGCAGAAATCAATGAAATTAAAAAGAAAAATACTAGAGAAAGTTAATGAAATGACAAGGTGTTTCTTCTAAAAGATATAATTATATTATATGTGTGTTTTATATATATATATATATATACATAGATAATAAAGCTGTATAAAGCTATATAATAATCTTTAGGCAGACTGATCATAAAAAGAGAATAGTGATTACTGATATCAGAAGGTGATATCACAAAAGTTTCTTCAATATGAAATTGAATATTATGAACAACTTTCGGCCAATAAATTTAACAACCAAGATGAAGTGAACAAATTTGTTAAGAATAGAATCTACCAAAACTCACTACAGAAGAAATATTTAATCTGAATATCCCTGTTTACTAAAGTAATTGAGGTTCTAGTTAAAGAAAAACTTCCCACAAAGCAAATTAAAGGTTTCATTGGTTAAATATATCAAACATTTAAGGAAGGAATAATACCAATTCTATACAAAATCTTTCATAAAATTGAAAAGAACTACTTACCCCCTCATCATACAAAAACCAGACAAAAACCTGCCAAGAAAACAATAGATCAATCTCCATAAACAGAGAAAAATATAAAATTTTATCAAAGTGAATTCAGCTATGTATAAGAAAGGATAGCACAACATCACCTAGTAACATTTATTCCAGTAATGAAAAGTTCGTTTCCGCTCAAAATCAAAGTCAATGTAATTTCCAGTTTAAAAACTGGCAAAGACCTTGAGAAGAGATTCCTTCAAAGATGTACAAATGGTCAAAAAGCACATTAAAAGATGTTTAATATCATTAATCACTAGGAAATATAAATCAAAACCACAAAGAAGTACAAATTCACATCCACTAGAATAACTATAGTCTTTAAAAATAGAAATCATCAAGTGTTGGCAAGGACATAGAGAAATTATAAACTTGTGCATTTCTGGTGAGAATATAAAATGATTTAGCTGCTGTGGAAAAGTTTGTCAGTTGCCCCCAAATTTAAGCATATAATTACTGTACAACTCAACAATTCCAATCTTAGGTATATATTCAAAAGAACTTAAAACTAGTACTCAAACAAATACACGCATGTGTAGGTTCATAGCAGTACTAGTTACAATAGCCAAAAGGTGAAAACAACTCAAGTATGCATCAATGGATGAACGGGTAAACAAATTGTGATATATATATACAATGGAATATTATGCAGTCACAAAAATGAAGTGCTTATATATGCTGTGACATAAATGAACCTCAAAAACATTGCTAAGTGAAAGCAGTCAAGACAAAAAAGAACATATTCTGTGATTCCACTTATATGACATATTTAGAATAGGTAAATTCATAGAAACAGAAAGCAGTCTGGTGGTTGCAAAGGATTTGGATGGGGGAGTAATTGGGAATTATGGTGTTTCCTTTGGGGGTGATGAAATGTTTTGGAGTAAGATAAGGGTGGTAGTTATACAACATTGTCAATATACTAAATGTCACTGATCTTTACATTTCAAATGGCTAATTTTATGTTATATGGATTTCATCTTAATAACAAATATATATTAATGTTCTTACTACATTAAAATTTCAAAATCGTCTTAATAGATGCAGTGAAAATATTTGAGAAAATTTAATATGCATTGCATATAAACTCTCTCAGCAAACTATGAATAGAAGGGGGTTTCCTAAGACTGATAAAGAGGGTCAACCAAAACACTATAGCTAATATCACACTAATGGTGAAAATCTGAATGCTTTCCTCATAAGTTCAGTAACAAGAAAAGGATGTCCACCTCTACTACTTTTATTAAGCATTGTAGTTCGGGTTCTAGCCAGTGCAATAAGACAAAAAAATGCAAAGTATTAGGTTTGAAATGAAGACATAAAACTTAATTTACTCATAAACTAATATCATCTGTGTGGAAAATCTGGTCATCTGTGTGAAGTCTAAATGTATATAATGATTATATCTACAAAAAGGCACAAATGAACAAATGTGTTTATTATTAAGTTTGAGGACTATAAGATCAACATACAAAATTCAGTTGTTTTCTGTTTTCTAGCAACAAGCAATCTGAAATTGGTATTTTAAAAATTACAATTTACATTAGCATTAGCAAATATAAAATACTTGGGGAGAATTCTATCAAATAAGTTCAATGCCTGTGCACATTTTAAACTGCAAAACTTTGCTGAGATCAATTAAAGACACCTAAATAAACAGAAAGATATACATTTTCATGAATCAGAAGACTCAATATTATTAAGCAGTCAATTGTCTTCAAATTGATTTGTATATTCAGAGAAATCCCAATCAAAAAGTCATCAGGATTGGCATGCCCTGGTGAAGTAGCTGCTGTCTGGTCAACTGCCTTCCACCATTACAGTCCACATGCATCCTAAGAACCAGGTTTGTATCCAGGGACTTGGGGCAATAAACCAAGATGAACAACTAAAATAAAAAAATAAATGATTATTTTTAAAAAGAAGGACTTTAAAATTTACATTATTATTCTAAAATTCACATGGAAATGGCAGAAGATCCAAACAGCCAAATCTATGCAAAGAAGAGTGAAAATTAGAGAATTAACACTACTGATTTCAAGACCTATTTATTCAGGACCTTTATAAAAGCTACAGTAATAGAGTGCAATATTGGTGTAGAAACAGAGGTGAATCAATGCAATAGAAAATAAAGTACAGAAACAGGTCAAAACATATATCAACAACTTACTTTCAGCAAATGTACAAAAGTAATCCAGTAAAGAAATGATGATCTTTTCAGCAAATAGCACTGTGATAACTGGATATCCATATACGAAACAAACAAATAAACAAAGTCATGCTTTCCACCATTTATGTGAAAAGCCTGAAACTATTAAACTTGTAGAAGACCTGTGTGATATTGGTTTAGGCAAAAAATTATTAGATATAACACCAACGGCACAATTCGTAAAATAAGAAGTTGATAAAAAAATACTCACTCAGAATTTAAAACTTCTACCCTTTAAAATAATCTTCCAAGAGTCTTTTACCACCATAATTGGGGAGAAAATATTTTGAAATCGTAGATCAGATAAATAATTTGTTGTATCTAGAACATATAAAGAACTCTGAACACTCAATTATAAAAAGAAAACAGCCATAATCTAAAATCTATTAGAATGGCCAAAATTACAAAGTACAGCCAGTCCTCAAATAATGTCATTTTATTTAGTATCAGCTGGGATTTTTTCTTCAACAATGTTAGAATGAAACAAAGTTGAACAACATGTTGTTATTCAAGGACCTGGTTTTCTTATACATCATTTTGCTTAAAGTCAGTTTCCAAGAACTTATCAACAATGTTAAGGGAAGATTTACTTTATTGGCAAAAATGTGGAGGAACCAGGACTTATACAATGATGGAAAGGAACTAAAATGGTACACTTTGTAAAAGAGCTTGGCAATTACTTAAAAATGTAAAGAAACATAAACAATAGGATCCAGTCATTCTACTCCTAGGTATTTACCTAAGCAAAATGAAAGCATATATCCATAGAAAGATTTGTACACAAATGTTCACAACAACTTTATTTGTAAAAGGCAACTGGAAACAACCAAAATGTCCACTAACATGTAAATGAATTAAACTATGGTTTATTCATATATTAAAATGCAATGAAATATATGGATACATCTTAAAATTGTTATGCTTACTTAAAGAAAACAGACTTAAAATATACATATTGTAGAATTTCATTTACATAATATTCTCAAGAATGATAAATTCCTATCATGACAGAAAAAAAGCTCAGTGGTTGACTTGGTAAGAAGTCTTTTGAGCTGATTATTTTGAGAAATAGCAAACACAGGAAAAGTTCTCAAAAGAAGTAGAAGCTACTCTTTGTAAGAGTCATATATATTTACAAAGTAAATTTTCATTAAGGGTAAGTTGTGTCTCACCCTCTCTAATAGTGTCTAACCCTCTGTAGCAGCATGAGAAAAAATAACTGGCAGAAAAACATTATTAAGGAGAAGGTACTGACTTAAATCTCCCTGGCAATCATCATACTTTATCTTGATTTTCCTGATTACCTCCCATAACTGCCTCCTTTCATCATCCTTCACTTTTCTTTCTTTTGCCTTTGGCTAAAGATGGAATTTAAGGTGATAGATTGGGTCTTCTGGGTGGGTTACCCATATTCCTGGGTATCGCTTATGTATATGAAAGATAGGAGGTATACATGTCAAGAAACTTTTTTTCTTGTTAATTTGCCTTTTACATGGGATATCTCAGCCAAGAACTCAGAAAGGTTCAGGGAAAATTGTATTTCCTCTCTTACAATGGGAATATTGGAAGGGAGGGTCTTCAAAGGTGTGTGAGGAAATTTAGAGAGGAATATATGATGGTTTAAAAAATTTATTGAAGAAACGTTGTATCATATCATTATATAGATTTAATGTATTCAACATTGTAAATCAACACCTACATGTAATACTCGAAGTTTACCACCAATAGATCTTTACTAGGGTGATGTTTCATGAGTGCATCCATATGTCAATTTGTCAAATTGTGTACTGTTTTGACAGTATATACTGCTAAATTTAAAGTCATGCTTTATACCATTTATGTGAAAAGCCTGAAACTATTAAACTTGTAGAAGACCTTTGTGATATTGGTTTAGGCAAAAATTTATTAGATATAACACCAACAGCACCATTCATAAGATAAGTTGATAAAAAATACTCAGAATTTAAAACTTCTACCCTTTAAAATATACACTGTTATATATACTGTTAAAGGGAGAGTTTTTAATGGGATGTTGCATATCTATAATCTCCTCAGCATTTCTGCAAACTTCCAAAATGAGCATGGGAGCAGACTGGATGGAACAAATTCAGTCTCAATGAGAGAACAAAGAACCACAGAATTCCTTCAAAACCATTTTGGCACCAGGGTCAATCTTTCTGCAAACTTCTGTAAAATACTCATAAGATATTCTCTTATGTCACCTGAAACTGCCCACAGCAACTGCTTGGTCTTTGAGGATTAAAGCACCCTTTTCTTATTTTATAATATCATAAGTCTGCCCGGAAAGCCCCCTCCTCATACACAGGCAGGGTATATATCTGACTGCCCCACCTATCATTAATGCAGATCTTTCTGCTCATGGAAACTTTATCTCATGCTTTTGCTTTCTCCACTTTTCTCTAATAAACCTATAAGTTGCACTTCTTAACATCTCAAGAATTCTTTTTTGATTCATGTTGCTGCCACACCCCAGCAGTCCCAGAAACATACTTTTCATTGTAGAAGAAATTAAGCATCCTCAAGATGTTCAGAATAGGCCTTTCCAAGATGTATCATTTTGGCATGTGAACTATTTTCAGTTGAGGTCAACTGGGTCCCCACAGGCTCACACAAAAATTTTACCACTCCCTTAACTACCTAGAATGAAATTGGAGGTATTACTCAGAATTAAGGTTTGACAGAAATAATCTTTTTATCAGGGAAGCCTATGTATATGACAGGACAAAAATCTAATTAAAGAGCATCTCATGCTTTTTTTCATGGTCTTCATCATGTGAATTATCATCTCCTCCTTATGTAAGTCCCTCTCTTCTCTCTTTAAAACATCAAGTCAGTACCCTGTTCCTTAGTTTGGGTTATGTACTCTTGTTTCTTCTCACTGACCTTATAATCCTCAATTCTATGTAGATCCCATATCTATCCATCTATCTATTATTAAATTTGTCTTTTTTCTAATATGTCTGATTTTAATTTGATTACTAAATAAATTTTAGAAGAATCCAAGGTGTAAGGGGAAAGTTCTTCTCTTCTTTGACACAGGTCAATAGAAAGTTGTTGTATAAAAATATATATGGTTAGTAATATGCCAGGATCTATCATTTTCAGACAGTTTGCTCCCTCTGGGCAATCTTATCTAAGCATACTTATCATCCATACTGGAGTATAGGCCTCTCCAAAATGTTCAGGTAGATCACTTTAGGATGTCCAGAAGATGCGAATTTTCACAGTATGTGAAATTCACAGAATGTGAATTTTTTCAAGATAAGTTCAATCAAGGCCTTGTGGATTACAAAATAAACTTTTACTATTACCTTAACTACCTAGAAGAATGAAGTTTAGGGCCATGATCCAGATTTAGAGCTATCTCCAGAAATAACCTTTCTCTGAAGGAAATCTATCTATAAAGGGCAAATATCTAGATAAAGAACATATGGATTTGTCATAGGAGTCATCCTCTCTTCATCAATTGTGTTTCCCTCATCTCTCAGGATGCCCCAGGTTCCTGTCCCACTCATTAGCTCAAGGATAAAAACCTTCCTTCTTTTTACTCCAGAATTTACATCATGTAGATATAGATACATATGCAATTTCATTTGTTCTTTTTCTCCCACTAATATGTCTGTGTTAATTCAATTGCTCTTGACCAGCCCAAGAAGAATCTCAGAGGGGTAGGAAAAAATTTCTTCACCTCTACAGTACTCTGATGATGCTCAGATATGCATCTATTACCTAGGCCATTTCGTTGAGATTCAGACCAGTTCATTCAGTTACCCTACTCCATTTATCTGCTCCACAGTCTACTTAATTTGATATGCCCAAGGTAGAATTTTTTGTTTTGCATTTAAAAATTTTTTCTATTCTTTTAAAATTCTATATGCTTTTTAGGCTATTGATTCTCCTTCAAACTTTATTTTTTTCTAGTATATCCCACCACAACCAAAAGCAACATTATCCATCCATGTGTCAAAATGACTCAAATTTTGATTTATTCTCAGTCATCTCCAATATCCTGAATATGCCGTGAATGTATTCATTTCATCCAATATCACCACCTCACTGGCACTACATTAACCCAAATCACCCATCACTACTCTGGTAACAGCCTCCCACTCAGCCTTCTCACTGCCAAACTTACTCTTCCAGTTCACACACAAGGCAGTCAGAGATTTTTTAAATACAGACATGATCTTTTCTTCTCCAAATTTAAATATTTCAGTAACTTCTCATTCCCTTAGGATGAAGTTCAAACTCCTTAAAGTGAGTTACACACACACACAATGTGGTCCTTATTCTTGTCCCAACTCCCCTCTGCAATTGTCATGCTTGCCAAATCCCTTCTCACTCTCCAAGCTCTGGTCCTAGTTAAAACTGGGGATATCTGCAGCAGTCTGAAATGGCTTTTCAGCTCCTGTTCTGTATTCGTTGAGTGGCCTCACAGCAATCATGAAGAGCAGTGTAGCAAGGGGGGAAAAAGCAAGCAAAAGCAATTTTATCAAATTCCTGTTTCAAACAGATGTTCTTGTATAGGCAAAGTGGCAAAAAGGAAACACAAAGATGACAATGGAGGAACCAGTTCTAAAGGAAATTCATTTTGTGTGTTTTTGACCAAACTATCAGCCCCTCTAGATTTTAATATTATAGTGGGGTCATAACAAGCATTTCTTCTATTGTTGGCTTTACACAGATGCAAAGTGGTGCTCAGGAAGCCGGTAGATGATGAATAGTTGGTTTCAAGTATTTGAACCATTCATCACTTTGAGTTAAATGTGCATATTCTGTTCAAAATAGACAATGGGGAAAGGCAGTCCCCTTTTCCCTCTCTAACGTGCATAACATCAAGCCTCACTGCTTAAACTAATGAGTATTTAGAAGTAAAGGCTCCTACTGATTCCAGCCAGTCATTAATTCTCTACTTGCAGAGCTACTGTGGAGTTTTTCATTGGCCACATTTTTCAGTCATTACCAGTTACTTCTGAGCAGCAGTGCTGACCCTTGTGCTCCTATGCCACACACCAGATGCATAATGGGTTCAAACGTCCTCTTGGAAGGAATTTTACTAAAGACCAGGAATAACTGTAAAGAAGCAGCACATACTGGTCTCAGAACTCAGCTTTAGGGAACTTAACTGACCTTGAATTTGTTTATTTAAACCAACATATAACCTGGTAGAAGAAGGTGAATTACAATTTCATTTAAACTAATTGCACAGTCAGGGCTACCCTCTGTAATAATGATGTTTGTTCCATTATCATTCCAGGTTTATTTTCTAAATAGCTTCATTGATCTTGCCTCAGTGGGTTTTCCATTTTAACACGTTACAGTCTCTTAGGAATTGAAAAGCACTCTGTCTGAAGATGTTCAGTCAACTTGAAAAGACTCATTTTCGAAAAGGTCTTAACCTGCCTTCACCTTGAAGCAATACAAACTTTTGCCTAAATAAATATTAGGGTAGAGACTCATCATTTGAGTGTATGTTTAATATGGTTTATTATAGCTTAATATGTTTTTGGCAGTTGTTTGCCTACGAAAACATTTACAGAATGACACTGAAGGGTATGCGAAATTCAGGAATTTATATTCTTAAATTTAAAACAATATACATAAAATTGGGAATGTGACGATTCATTATTCAATGAGTTCTGCATTATTAAACATCACAAATATTTTGTGGAAAATCTTACTATTTCATTAAGCTGTTATTGAAGACTCCAACTGCTTAACTTATAGCAAATTATAAAGTATGGAAGAAGGGGAGAGAAAATAAGGAACAAGTGGAAAGGCTATGAAGCAGTTATTGCATAAATTAAGATAAATCCAAGTTGAAAGAATTGTTCTTTTTTTAAATAATTTGGAGTGATTTCATTGTTTATCAATAATTTCATGCTATTTGAAAAAAGGAAGAGCAATTTCAATATCCTAAACTCATGATGAGGTGTCCATGAAACCTAGAAGCTCTAACCCAAAAGAGCAAACTTCAAATTGTATAGCAGTAAAAAAAAAAAAAAAGACAAAGAATGGCATTCTTGACATTAACTATATCAGAGGCAATATGTGGAATTTAAAAGTAAGTTAAATATTTAACCCATCATTGTTCTTGAAAATTACAGTGCTCATCTCCTTTCTATTATCTAAAATTTTTACTATTTTAGTAAGGGCGGAATTCAACCAACAGATACATATATAAATGTATGTCTGTATGTATTATTTTTCAAACAGTCAAATATTCAAATGGTTAGGTTAAAAGAAGGGAAAAGAGACAAACACTGAACATTTTCATCTGCTGACAACATCCATATTTAACAATAATGATTCGGCAAACCATTTAATGTGGTTATCAACAGCTTTTAATCAGTTTCTTATGAAAAGATATTTGATTTGGGCTTTAAAATGACTTTATCAATCATTCTCACAGTTGCAGGAGTACTAAAAAAAAATTAGTTCTTAGTACAAAAGATTGCCTACATTAACTTTCAACTCACCCAGACATTCACAGGCAGCGCCCACTCCTCCATCAAAATGAAAAAATGCTAGCAGCTAAAAATATAAGTATATGCAGATTATAAGATTTCTTTAAAAATCATTACTCTGAAACAATGACAATAATTGGGACTTTTGTTTTCCAGAGCAAAGAAAGGAAGCAGTTAAAAATTTAAGATAATATGCAAAGATTGTAAAACTCTTAAAAATTATACTCTGGAATAATGGCAGTAGTTGGGATCTCTCTTTTTTCAGAGTGAAGAGGAGAGGCAAAAATTCCAGCAGTCTTTCCCACCTCCCCCAAAGATTTGAGTCATGGGGTTTATCTGTGCTGAAAACCAGAGGTATCTACTGCTTGAATCCTAAATAGAAAGGCATCAGCCTTTGGGACCACCTGGGACCAAGAGGGTGCTGGGAAATTTCCAGATGGATTATAAGACAATTCATTGATATTTACATAACAAGAATAAATGTTTTTCCTAAGATAGCATTTCCCTTCAGTGCCTTGAGACCACCAGCAAAAGAGGGAGGTACAGAAATTCTATTACATTAATAGTCTTTGTTTTTATGGCTTTGGCATTTATTAACTAGTGGGAGCTATTTATTGGGTCATAAACTTTACTAATGGGGATATTATCTCTAAATTATAAATCTCCTTCAGTATATGGCTTAGTTATAAAAAGAATAATTATTTAAAGTGTCTGTATGGCTGCAATGTATCATGTTTATTGGCATGATTCCTATAATGGCCATTTAATTGCTAATTGTGGGCCTGAACTGCAAACCACCACAGAAGTGACACACATCTATGCAACAGAGCAGTTGTTGCCCTCCAAACTCAGGAGCATATTATTGGTTTGCTCTCTTTCCTTTTCTCCTCCCACTTCTCAAACAAACTATACTAAGTCTGTACAAGGACTAAATTATCGATATTTAAAATCTTGAGAGAAAGACAACTGACTGAAGAGTTGAATAGGTAAATGACAAATGTGTCAGCCTGAAAAGTTCCAGGAAAGTGTCATCATTCTAAAAGCTTGCTCTCTGGGGAATGGAAAATCTTAAAGTGACAAAATGGCTTGGCACTGTCAGTTGTCTTTAAAAAAAAAACTGGGACAAAAATCAAGTAGTCAAAATTAGACTTTATGGGTAGATGGTTTCTGTGCATAAATAGAACATTCAAGTTTATTGGAAAATCCTTTGGGGTCTATTATAACAATAGCACATAAAGAGTTATCCTAGGGTTTCTGTATAGAAATAGTTTATTGACAACTTTCAATTTGAAAAAAATGAGCCATTGTTGTCAAGAAAATTGGTACTTCTGAGTGCCAAGAGGCCAGCTCATTCGTAGGCAAGACACTGCAGCAAGTAAAAGACTAATGAAATGGAAAGGGCCCTGGTGTTGCTCTTCCTATCCTCAGAGCACCCTGGAAAGGTAAATGGAGCATTCTCTTATCCATAGGTATCCACTGCTATGGAATACAGCTCCCAACACTGAAGAAAGGGGTTAGATTGGGATAGACTACTCACAATGAATTCCCAGAGGTCCATAATTGTGGATTTTAATCAAATGTACACTACATGACAAAATCTCTGCTGAGACTCATAATACATAGATCTAGAAGAAAAATAAAAATAGAACTGGAGAAATGCAGAAGGAAAACATGCTGTAGTCTTAGCATATTTAAATCTCTGGGGTGGGTGGTATATGTATGGAGAAGGATCCCAAAAAGAATTCTCAAAATCTTCAGCATTCATATCCCTAAATATTTTAGACATAATACATTTTTGGTCATACTGTAATTATATTTTTTCCTAAGTTAAAAGGCTAATTTTAGATATCAAAATGACAATAAAAATATTAACACTGCATATGTTTCTATTTTCTCCCAAATTTTTATATGTACATGCACACACAGGGGTGTGTGTGTGTGTGTGTGTGTGTGTGTGTGTGTGTGCCTGTTTCAGGGGAGCAGAGAAAGGTTCATTTTCTTCTTAGCTTTATTAATTTCAGAAAAATAAATATCTAACCTCTATAGAGGTTTAAGGATTACTTTGATAAGATGGGTTGCTACAAAGTTTAATTATATAAGTAATAAATATGTGTCAAAAAGATTTCAAAAAACCTTTAATAGAATCAGAACTTATTGCTCTGATATAATTTGATTTTATATTGTCATGTACAGCTGTCAAATGTCACTCTCTTTTTGTGCTATAATGAATCAAATTAGTTGAATAGAAAATTACCGTAAGATTCTCTGGTATTAATAAATCATACATACAATAAAAATGTTTGACATTTCTTTAAGTGGCATTTTTAATATTGCTGGTACATCAGCAATATAATATGATATTCTGATAAACTAAAAAGACAAGAGATTAATTGTACTTTATGGATTTCAATTTAATAGGAAACGTCTTTATTTTTTGTTTTTAATGAAATATCTACTGAAATAAACTTGGCAAAATTAAAGCTGAAAATCAAAAGGAGTGGAATAAAACTGGCATGTTTACTCCTCATCTAAGCCAGATACATCCTTTAAAAGGGCTAAGTAGTTAATGTACTTCACAGGAATAGGCGATGGCATCCCAATCCACTCATCTTCACATTTCTAGAAAAAGAAAAAAAAAATGAATATAATTAGAACCATATTTTGAAGAGCAGTTTTGTTAATGCAGTTGTTCCCTCTCTTTATATAAGCTCTTGGTAAATAGTCCATTTTCAGAACAAGATTTTTCTACCGTCTCCTTTCAGGCCATAGGACTTTAGGGGAGACTGAATTCACATGCCTGATCTTTATCCCTTCCTGTGTTAGAATTATACACTCATACTGATTGCCACGACTTTACTGAACCTCCCATGGAGTAGATTCTCTTGTCTGTTTGACACGGGCTCAACCACATGACTAGCTTTGGTCTCATATAATATTCGCAGATGTAGCATGAACAGAGACCCTAATGTGCTGCTATGACTTGTCTTGGTTTTCTGGCCTTTGACATCTCCACAAGAAAATGGCTTAGGATGCTTCTGGTCCCAGAATGACACAGGTAGAGAGGACCAGTCTCAACTTGTAGCCGAGAGCTGAGCTCAGCAGACCTATATAGACCTATGAACAAGAAAAATGAATCTCTGTTACTAAAAGTAACTGAAATCTAGGGGGATAGTTTGTCGTGCAGCATTATTGAAGTGATCACTTCTCTTATACTTTATTAAGAACACAATTTTTAAAATCTAAACTGATAGTTGTATTGGCTGTTTAGTTACTATTTCTCCAATCTAATAATGAAAAAGCACTGAATCATTCACAATATGCTCTTGGAGATAGGTGACTGTATATACATATATATGTGTGTGTGTGTGTATGTGTATACATATAGACTTTGCATATATTTATATATAAATATATGTACACACTTTATGTATATATATGTTTAAATATATAGACAATACATATGATACATAGGGATGTGTGTACATATATATTTGCTAATTTCGGAAAATAACTTCACTGTAAGAGATTTAAGAATTATTTTGATGAGGTGAGTTATAACAAAACAACTATATAAGTAACAATGTAAGCAGATAATTGTCAAAGAGACTTCAAAAACTTTTGTATATAGAAAACAATGCACACACATGCACACATACTATTTATTCATACTGTAATGACCCACTAATATTAATATCAAGGGGGATAGACCATAACTGTGATTGTTTATATTTCTATTTTCTAAGTTAATTTTTTTATATAAGGTGTCAACCTTTTCTAGTGTTACTTTAGTATCTGGAATTGTAAGGTATCACAGAAACACAGGTTAAGGCTCGATAATTCTATGTGATGGAATTGTGGACACAACCTAAGTCATATTTCTGTTGGACCCTATGGGGTAAGGAAAAGTCCAGCATGGGATTAAAGTGATAAAAGGTGTTCTAGGCAGGGGGACAGCATAAGCAAATCTTGGAGACCTAAAAAGCTTCTTTCAAGAAAGGATGAGGAGCCCAGTATGATTTGGGGAAGATGGTACAAAGTGGCAAGAGAGGGAGTTGGAATGAAAAGTTGAAGCTGAACCTGGTGCCTTATGTGCTAGTTTATACTGTATGCTTGACTTAGGGGGAGTCATTAGTGGGTCTCAGCCAGAGAAATCTGGTTATAAATTAAATAACTTACAAGGTGCATAAAGAATGAAATGAAGCAGGGTAATCACTTTGGAGGTTACTGCAACAGTCCTGGGGAGAGGTGACTGTCATAACTAGCTGAACATGAGTGAACAGGAGCTACAGCTGAAAGATTATGCCGCAGGACAACATATAATACCTGGAAGGTGATTAATTTGATATGGTGAAAAAAGAAAGGAGTAGTGTTAAGGTTGAATTGTGTTCCCTCAAAAAAACACATGTTGAAGTCCTATTCCTGGTACACAGAGTAGGGTGGGCCCCAAATTCATTATGATTGTTAATAACTAATACTAATAAACTGATATACATACAGCATGACCTCATTTTAACTATTTACATCTGCAAAGACCCTATTTTCAAATCAGATAACATTCTGGCGTTTCAGGTAGATATGAATGTTTTGTGGGGGACAACATTCAATCCAGGGCAATGTTATAAGAAAAACAAGGCAGCAGGCAGAACAGGAGTTACAAACACTTTTTAGCGTTTTAGTGGGAGTCTAAGGAGCAGAGAGAAACTAAATTTAATTTTGGAGTTATTATTTGAAGTACTCAGAAGATGAAGTGAAGATTCTGGCAAACATCTAGAAATAGTGTGCTGTATAGCATAGAGATAAAGTCCAGAAATGTGCAAAGATGTGGCAGTCACTGTAATATGGGTGATATGGAAAGTTATGAGAATTGATAGAATTGGAAATAACTCAAGCGTCATCAACAGATAAAGAAGATGTGGTACGTATAGACAATGGAATACCACATAGATTAAATTCTGACATTTTCAACAACCTGTGCTTGGAACTAGAGGGGATTATGCTAAGTGAATTAAGTCAGCAGGAGAAAGACAAACACTGGCTGATCTCACCTGTATGTGGAATATAAAGAAACAAAGCCAGTGAACAGACAAAAGGAAAAAACTAACCACTGGATATTGACAATAGAGCTAAGGTTACCAGAGTGGGATGGTGGGAGCAAGTGGGGGTGGGAGGGCATTCACTAGACAGTGATTTTAAGAATATTGGTAATTTGGTGGTGGATGTGGTGTGCTATCATATATTTGATGAAGGGTAAACCTGCACATCTAAACTTACACTAAATCCAAGTTATCTCAATTAAAAATATATATTTCAATACAAAAAGAATAAAATGCATGATATAACTCATATCATTACAATGCAATTATTTGGGGGAATAGATTCTCTTATGAATCAGGACTGTACTAAAAGATCCTTCTCATCGCTTATTAGGCTGCAAAAGATTTTGCTTTGTTTTTAAACAAAGAATTGTGATTTAAATATTAACAATAAAAGCAAAAAAAAATACAATTTACATTCATATGTGGAATATAAAGAAACAAAACAAATATCAACAAAATTTCCTACCCTGCCCTTCGCATCTCTTACATATGGCTATTCCTGAACTATATTCTTTCATAATAAACCAGTAATCTTGTGAGTAAAATGTTTCTCTCAATTTCGTGAGATGCTCTCACAAATTAATGAAACCCAAAGAGGAGGTCATGAATACCTCCACTTTAGAGCCAGCTCAGCAGCACAGGTGACAACATGACCATAAGATTGGTATCTAAGTGGAGTGGGGGAAAGGTGGCATCTTCTTGAACTGAGCCCTTATCTGTGGGGTCTGATGCTATTTCCAGATAGGTAGTGTTGAAATTTAATTGAATTGTAGGATACCCAAATGGTATTGGAGAATTGCTTGGTGTCTGTGTGTGTGTGTATGGAATGGGGAAAGAACCCACATATTGGAACTGGTACCAGAATTGCAGCCCACCCCAAATTTTAATGTTCACAGGTACTAGTTTAAATGAACTAACAGGAATGAAATTGAGATCCAAAGGAGAGTAGGACGCAGGAGATAAGATTTAAAAGACTCAGAGGAGAGGCAGGAGCATCAATAAAGTAGAGGGAAAAGGTAGCTTTTTCATAATTTTGCCCATAATTGTGTCTATGTAAAAAAATCATATAACCAATCTCTTTATGAAAAAAGCCAAAAAGGTCTTTGGTGACATGAGAAATCCCCATACTACTACTTCCTGTTTTAATAAATCCACAAATGTTCTGCTACAGTTTATGACAATCAGGGTAGTAAGCTAAAATATTCTTTGTCCTCAATGACCTTTTATTCATTTACACTACAAATACAAAGAAAACTGCAGATCATATTGTTTTCCAGCACTGCATAAGTTAAAAGTGAAAATATCTGCATGGTAATTTTACAACAAGAGAGCTCAACCACTGCAGCCAATCCCTCCAGGTGAGGGTTAAACTGCTTGTGTTACTGTTAAGACGATTCCCCTGACATTGCATGTGCTTGGAATCTTAAATACAGTATCTGTGCATAGAAGGTTCTGCCATCATCCCTATTGATCCCCTTACCCTTTCCACTTTGGCACACACCGACTTGATGTCCAACCACTAGCACCTGTATTTCCTTGCTTGAGACCATTTATTTTGCCTCTGAGGCCCAGTGTGGCTGTCCCTGTGACAAACTACAAGTACGTGAGAATTTATTCTTTTCTCAACTTCAGGAGCAGCCGTTACACAATGACTGCCAGAAGCTTATGGATGAACACCACAGCCACCTTGCACTTTGAGTAGGAATACACTGAGGTATATATTGGCTATTGAATCCTTGTATGTTTCACAGGTGTTAAGCTCTAGTCACCTACATTTGTAACTGGTTTGATAATATGACCAGTACTACGCTCCTTCTCTTCTATTTCTCACTTTCCCATTTCCTTCCTCTTATTCCTTTCACTTCCCTGCAAACCTATATATACTCAAATCCTTGCTTTAATTCTACTTCTAGAGAAAGTCAAAGAATATTCAATTTTGCATTTATCAAAGTTAGCACAATTTTTGTGAGCGTCACAGCACAGCCTGTAACAAAGCAACTTTCTGACAAATTGTGGATAGATCCAGGGTCTCCAATGTAACTTCCAGAAAAACTAAAAGATAGTGCTCACATCTCAAAACAAAATTCAATTTAATTTTGAGCACAAACAATATGTGCCACACAGCATTTTCTGGAAGAAGAAAGAACTATGACATGCAGAGTGAAATTCAACAATACAAAATCATGACTCTAAAATGGCTGGAAATCATAGTCTGCAAGAAGGTCTCACGACATCTTCCAAGTTAGCTGTCACTAAAGCTACTTGAGATGTCAAACAAGTTGGCAATAGATTACTTGCTCATCAATGGTGAAAAATGTAGCTGCCAATCTGTAAAATCACACACCCTTGATGTAGGAAGCAAAGATGGTACTGGATGGAAACTCAGTAAACAGCAGCTGCCCAGTGAGAACAGCAAAGCTGTGTGTGAGCTAATGGTCCCTGGATTTATTTGCTTTGACATTTTAAAAAGAATATTTAATTGGATTATATCTCCTTCTAGTTTCGCATTTTCTACTGAAATACTGGTCACCAGATCCATGAGGAGGAAAGATCGTGAGACAATTAAATTCCATGCTTTGCTGAAATAAGATTATTTCTTTTCTTCCTAAATGTAAGGCTGATAGAGTCACATTAGTTATTTTGCCCTGTTACTCCTTTATACTCACTCAAAGAAAGGGATGTTTGTATGGGAAATATCTATAATTTGTAGAAAATTCCAGTGATATATATGGAATTGAAATGGTGGTTTCTCTTATATTTTCTTCCCTTTAGTAAGATCAACAATTAGACTGAGTTGGCAAAATCATAGACACAGTTAAAATTTTAGCAAATCAAATTAAAATCAATTTTGGGTAGATAATTTTGCATATACTTGAGATAATTTAGAACATTCTGATAACATAAAGAAAAGTTCATATATAAAACCAGAAGATGTGCTTATATTCCCATCAATTTCTGTCTTTACTGTGATGCTAATATTTCACAGTTGCTTCCCTCTGCCTTAGACAAAGCTTTCAACATCGGTGTAGCTTATAACAAAGAAACGTTTCCTTGAATTGCATTACAGGGCAAGTAAAGTTTTCAAGAAAATGTGGATGTTTTTGAGCTTTCATGATAGATTTATACATACAATTCAAGTAGACATCATCCAATGCATTAAATAAAATGATTCCAACAGTACTGTGTTTTTACTAGGTATGGCTTTGGGCTGGGTAACAGGGATGTGTTTACCAGTTATTCTTAAAATCTAATAAGATTGAGTAATAGTCTTTCATTTCAACTATTAAATTCAACCTCAAATGTTATAAATAACTTTTCTTATTTAAAGAGTAGATACTAGTTCCTGACTCAAAGGCATTCCTAAAGGTAAGGATTATATAGTCAGAAACTAGTATCTACTCTTTAAATAAGAAAAGTTATTTATAATCTTATGTTTAGGAATGCCTTTGAGTCTCAGTTTTTTAGTTATAAATTGGGAATAATAATGCTTATTCTCACAAGATTGTTGGAACAATAAAATATCACAGGGTACTCCATCCTCTAAATACCAAAAGGAGATCCTCAACAAGTGGAGTGTCCAAAAATGTATCTCAAGATGCACCCAAATGCCCCCTAATGTCCACTGCCAAGGTTATTTATCATCCTGTTATGACAAGAGAAAGCTTCTGGGCCAATTGTTAATGCTCTGCAGTTCTAGTGCTCATAAAATGAAGCCACATCTACTTTTTTTTTTTCCCTCAGAAACATCAAAAGATAAGACACCAGTCACACAGTGCAAGTTATAAAGTTTATATGAGAACTGATTTGGTGTTATTTTTTTAAATGTGATTTCTGAGATTAACCAGACAGGCTCTAAACAGCAGGACCTATTTTGCCACTTTTATAGCTACCATCTGTGAGCAAACACAATAGAATGGAAATGGGGTCTCCAGGCTGTGACAGCACCAGGACAACATGCTGAGACCATAGATAGTCACATAATGGAGTGAGAGTTAAATTACAGCTCCAAAGACTCACCATGGACTGCTTGGAGGGACCAGCCAGAGGTCCAGCCAAGGGAGCTCCTGGGAATCCAGGCTATAGGTCACAGTCAACAGTCATGGTAGGTGACAGTCAGCTTACAAGCACCTATGTAGGAAAACCTCTCAACAAAGGGCAGCAGGACTAAGTAAAGCTACACCAGGTATAACCATACTCCTTTGTAAATGTTGCCTGTTTGTTGCTGGACCCTACTCCTATTAGCTGAAGCCACTTGACCATGACAGAGAGAGGAGTCATACCTGAGTCTGAGAAACAAATTCTGACATCTAGGAGCTATTACTCTGGACCTGGCTTTATATACCCCGGCTGTGGAACTTGTTTACCTAAGTCCGTCTTTTTTTATTCTGGTGACAGACTATGATGGGTCATTCTCCATCTGTCTCCCCAAATCCATTTTCTACCCTTTTTATCATGCTCTCTGCACTGGGAGACTGACCTCTGTGGATTACACCACTTGCTGAGCTTTCTTATCCTGTGGCTTCTGGGTGGGCTTAGTCAATGGGAAGCAATAAGAGAACGAATATTGAATGTACTTCTGCTCACTTTACTCCCTCCCTGCTCAACCATGTTTGACAGTGGGTATACTTCTCCAACTGCTGTTACCGCTCCAGTTCCTCCACTGGGCTCCAGTAACACCAGTCCCTCCCATCTTCTCCAGGCCTTCTCATTCTAGCTAGTCCCTTAGGGATCCACTGTTCTGATTGGTTCCCTAACCCTACTGTCTTCTCTGTCAATAGTCCCTTTATTAAATTCATACCTATGACTCCTTTGAGTGTGCTCTGTGCATTTGTTGGAATCTCACTGGTATAGTGATTTAGTCTGCTCTGTGACCTTAGCAGGGCTGAAGTCTTGTTCCATGACTGGCCCCCTCTGATTGCTGAATGGTGGTAACTTAAAGTGTTTCCATCATTCTACTCCATTTTAGAGAAATGCCCTGCTGGAACTCCCTGATGGCCTTCCCCACACACTTACAATCCCATGTCTTGTGTACCAGACCACCCAACTATCTGGCCCTGGTGGTCTGAAGCTTGTGGTCTTATTCCTGGATTTTAGTCTGTCCCAACCCATTCCATGCACTGTAGTTATTCAGGCTGGATTGGAAAGATATCTCAAATCCCTACTTCTATGACCCTCCCATCCATTAATGCTAATGCAAACAGAATTAGTATCAAAGCTAGTACTGAGGCCTGTTCCACTTTCACCAGTCAAAATGTCTCTTCATTTCCCAATAAGATCCATAGTTTCGGGAAGAGATGCTATTGAAGGCAACATTCAGTCCACGAGTAAAGACGTCCAGGTTCTGAGTGGTGGCTGGTGCCAGAAGTACTAGAGAGATATTAATAGCATCACTGGAACTTCAACCAGAGTCAGTTGGTCCAATTCATATGCTGGAGTAAGTGTACAGATACTCGATCCTTGGCCTCCATCTGGGCCATGCTTCCACATAGAAGTTCAGCCTGACATTCTTGTTCTCAACAGAACTTTCATCTTATCACACCACACTCAGTGCTGGCTCACTTTCACAACCTGGTGGATATTGGTCTGAAGTCTCAGATGTGATTTTTCTGGCTATGGCAGACTCCCCAAATGTTGGTGATCTCCAAAACTCTGAGAGATTTTCTCTGATCAAATAACGTACCATGGTCATACACATCTGACCTAACTCCTCCATGACTTTTCTTTGGTACAACCACTCTACTGTGAGTTCCCTATTATGAATGACAGATCAGATAATAACCAAGGATCGGCGTGGGGAGGAGGTGGATGTCACACTGCCAGGTTCCTGTTGATACTCAGAATAATCAACAATAGCTTCAACAATGCTTGCTTGTCAAGTTATGATGTACCATCCAGAATCTCCTAGAGGAAGGACTTGGCCCAGTTGCTGGTAATGCCCTTTGGAATTGTCTCAGCTACAGAGTTATCTTGAGTGTGAAAAGTCACATTACCCAAGGTTATACCCCTTCTTAGGTCAACCCCAAAGACCAGGCCATTTTGGTTCAATTCAGTACAACTCTGGAAGACCATTCTAGTACAGAACTCCCTGTGGGCCAGTCAAGGCTGTCTTTGGGTATTGTAGCTCCTCTTCTCCCTATTTCCATTCTTATATCATTCTCTTCCTTTCCATGGATATCAATCTCAAGGATATTCTTGAATATCTTGAACACTAGACTCCATCTGTGTGCTGGAGAACCCAGCCCATGACAATCTCTGATCCAGAAGTATCTGAGGGCATTATTAGATATCAACATCTAAGCACATGCACATGGTTCAAGAGATATAATACCTTTTCACTATTGATTCTACTGTATGGATTATGCAATATTATGCTGAACCCATTTACACCAAATCTTTTCACATGGGATTATGGATGTACTGGTAACATTCCAAGTTATCTTACACAACTTGATGAAATAATAACAAGATTTAGGAGAATCAGAGTGCTACAAACTCTGGAATCAATTTGGTTCTCATTTTTTATTACATTTGATCAGGTACCATACCTATGTTCTTCTAAAAAAAGACTATTTGAAAAAGGAATGAGCCCTTCCAAATATCCCTCATAGGCTGAAATGCTTCTAGGATTGGCCAGAAGAATTCATAAGAGACAGCGAGAGCAAAGTTCTTCTCACCATAAATGAGAAACAATTAGAAGAGCTTACTACTGTAGCACAGACCCCTTCTGACGATATTCCTGTTCTGCAACTTTTCTAATTCCTACCTTACAGGATATAATCACTGATCACAGCCTTGGAAGGGACTGCTCAGGGACCAACATCCTAACTTGAGGAAGTAAGATATTTCCATTTTACAAATTATAACAGCTAGCACTTAAACCCTTACTCTGGGACAGGTATTGTGGTGGCGTCATGAAACTTTTGCTCCATTGTATATGAGTACACTAGGCTGCCATGAAAAACCGTCTTTGTTACTGTGGGTTGTAATATAAGATATAATTAAATTTAATTCAAACTCAACTGTCATCAGGAAAATAAAAATTAAAAGTAATAAGATAGCACATATATTTAGAGGTACAAATGTAAAAATCACCCATATATTATCAATACAGAAATGGATGAATAAATTATTGTATTCCATATTACTGCTATTAAAGGTCTTGGGCTTATACTTATTAAACAAGAGTAGTTTTCCATGATGTACTATTAAGAAAAGCACATTGCAGAAAAAGGTATAATGGTGTGATTACATTTTTATAAAATAAATGACGAAACCCCCAACACATAGATAAACATTTGGATGGTGGATTGGGTGAAACAGAAAAGGAGACAAATCTAAATTAATGAAAAGAACAACAAAGTCATTTCTAACTAGCAACAATAAGTAAGTATATCATTCAGGATCCCACAGAAAATACAGGACGTATAAAAACTGTGTAAGTGGAGAATAAAGTGATCATTTACAAAGTTGTAGAAAAGCGTATTGGAAAACCAAAAGGGAACCCTCCTGTCTCGTGGGACTGTAGCAAAAGGAGTCATTAACACCACCTGAAGCTAAAGGGGCAGGCGAGGGTGGCCTCCAGAACCTGGAGTGGGCATCTGCATGGAGAGAACCTCCAGAACCTTGGAAGTGGTAGGCAGCCAATCAATTGTGACTGACAGGATGGGAGA
This sequence comes from Solenodon paradoxus, assembly GCA_004363575.1. Lineage (NCBI taxonomy): Eukaryota > Metazoa > Chordata > Mammalia > Eulipotyphla > Solenodontidae > Solenodon > Solenodon paradoxus. The sequence goes on along the minus strand of RJWH01002799.1, from coordinate 80,428 downwards.
TGATTTATCTTTCCCCCCACCCTCTACTCCACTAATGTATCCCACTGGCCAGTCCATCTGGAGGCCAGAGGGCTAGACGACCCATTGATGTAACCCAGTTTCCTGGGACTCCAAGCAGGGTGGAGGGGGACAGACAGAAGTCCTAATGGGACAAATGAATCATATCCAATGTAGAATATTTCAACATTAAATGAAAAGTTCAACCCTAAATCATTTTTAACTTCATTTGTAAAAATTAAATATTTGTATGATTAAGAACTAAGTTTACTTGGGCAAATGACAGCATTGGTTTGCTTTCATGATAGTATCTTGGTTTGAGTTAGTTAAATCCAGTATACTTAACAATAACTACATTTAAAATATTTTTTTTTATTTTCTCATTCTTGGCACTAAAACAAACCTGAGTTCAAATGCTGACTCTACCATATACTTGCTGCTTCTCTAATGTCCTCATCTCTAAAATGAGAGTGATAAAAGTTCCTACCTCACAGGGCTGCTATGAGAATTAAAAGAACTAAAAGATTTTGAGGTCTCAGGAAAGTGTTTGGCACATAGGAAATGCTTTGCATGTTTGCTGTTATTATGGTGATGATGGAACAAGAGCATCCTAATGGGTCTGTCTCCAGGTTCCAATCTACCCTCCATCCAGCCAGAGCAGGATCCCTTTAAAATCACACCTGATCATGTTGCTGTTCCTTGAAATTTATCTGTGTTCTTCAGACCTTTCAGGACAATATCCGTGACTTCCTTGCAGGTATTTCTAGCCTCATCCTTCTTTACTCATTCCATTGTGCCTTCAGTTCAATCACACTATTTCCTTCTCTATCTGCACAAGTACCATACTGCTCCATGTCCCAGAGCTTCTGTTGGGAATGCCTTTTCCTTATCATGTCCTTACTTACCTTGCTAAATCTGACTGTTCACCTTTGAAATGTCAAGTGTCACATCCCCTGAAAATCCTTCCTCTCAGCTCACTACCCTTTCCCTGGGCCTGATCTATAAAGCAGCTTCCTACTGATCCCAGAGCACCCAGTGCAGACTGTATCATGCCATACTCCAAAATTCTGCACTTATTGATTTCCTCCTCAGCAGTGCTTCTCTCAAAGGTAACAATAACTATCTTTGCTTTGGACCCAGCATAGAGTATAGAGCCAACTCATAGAGTGGATATTTAATCATGATTTGTCTGAGAATAAAGCTTATAAATGAACAAATTAGCCACTGACCCAAAGTTACTCAGCTACGTAAGAAGCAGAAGCAGAATTCAACCCCAACTCTGTTTGATTCCAAAGGCCGCCACTGTCTCCCCATCACTGGAAATTCTAGGATTGCCTGATACTCCAAAATAGTTGCATGCCTGAGGGAACTCCCAGGGGCACTAGACCAGTTTAGGATGGAATGAGCTGGTTAGCAGAGACCAGAGAAGAAATGTCTCCTTTCTGGGAGTTCAACCACATGACTTTTGCTTTATCGAGGGACTTTCCCAAGAAAATCAATTTCTGGAGCATGTCAAAATATAAACAAACTACCAACCACCCACCCACTTCTTCAAGACAATTGGTCCAAAGAAATCTTAGAGAATTCAGACAATTCCACAATGCTGAGAGCATTATCTGATCACATGAACTTTGTTTTCCCTAACCAAGCATTTTTTCCACTGCATTTTTATTTTAAAATTGGCTCCAATGCGAAATGTACATCCCCATGCTACATTATTTTACCCAAGGCAAACCTGCGTGCACAGTCACAGATACACTGGAGGTTCCTGACATGCGCACCATTTGAGATTTGCTTTTGTGGCTCATGATGACAATGTTACCAGAATTCCTTGATAATAGCATTTACATTTATTTATAACTGTAACCTATTATCCTATTTTCCATATAATTGGATGTGACTGAGGTTAAGAAAAATTCAGCTGCATAAGAAAAGTCATGCTCTTATAGAGCAGATGTTTGCTCAGCATGGAAAGTGAATTAGCCTTTAACGCAAATACCCAAAAATACACAGTGCTCCTTCCAAAAGCACTGATTTAGTATTTCACATTGAAAAATCATTTTAAGATAAAGGATAAATAAAATGCAAGGGAGGCAGCCACTGCTAGTTTTGAAAGTAAATGTTAATTTTACCTCTTTATCGCGCAGCATCGCTTCCAATTCGGGCACTGGATTTACTCTCCAGTTCAGGGTACAGAAAAATGACTCATAATTTATTTGCTGTTCACTATCTTCCAACCTGAAAATAAAATTATATGACTTGACTGGATCTGCAGAATTTAGGAGCAAAATGTCAGCTTAAATGTTAGCATGAAAAATAACGTCAGGTATACTTCATCATCTAATATTTTTCTTATTTGTTATTAGTTTATTATCTGCTTCTAACCCACCAGAATATAAACAATTTGAGATTAAAGGTCTCATACACAGAATTCACAAAAACATCCCCAGAATCTAGATCAATGTTGGTACTTACTAAGTGTCCAATAATACTTGTTGCAATTACCATGTAAACAAATTAGTTTATTCAATAACTTTGACCATCCTTATTGTAAGTTCGATATAGTTCAGTAAAAATAAAATGTCTTTATATTCTTAAATTGCAATCCTTTTAAATCTTTAAGTTAAGCATGGATTCATTCTGTCTACAAATATATTCTTAGTAAAAATAAAAGATAACTTATCATTTATCAAGCAACCATTAATAGGGGCTATTTCTATCTACATATATGCTGCTATGGAGACATGCCCATGATGTACCGTTGAATGAAAAGGAAGTTATAAAATAGTATGTAGAGAGTTATTATCTCACTTTAGGTTTACATTTATATAAAAAGACATAGAAAAACATCTAGCAACAATATACTGAAGTATTAACATTTAGTTCAGCAGCATAATTATAATAGCCAAAGTCTAAACAATCTAAATGTCCATCAACAGATGACTACATAAAGAAGCTGTGGTCTAGATACTCAATGGAATTCTATACAACTGCTAAAAAAGACCAAATTGTGCCCTTTGCAACAACCTGCATGAAACTGGAAGGGATCGTGTTAAGCAAAATAAGCGAAAAAGAAAAAGGAAAGTATGTGATGGTTTCACTCAGATGTGGAATATAAAGAAACAAAACCAAGAAACAGACAAACCCCAACGAAATGCACAGGATGCAAGACTGTGGCTACCAGGTACATAAGAGAGGGGAGGGACAGACAGAAGGAGGGAACAAGGTGGCAGCAGAGGATACTAGAACTCTGGTAACAGGTGTGTTATGAAATACAGACAGAGGTGTGATTTCGATATCCTAAAATGTACATAATAATGTAAACAAAAGAATAAAAATTATTTCAAAAAGCTATCCTTAAGAAAGAGATTATAATTTTTCTTTTCTTGAAACTCTTCTGCACATCTTAGTTGTTTTAAATTTCTGATGAGAAAAAATTAGGCTCATTTTAATTTTGGGAAAAAAAAACAACATGATTATTTTGTACCATAAATCTATAAGTCAAAAATAACAAATCTATTTGACTACTATTTTCTAATTATGGACATTGGCATAAATTCAGCCTTAACCATAACAGAATTTTGACCATTAGAATCCAATTATTTCAACACAATTACTATAATGACCTAAACACAAATAAAATACTTCTTAGTAAAATACTACAATGTCAGTTATATAGAATTTGACCAGATTCTGCTCATTTTTAAGGCTACATAGTTCCCCCTTGAGTAATGTAAGGGTTAGCAGCAGTGACCCCTGCACAGTTGAAAATGTCGATTAACACATATTTTGTAGGTTATGTGTATTATATACTCCATTCTTACATAAAGTAAGCCAGAGAAAAGAGGTTATTAAGAAAGTAATAGGAAGCGAAAATACATTTACAGTACTGTACTACCACAAGTTTGCATCATCTGTTTACAAGAAAATCGAGTATTACTGGACTTGTGCAGTTCAAACCAATTCAAGAGTCAACTCTGTATGCTGGTCATCTAACACCATTTTTTTGAAAGAAAAGACACCAAGGCATTGTTCCAAGTACCCTGCTCTAGGCTCTTGGCCTTCCCTTGGGACCTCTATCCCAACACATCCTTTCAACCAACAAGTAAGGTTTACACATTACTATCACAAGGATGAATGGAGAATAATTATTAAAAAATTCAGTTGCAATAAAATTAGTCAACATACTCAAAATTAGATAAAAGACTTTTCCTTTTTTCTCAAAGTGTTAAGAAAATAATAACACTTATAAACTGATACAAATTAGCAGCAATAAATTAAATGTTACAGGATGAAGTCAAATAGACTAATCAATTTAAACAAAGTAGAATAAACAGAGAGATCCGAAGAGGGGAAGGGAATTTGGTAATTCTTTTGTGTACATTTTCTTTGGCCAGGGATTCTGGTATACAAGTCCAATACGCTGCCCCCTACCACTGTTTATCCTTTGGATTTTGGCTCACTTGTCATTTAAACTCCTTGAAAGAACACGTTCTGTTTAAAAACTGTTTGTAGCCAAAATGCAGAACCATTATGTCTTTTATTTGTGTGTGTTTTGGGAGAACTAAAATTCAATCAATTAAAGATATTTTGGAGAAACTGTCCTTCAGCACGGGGCCTCAAAAAAAAGTATTCCCTAATACTTTGAGTAGGAGTAGAAGTCAGAAAAGAAGGGTCTTTGACTTTCATATTAAGGAAAACAAAAATTCACTGGGTCAGCTATGGGATCTAAGTTATATTTTCTAAACATCATTCTGATTAATGCATTGTGCATAGCATGCCAAAGTCTTTTGCAGTAATCCAGACAAGAGATAATGGTGGCGTAGGTGGTGGTGGTGGTCATAGAGGGCAGTGAGAAGCAATCAATGCTGAATATATTTTGAGTGTAAGTTTTCTGAATAATTATATACAGTGTTAGACAGAGAGGAAGGGGGCAAGGGGGAGGGAAAGGGGGGAGGGAGAGGGAGAGAAAGGAGGTGGGCAGTATTCAGTACCACTCCAGTTGCTCAAGCAACTGGAAAGAAGGAATTGCCCTAAGATAGGAAAGACTTCAGGGGCTGAAGATTGGGGGAAAATAGATCAGGCATTTGTTTTGATATATGTCACATTTTGATGGGAAGTGAGCAGATAGGTATGTGAATTTGAAGTTCAGGGAAGTGGTTTGGGTTGAAGATTGAAATGTGAGTCATTAGCAAATAGATGGTATTTCAAGCCACCAGACTGGGAGAATGAATGAGATCACCAATGAAATAAATTTCTCTAACTGTTCCTACAGTACAGAATCTAATTATTAAATTCCCATTACATCAATTACAGTAGGCATTTAATCCTAGAGGTTTTAGAAGCATAATATCCCAATGATTTAGGAACCAGTGAAAAGACTACCAAGCAGATCTAGAATCACATCCAACTTCACTCCTTATATGCATTCCACCAGAATAATTTTTATGAAACTTAGGTAAGATGAATGACTTCCTTGCTTGCAACTCTCCAATAAATTCCCAGCCCACTTAGAACACAAGGTGAACTCTTTATCAGAGTTTAAAAACATCCAAATAATCTGGCTCCTGCTGACCTTTCTAATCTCATTTGTGTTCCCTGTTCACAATGTTCTTGTACAGGACTTCTTCTCTAAGCATATGAAGATTGTTCCCAGAAATGCAAGGCACTGGTGCTCAATGGTCCCATTATCTGGAAAGTCTCAATTCATATGTCACTTCCTAAAGTTCTTATCTAACAGTGCCTAAATGTGCTTTTTTTTCTGGATAATGGCATTGGAACTTAGAGGGAAAATTCTGGATATCATTGCTGGAAGTCTATTATCAGAACTTGTTACTGATAAGTCTGATATTTACTCATGCTTACTGGTTACTCCCTAGGTCCCCAACTCATGATGTCAGACTAGACACATCTAACCAGGTACTCATTTCTAAGGATATTTGGGAAAGATATTCTTGAATCACTGGTATTTGGGAAGGATCAAAAGGTACAGATGAAAGAGTTCACAGTTCAGAAACAACACAAAGTCATTTTGAGGAAAAACATTTGAAAGATGTAATCTTCCAATGGCCCCAAATCCAGGTCTCAGGGAAAAGTTGACTTAATATAGCATACTACTCAAAGCTTTTCTTTTCAACTATGTGCTATAGCATCTCTGTGGGTATGGGAATCCCGCCCCCACCCCAAAAGGAAAAAGGGAAGCAAAGAACAAAGAATCATTCCATTAAAAGGGATAAAACCAGACAATGCTTCTTGGAAGAAGTCTTTGCTCTTGGAAAGTGGATAGAGCTGCAGTAAATCATGATGACTCAGTTACAAATATTTATCTCCCATTCATACTAAAATCTCACAAAAATGACAATAAAGGAATAAAAATAGATAACTCACAATGACAAATATCACTAGAAATAAAGAATAACAGACAAGAAAATTCAAAATCTTTTGTGTGAGGGACAGCAGACCTAAGACTGGTGACTGACTTGGCAAAGCTGAGGAATGGAAGCTGGATCCTAAATACCCATGTAGGGGCAGTGGGGGTAGGGTAGTACTTAAAGATTAGCCAGTACAGTTTGCAAACTCCTGACAGGTTCAATGACTGAAGACTTCAAGTTCCAGTAAGGGTAGGCATAAGGTGTGAGATTGAAAATAAAGACTGAAAGTTTGAATAAAAAAATAGCAGTTGGACACCTAAGTATCTTCCTCTACACTTCACTATTCTCTGAGGGAGTGAGGCTCGTTCTCAAGAGAAATTCAACTAATAGAGAATAGAGGAGAGTATTACACACAGAACTTGGGTCTCTTAGCCCTCTGCCTTCCTCTTTCCTGTTTCCAGAACACCAGTGATCATGCTTAAATACTCCTTCTTCCCTATATCCCACCCTCCATCCTACCCCAGGAGGAAAAGATAACGATTCTTCTCTAGATATTCTGAATGGTCCCAGAGAGAGTGTCAGATTCTGGCTTCTGGGGATTCCCTACTGAAAATAAGAGCTAAAAGATGACTCATGCAGTGAAACCCACCAGTCAACAATACCCACCCTAAAAGTTTCCAACATTAGGAAATCAAAAAACAACAGGAAAAAAATGATGATAAATAATATAAGGAACAGATAGGATAAAATTAGATAGTAGTAAAGAGATGTGGTAAAAGGGACAGAATACAAAGTTGAAGAAATCCCTTAGTAAGAAAGTCGTAATGATAAAGAAAAAAATTGGGGAGAAACACCCAAATTCAGAAGATCCAAACTCTTAACAGGAGTTCTCATAAGAGAAAATGAAAATGGGGTTGAGGCAGAGAGGAGGAAAGTATTTGAAATTCAATGAGGTTGTGAAAGAAAAACTAGGATACTAAGGAGAGCTCCAGTTCTAATTCAAGTCCCAGATGGAGGAGAAAGTGGCGAGGGAAAGTCGCCCAGAGATGTAAGAAAGGCTTCCACAGAGGAGTGAGAACAAGCAGGTTAATGTGTTATGTTTACCACTGAATATTATCTCCCCACTCACCCACCATTTAGTCCCTGTTTCATGACTACAGATCACCATTCACCATATACAAACTGCTATCTCCTTACTTCAGGCTCATGCTGTGCTTCTGATAAATGTCAGCATCCTGACTGTCCACCTGAATCCCCTACTTCACTCCTCTCCAGACAACATTTGGCTTTTGCTAAGATTCTGATCCAAGGTCAGAGCAGGAAAATTTGCCACTCTGGAATAAATCCTTTTGAAATGGCTGTGAAGGTAATTCCAAAGAAGAACTTTCTATGGCAACATTGTTGGAATCAGTATACAGCCTTCCACCCTGACTGACCTAAAAGGCAACACTTATTCTGGCTTTTAAGTATTTCTAGCTTGTTAAAAACTCAGACTCTTGAAGTTCCAGCTCATGGTGCTAAAGTGTTTTCCTAAAGCCTCCATAAATTCTTCTTTCCCTTTGATATTTGGATAAGCCAAACCACCATGTTCTTTCCTACACAAACTAAGGGACATGTTTATAGAAGAAGAGAGAGGGAAGGAAATTTCACTGGTTCCTCTCTAGATAATAATGACCCCTAAGCATGCTTCCCCAGCCTTTCTAGGTGGGAGTTCTTATAAGTGAGTCTAATGTGTCATTTGATGGGTGTTCCTGCTTCCCCTTCCCAGAAATGATGAATGACTTAAAAACTGCAGAAACCATCCATCTACTTGCCATGGGGAATAATGCTGATCTGCTTTATTTCCACCATCTGTGGAGGTAAAAAGGCACAGAGGCAGCTGTATTCTATTGAAGAGTAACATAGGTTGCCCTCTGCCACCAAGGCCGTCTCATAACCTAAGGGAATGGGTTAGCTGCATGGCAAGGGCTGGAAGAAAGGGAGGATAGTGAAGACATATTTTTGACTCACTTAGTTGTATTTGGTTTCAGTTCATTACCCAGCAAGTCAGTGGTGCATGCTGAAACACCAGGTTGGAATCTTAAAAGATCAGATACTTGAGAAAAATACGGAGCTCTGGGCCACTGCACTGGATGGCTACAAAAATTAGATTTGTCAAGATGGCATTGCCCAAGTTGCCAGTGTGTAACTCCAGTTATCTCTAAATAACCAATTCTGATCGTAGCACATCTCTCTGGTGAGGCAAATCACAGCTGCCAAGTACGGAGTGTACACACAGTCAGTGTTTGGTTGGGCCACGTTCATGTGGTGAGGGAGAACAATTAAATAAAGGGCTTCTCTCTAAAAGTTTCACAGCACACCAAACACTGCTTGACAATGTGCAGCCACGTTGCTCAGTCCTTGCTCTTCAGTCTCACTGCCAGGTATTAGTCAGTGAAATCACTCTGGGAGGATGGTAGAGAGTGAGACTGGGTAGAGTACAATGAGATGATTTTGACTTTAAAAAATTTTTTTTCCATTTTAACTAATATTTCTGGATGAGGTACCACCTCTCATGGGAGGTCAGTTCTAAGACTTTCCACGGAGCTCAAAGCCAGCTGTAGAAGACTAGCTTAGAACAGAGGTATTGGGCAAAGAGATGCACTTGACTTTCTAATTACTCCAAATCGCAATTCAGAAGGCCACAGTTAGGGGAGGAGGCTGCTTCTTCACTCCCCAGTCCCACAAGGAACACAGAATGGAATACTCTCAGAATACTCTCTACTCTTTAATGATTTAAGAAACAAAATTTATTGCTTATTAGTGCAGAGGAAACATTAATATCCAAATGAATGTCAGAGGGTTGAGCCAAGTTACAAAGATCATGTGGGCAGGAGGTAGCAGGGTAGCAGGGCGCGAGGCAGGTCTAGTGGCTATCAAGCCCATGTTCTTCTCCTCCTGCCCAGCACACTAGTATAGGACAAGTCCCTGGGACTTCTGATAGAAATGAAACAAAGATTTGAGTGTCTTAGGTGGTTATCATTCAAGATGAATCAAGAGACTCATCTTGGCCTGAAGCACACACTTTCATTTAGGGGCTCCTTCTACCTCAATATTAGCATTTATGAAACAAGGAATAAGGTCTAGCATCCACTAAAATGTACCTTTGAATATGCTCAAGGATTTACAAAATATTCTAGGGCTCTTGGAACTATGTCAATACAGAGTGTCACTCCGATTATTAATGGGTAATAGCTAACACTACACAGCACATTTAAGTCTGATGCTCTGTGCATTAGTGAAATGAATTTGTTTTTTAAGTAAGGTGACCTCATAGCAGCTACCACCACATTGAACTGATGGGGGCTGGGGTAACGGGAGTTGAAAAGATTTTGAAGTCCAGATTCCAGCTTGAGTGGCACTAATAAGGAAAAGACCTAACTGCATCACAAGAGTAATGGAAACAGACTAGAAAGGAAATCCTAGTATCAAAACATGGGAACAGAATAAACACATGGGTAACAAACACTGGGTGAAAAAAAGCATGCAAACATTTAGCCCACATTGGTTTTTTGTCTCCTGATCTGGATTCACACAGCAGGACGATATGGCTGCTGGACAGCTGCCCAGCTCCATCCCAAGGCAGGTAAAACTGCCCCTGGGAAGAGTGTGCATTGAACCAAAACAACAAACTCCATGTTGCTTCCCACGGAAGACTGGAAACGTCAGAGGGGCTCTGGCTTCACATGCCACAGGAGGGCTATGCAGAAAGAGAGTCTGGTCAAGGCTCTGGAAAGCCCTGTGGAGTCTGTGGGGAACAATAAGAATGCAGAATATAAATGTAAGCTGTAAACTGATGGGCCCATTAGGAATTAGGGCCGTCTCTGAAAGGAATCTGCGGAGATGATGCAAAACACCAAGCATGTGACCCACATCGTGGCAGGGCATATTGGAGGGAGAGGGGAGTGGGAATGAGACATTTTCTAATCTGATTAGTCTGAAGTTTCCCCTGAGTGTGGAGAAGGGTCACTGCACAATTAGAGGCAAAGTTAGACTGAACATGGGCTCAGAGGCAGATTGAGACTGAGATGACTTGGGAGCAAGTTGTGGAATAGTCTTTCTGCCTTGAATGTCAAATTGCAAAGGCAGAGACAAAAGAGTCTGCTGAGAGAATGAGAGTCTGATGGTCTCAGTATTGGATAAAAAACATCTAGGTCCAAAGGCCAGGCTCCCACATTACTGGACCTTTCAGTATAACCCATCATGGAGACTACAAAGAGATAATGGAATAAGCATCCACAGTTTCTTGACAAGAAGACTGTTTAATATGTGAAGCATTCAGATCCAATTGTTTAAAAACAAAGCTTCTTCTATGTAGAAGGACACAGGTTTCTTCCAGTTCACCTCTTAGTCAGAATGTTTGTTTGGTCTGTGGTCCCTGACTTAAATATCTCTCTTAGCTCCCAATCAATACCAGGTGATATACGGGGTACTTTATCTCATTTCATCCTCAAAACCACTAGGAAGTAGGCATTGTTATCTTATTCTAGAAGTAAGGAGTCTGAGGTTCAGGCAGGTGAAAACAATTATACAAGATAGTATACTCAAAGACTATCGGAGATAAGGTAAGGGTAAAATTGTCAAGTTAGGAGAATCCACTGATTGTTGATAGGTGATAAATCAATAGGTTAGAAACAGGTCTCTGCAGCTGAATGGATCAAATATAAAGCCACAAATCTTCATCACAAAGTGAGTAACCAAAAGAAAAACATAAATAGTATTGTGAAAATCCTTAAGCGGAGATAATCACTGACAGGCAAGCAAATCCAAGAGGTTTTCATGAATGCAGTGCTACCTAAAATGGTGAAGAAAATTGGAAGTTATTTCCTACTGAAAAAATAGCAAGAAGAAAGGCAAACACAAGTGAGAAGGCAGGAGGGATATACAAGTAAAATATTAAGTGATCCATTTTGGATTTTTCGGGAGAAGGAGAGCTTTGGGAATGTGATGAGTGTAGAACTCTGACTCCTTGGGGCCTGCCAGTTTCACCTCAGGTCCTTCACACGAGGATGACCTATGCATCTGGCAAGCAAATAAAAGCAAATAAAGCTGATAGTCTAGAAAATAACCCCAGGCCAATCCAATGCAAGCACATATCAACCGAACTGGTCCTCTTCTTGACTCCCTTCCTGAAACCTCGGACCCTAGTTCTCCCACATGGGACTTAATTTTATCTGTTCCTTTGCTTTCTCCTTTTGTCTCAGAAGAGGACTCCCTACTTCAGGTCCTTCTTGAGCACACTTACCCAACTGACAACCCTAAGATCCATAACGGAGAAGGAGGAGAAGGAGTTCAGAGCTAAGGAGTTTGATCTTAGAGAACAAAGAGATGCTATAGAAGGTTTGTGAATAGAAGCTAATATTATTATATTTCTGTTCTTAGGAGGTACTTAGCTGTTATACAGAAAGATGGATTTACAAATGTAAAGATAGATAAGATAAAGACCAACATGGAGACCCTACAACAGTCAAGAAGAAACATGGGTCAGAACAAGAGTGAAGATAGTGCAAATGGAGAGATGAGAGTAGATGTAAACAGAAAGAAGGGCATAGAGCTGTCGAGACATTTTAATCTACGGCTATTTGTAGACAATAATTCAAAATGGTTAGTAGCAGGGGATCTGTGTGTGAAAGATCCAGGACTTAAGTCACAGCTCTTCTTGATTATGTAACTTTGGAGAAAATACCTCATCTCTCTACACCTCAGTATCCTTATGTAAAACAGAAGAATAGTTCTGACCTCACCCAGTTGTTCTCACAAAGTGAATGAGATAATGTATACCAAGTAATGATGAAAGCGCCTAGAAAATAATCCCAAATATCAGAATTATGAAAATGAGTAAGTCAGAGGAGGAGCTGGAGTAATGCCATAGGAAGCATAAACAAGTCTGTGAGGCTGAAGATTGTTATTAGGAAGTCAAACGTTAGATTCAACAGGAGAAGCAATGCGTTTTAGAAAGCAGCAAACTGTGCTTTCCTTTTGTGATATCATGATATCTATGCTTTACATGTGGTGTTCTGACAGGAGAGAGTCCTGGTCTAATAACACTAGATCCTCTCACTGCATGTCTTTAGCCATAAGAGATACTGCCTTGAAAAAAATCTACCTTGAATTGTATATCTAATATTCTCATAACCAAATAGGTTATACATTTTCATTTATCCCAGGAATCTCTGTGTTTCATTGTTAAAAAGATAAAGTAATAATTCGTAATCAGTTCTCTAACATTCAAAATTGTGACTTTTTCATCTGAGCACTTAAATGGAGGTATGTTAATAATAATATAATGATTAATATAATGAAAAAGACAAGGGTAAATTAAAGGCTATTAAAGGTAAATGTAAAACCAGGAATAGTCTCCAAAACAAAAGCATGTAGGAAAACCCCCATGAGGGGTGGAGCTCTCACTTACCTGGACAGTAAGGATTCTAGAATATCATCAGTCAAAGGCAACCTGGAAGACTTGCACAGTCTTCTGACTTCATTTCTGGGTAATACGTTTTTTCTGCATTAAAACCAAATAAATAGGTTTTATACACTTTGTGTGTCTCAAGTAACAATTATATGCTATAGGAAAGAAAATACAGATGTATCCTAAAAATATGCACATGGAAATGAGTATGAAATTGGTATTGGAATTCACAGTAAGGAAAAACAGTCATATTACATTTCACCAACTTTTTCAGAAGTCACCAGATTTTATCCTTACAAAGGTCTTTCCATCAAGATTCAGATTCTTGGTTAGTGATAGTGCACACTATTAAGGCTGCAGCCACGAGTGTTGCTCTAAGTAATTGATCTGCATTCTTGACCTCTAGTCAAAAATGGTTCTGATATCTGAAAACATCTCTTAATTTGACAGGCATCTAGAGGCTCCAACACAAGTATTATATGTCTCGAGGGAGTTTTTCTGGTCTTTTCCTTGGACCCAAACTTTGTAACCTGGAAGCCCTGACTGCGGCCCTAAAATTCACCTCAACTTTGTCAAATGGCTTCTCCACAAGCAGTTGGGCAGTCATCTTCCCCAGTCTGCAGGGGGCACAGAAATGCTTGTCATTTTCTCATTCAGCCAATGTTCTTCTGGCACCAGGCAAAATTAGAACCAATAGGAAAGAAAGTGAACTCCTTTCTTCGCAAAAAAAAAAATTATAAAATGGGAGTATGATAAAATGGGAGTATGTTTATGTCTACAGCAAAGCTCGTCACATCTGGAATCTGAACAAACAGTCTCATTATTCCCAAGAGGTATTCCTTTAGTGAAGGAAGATCACACTTCTCACCCTGGGGAAGAGATACCACCAGAGTCACACAAAACTCAGGCATTCAGCCTCCAACAAGCTCTGAGATACTTAAAGACTCAAGAAAAAATACCATCTTCACATAAAAACCAACATCAATTCAATAAAGATGTGTTAGAGATGAGGAAAAATCATGTTCATTAAGATAAACTATGGGACTTCCAATAATATTTAGGTTATGTACTTTGCCACTTGGGTCTAGGCAGTGATATATAGTAACATCAGAAGATAGAATTTAGAACTAAAATTTTCTAACTCCCAATGAGTATTTCTCTCAGGGTCTGTGAGTAAGATAAACACCAAATATATTAAGAGGAGGTTCCAGTTGTTTATAAAAATGACTTAATAAAGTTCAATACAAACATGTCAAATGTATTAGAAACAGATTATGCTGAGTTTTATTCTTTTTCTTTTTTTATTTTTAAAGGAAAGGCACATGCAGGAATGAAGGCGAATAGGCAGGCAGACAGGAAGAAAGATGAGGAAGATATATTTATTTTGATTTAGTTGGTTGTTCGCCCCCAGCCCCAGGTTCTTAAACTAAGGTCCTAGGGATGTATGTGGACTATGCCTGGCAGACTTATCCACTAAGTCATCAGGGCATACTGTTTCACTATTTTCAAGAAGAAATAATTTCAAGGAAATTCTATAGAAAGTTTACTTGCAAATTCCCTGTTCTGTTTATTCTATAAGTCACATTTATAAATTCCAGTAACCACTAAAATAATGTTAGAAGATGAACCTCAAAATTAAAACTTGTGACATCTTGATTTACCACGTTTTAGTTGAAAGCTTCCAGAAACCAATTAAAAGAAAATTCAAAGGGCATTCTATTCATTTGCAGATATGTCTTCCTTACTCCATCAACCAATAAATCTCACTATCATAATGAAATATTTGTACTCACATACTCTCCAAAAACAATTTAAGGTGGTTTTGCTAAATAGCGGAAAATGATGACATCTTTGTTATTGCCTTTTATGATAAAAAAAAAATTCCTTATTACTTAGGGTCAGAGAAACTTAATTATTAGGAACAATAAAGTAAAAGCTTACTTTTCACGATCTTCATAAACACAGCGGGCAATGAGTTTTTCAAAATTCTCAAAAGATTTTTTCTTGAGCTGTTCATGGGCCACTGCAATTAGAATCTCCATTTCTGGACAAGGGACCTCATGAATCCGGTAGTGACGTGCAATGGTGATAAGTTCCTGGTCTATGAGTTTCCCAACAGTCAGATTCATCATTATTTCTCTGTAAAGGATATGGAAAACACTCGATAAGTTATGTCTAAGAATATTTTTAACTCTCTATTAAAATATCCAAGTCTCATTTTATAAAACTTTTACCAACTACATAGAAGACAAGTGACTATTTACCTTAATTAATTTCTCAACTTATAAGCAGCAGGAAGACACCCATGCTAGCATGGAACAACCACTACAGTTGATAAATAAAATGGCATTTTTCCCACAGTCAAATTTCTACCACTTACTGGCCTCAACTAGGAAGTAAATTTTTAAAGACCCTGAATGATCAAAAAAAATTTCACTAAATACATGATTTTATTCAATGCTGATTAAGCTTACTTTACACAAAATAGTAACAAATTTGGGTTTCTGGTTTTCCAGACTAGGAAATTTATAAGTCAGTAAGTTAGAAAGGTATTTTGGAGATGGGGAAAGAAATTACACACCTTTCTACAATAAAAAAGTAAAAATTGACACTACCCTGCCTGTGAGAACAAAAGCAACTAAAAGATCTATATAAAGGTATAGTTGTCAACATCTTTAGAAGGCAAATGGCATTGGGATATTAGGCGAAGTTAAAAGAATAACAACAGCTTATTAATGATGAGGATTTAAAGCCTAACAAATTGATTAAATTATTTACAATATATGTTCTATTTGAAAGCTATAAACTACACAGCGTGCATTAGAATTACATTGAACTGGTTAAAATGCAAACTGTTACCCTGATTAAATGAATACGCTTCTACCAACTAGAAAATTTACTTACTGAAAGTAATTCAGTTCTCAAGAATCCCAGATAAATGAGGGAATACAAGACTATATTTGCTCTTTTGCTATAGATTGATCTTTCAGAATAATGGTTTTAGTTCTTTTATATATTTCCTGTCATTATCACTATCATTTAAAAATTCTAGGTTCTCATAGTCAAGCATGTCCTCACACAGAGCCCACAACTCACAGAAAGCCCACAGCTACGATGTTGACCTGCCTGAAGGAATTGCACATCACCAACATCCAACTCACAAGTTTTTTGTTGTCGTTTTGTCTTCTTTTGTTTTTATTAATGAGAAATAAAGGCCAAATTCAATGAAGAAGATACCACAACTGCAGTGAGTAAGTTTGTGTCAGACAATCAATCCGTAATATGACTGGGGGCTCACTGGGTGGAAAACACTGTAAAGGCACTCTGTCATCTGAACTTTTTTGTTTTTAATCTACTTGGGCTGTCTAAGCATACAGGCGAGTTCTCAAAGCCACAAACAGTGAGGGCCATGTGAATGAATTGAGTAATAATAATAACTCACCATT
This sequence comes from Solenodon paradoxus, assembly GCA_004363575.1. NCBI lineage: Eukaryota > Metazoa > Chordata > Mammalia > Eulipotyphla > Solenodontidae > Solenodon > Solenodon paradoxus. The sequence continues at coordinate 64,163 of RJWH01002799.1, read as the reverse complement.
TCTTAAGTGTTAGCTATGTGCTGGCTCCTGTACTTCCAGGTACTTTTGACATGGGTCATCTCATCAGGTCTAGAAGGCAGGTACTGTTATTATCCCCCTTTGCCAGATGACAACAATGAAGCATAGAAATGTTAAGTAATACACCTAATGTCACAAAAGCCAGACTGCAAACTCATGTAGCCTGGCTCCACAGCCCATGTTAGAGCATGCTACTTTTCTCCTGCTTCTGTTGGAACTTAAAAGCCAGGAGTCACTATATGGTATGGGATTCAATCAGGGAAAGCTTCTTAAATGCAGCGAACTTTGAGATGATTCTTTTCTTTTTATGGATTTCTATTCCCTTTAGCATCCATGACCTGTGCTTTGAGGACTATCACTGACCAGCACAAAGAGTAAGAGGAGATAATTCCAGAAACCTTCAGCTACTAACCATCTCTGATGGAAGAACAATTCCTAGGAAAGGCCTCGGTTCATTTAGAATTCTGTCAGAGGAATAATCAGTCATTTCATATGCATGAAATGGATACTATGCAACCACAAAAAAAATATGCTGGATATTTATTAGTATGAAAGAAGTCCATGCTGATATATGTAGTATGACCCCAGGGAAAATAAAAATACCAGTGCATATAGATTCGAAGAAAAAAAGACTGGAAGGCTACATGTCAAAACATTTACAGCATTATCCCTGATTACTGAGATCTATCCACCACCATCTCTCTCTCTCTCTCTCTCTCTCTCTCTCTCTCTCTCTCTCTCTCTCTCTCTCTCTCTCTCTCTCTCTCTCTCTCTCTCTCCATATATATATA
>RJWH01002799.1:0-63254 GCA_004363575.1 Solenodon paradoxus | reverse complement strand
TGTTGCTTTTTGTTTTTTAAAGGAAAGGTCGGGCAGGAATGAATGGGAGCAGAGGCCGGCAGGCAAAAGGAGAGAAAGGGAGGAAGCTGTTCACATCGGGTGCTCTCCCTGCCCCTGGGACACAAACCCAGGTCCTTGGGGTGGTGGACTGTGCTCTCAGTGGAAGGCAGCTAAACAAACCACCACTCCACCAGGGCACACCTATTTTTTGTCTTTGCTTTTTTTCTTTTGAGGGTAGAAAGTGGTGTGATGAGGAACAAATGGCACACTCCCAATGACAAAGAAAAAGAGCATGTGTAGCAATAACGAAAACTTTCCATGCACCTTTAACAAAACTTATTCCAGCACCACCAGGTCATAAAAGTTTGTTTTCCTTTTCATTGGATTAACTGAAATGATCCTGGCCTCACTGCAGTTGAAATTTATATCTGCTAAATTTTCTGTATGCTTGAGTTTGAAAGAGCTCAGTAGTCTACAGTTTTTCATGTCTTTATATGAGAACTGCAAACAAGCCACCACAGACCTACATGTGTCCTCATTCATGCAGGACACCAAGTGCCCTGGAACAGCTGGAATGTGGCCCCTGCATCCACAAGAGGAAGGTTCCAGCATGGGACATGTGAGCCCTGTCCTGTAGACCTCAAGTGACCTCCAGCACTTTGCCTTTCATTTGTCACATGGCCCTTCTTTAGAAATCACCCTGCACTGCCAAACTTTACTGGCCTTCATCAAGAATGAAGAATCTTTCAAAAAGAGCACATTTCATTTTTCCCCCTAGTAAAATACATGAAATTCGCTATTAGTGGCATTCAGTACATTCACAATGTTCTGCAATCACCACCTCTATCTAGATCCACAACACTTTCAACACCTCGAAGAAGCAGTCACTTATAGCATGGGTCAGTACTTCATTTTATGGGTGAATAATATTCCATTGCTTGAATGTATCCCATTGTGCTGATCCATTCATGCATTGGTGGACATTTCAGTTGTTTCCACCTTTGGGCTATTGTGAACATTCAAGTACAAGTTTTTGCTCGAACACCTGTTTTCAATTCTTTGTATATATGTACTCAGGAGTGGAATTTCTGCATCAGGTAGTGGTAATTCTCTGTTTAACCTATTGAGGAACCACCAAACAGCAAGTCACAAAAACAAAGATCTAACTGCTGTCCGAGTCCTTCCTCAACTGTACCTTCAAAGTAATCTGAAATAAGATCTGAGAGTAAAGTTTGATCTTGGTACTGCCAGTTTTTTAAGAAGTCGCTGTAATTATATTTATTGATCTGGTATTCTGTGATTACTATTACTAATCTTAAAGACTCGAATGGTAAGCCACCCTTGCCTTTGCGCAACATTGCACTATGTTCCTGACACGAATATTTTATACAGATCATCACAGCATTATTTAGTTAATCTTATAAAGGCTGCTGTCATGATTTCTTCTCCATTTTTGTATTTAAAGTCATAAGACAAAAAAAAGCCAACCTTCTCTAGGGTATTGTGGTAACTACGCAGAATTCTAAAACAAAATGGTGTACAATTTTATAAGAAATGATTCCATTAAAGTCACCAAGTCAAGGCATAGTGAATCAAAACTTCATGTTAAAGTTCTGAATCTCAGGGTCTTTTCTTACATATTGCATCATTAAAGACTAAGCAATGTCTTTTAAAAAAACTAAAGAAAGTTAATTTCAATATAAATAAGTGCTCAAAATCTGAACTTCAGGCCCCAAGTCAAACAAGATAAAATTTCGTTGAGTCTAAATGAAACCAAACAATTTTGGTGACAATTAGGTAGTATCCTTCAATTTGATATTCAATTAATGAAATACATTTCACTTCCTCTAATCAGATGCCAGGCACACCTGCTCACATCCTACACATCCCTCAGGTTTTCTCTCATACTTGTGGGCCTATGCTGCCCTTAAAAAGCAGAAAACACTGACTTACCATCCCTTATACTCCAGCCTGTCCTACTATTGGTAGTTTGCCAGATAACAGGGGGTAATAGAGACAACTGGTAGAATATATGTCAGAGGAAGGAGAAAGGGAAAAATAATATCAAAGTGAGAATGATACAAATGCCTGACCAGAGAGATTTTGCTACCAGTCTAACCGTAGTTCAAAACCACTTACAAAGAGTTTCAACTCACTGGAGAACAGAGCCATTACAGAGGGTCACTTTCAGAGTACATTCACAGATTTTTGATATAAACACTGCCCCCTGGAATTGTGCAACATGATAGCCTCATCAAAGAAGCAAACAACTCTAGAAAATAATGGGGAAAAATAGATCATCTTGTAGACTACGAGAAGATCCAGCTTAGATCACAAATCTATTTGCAATTGAGAGATGGTATGATTTATTGGAAAAGTTTGCATTTTCAAATTACACAGAAGTGAATTAATTTCAACCCTACTAATCTGCTAATAAATGATAATTTTAGTAAATTACATAACTTCTCTGAACCTCTGTTTCTTATCTATGAAGCTGGACAAAGCCACTTGCTATATAGAATTTGTTTTGACCACAGGAGCCAGAATAATCCTGTTAAAACCTAAGTCAGATCATGCCATGCCTCTGTTCAAAACCCTTGGAGAGCTGGCCAGCTTTGTCAAAGTAGAACCAAAAAGCCTAATGATGGCCTGTCAGTTTCAATAGCATATGGTCACTATCTCTCAGAATTGCCCCCTCTCTTTCCCTTTGCAACTGCTATACTACACTCCTTGCTCTTCCTCCAACAAGCCAGGCATGTTCTAACTTCAGGGCCTTTGCACTTGCTGTTCACTGTGCCTGAAATGCTCTTCCCAAGACACTTAAAATGCTTGGTCCTTCTCCTATAGGGCATCTTCTCATCTACTCAGGTGGCATCTTCTCTAAGAGATCTTCTCTGATCATCATTTTTAAAAGTTTCACCCCTCTTCCTACAAGTCTGGCATTCCCTAACCCCTTCCATGCTTACTTTTTCTCTGTGGCACTCATCATATTCCAACCTACTATGTCATTTAATTTCTTATTTGGTGTATCATCTTTATCCCTCCACTAGAACACAAATTCCACAGTGGGTAGGGATATTTGTATATTTTGTTCACTGCTGGATACCCAAATAACCCTCTAATGAGGGTTAACTTAGCAAGATGAAAAGCATTTAGCATAGGGTTTGGAACTATGGGTGCTCAATAAATGATAGCAATTTTTATTACTATCATCATCCCACAATGGAATCAATTCCAAGCTATATTAAACTAGAAAGGTTACTTCTCTTAAGTAAGTTTATCTTGGAAAAATTTGAAATATTTTTGATGACTACAATCAGAGAATTTAAAGAGTACTCTTGTTTTAAGTAATCATATTCAGGATTAAATCTGAAGTGATACAGTAAGAAGCTCCAGGTGTGCTTTCCTTTATATAGTGGATATGTGTGAGATGCTCCACAAATACTTAATTCTTAGAACTAAAACTAGATGTCCCCTTTCACTCTCTATTACATATAAAGTTAAGCCTACCTTCATTCTGGTCATTATTAATTGGCAATGACACCCAATACCTTAGCTTAAAATTCCTCTCATTTCTGTCAAGTTCCTAATGACAAGAAAACCTATTAAACCCTGAAGTAAGTTCTTTAGAAACTAAAGAACAATATAAATAATTACAGCTAAATTCATCTGCTTTGTTAACTGATTTTTTAATCTATTTTCTCAAAGAGAAGTACATCTGCATTTAAAATCATTAGCCCTGTTTTCTTATTGCAAATAAATGTAAGTAGCTTCTAGTATTTTCTCTATTACTCCTCTAATATTCATTTCACATCAAATACAATGGTAATCTCTGTTTTGACATATAGTGGAATGTACATGGTAATTCTGATTTATTTAGTTTTAAATCTAGAATGTCTTGTTGTGCTAACTTTGGGACTGTTTAAGTGTAACCAAACGAAATGAGATAGTCTCATGCTCTTACAAATAATTTCTATATATTATCAACAATATTCTTCATAGAGATAAAATTTTAGAAATCCTTTTAAAACATCTATAATTCTTCAACAATTTTTAAGACAACAGTTTTTTTGTTTTGGAAATTATGTCAAGAATTTTTGATCACAGAAAATGGAAGTCATGATGATTACACTTTAACTTGTGATGTGGGCAGAAAGGAAATGAATATTCATTTCACTTACCAGCAAAATTAGTCATTCCATTACTTCCGTTTTCAACCACACACAATCCCTGTCTTCAGGAATTATGTGTTTCCAAGTAAATCTCAATTGACTTGGTTTTTTCTTTTTAGCACTTTATTACTAGTCAACCAATGTTTCTGAAGTCATGCAGAGCCTTGCAACAATAGGAGGTTGGGTGTACTTTACATACAAGCCTACAGGTATTTAATAACCACGTAATGGGCTGAACACAAAACCATGTATGTGACCTCTAGTTGCTTAAAATAAACTTAATAATTCAAGACTTATATAAAAACATATCAAACAAAGTAGAATCCAATACTTAATTGTTTCTGAAAGTACACTTTAAAATGCAAAAAGTTGAGAGGGCCCTTATCTACCCGTGGCCTCATTTCCTGCCCTGGAGAACTACAATGAGAAAGACCCATACCCACACCAACAACAAGAAGCTGCCTGTGGCCTCCATGCTCCACAGAGCACCCACAAAGGCTGCCTGTGGCCTCCTTCCCTGCCCCAGAGAGCTGCAGTGAGGGAGTCCTACCCCTACTACCAACAAGAAACTGCCTGCAGTTACTGTACTTGGCAGAGAGCCCCAGGGCTGCTTGTGAACTTTCTCCCTGGACTGGAGAGCTGACTGTCAGCCCACGCACAGGCATCATCTAAAACAGAATCAGTGGTCCACTTGAGAGCATTCTAGAAAGTGAAATCGGTGCAGGCCCTGTGTCCACCAAAGCCAAGCAGCTGGCACCAGGAATCATATTCTCATATAGGAAGCAATCAAAAGGAAAAAAAAAGAAAAGAAAAGAAAAGCAAGAGTGCTAAATTCAAGGCAAACAAGAAAGCCATGCCAGAATCTAAGTCACCCTCCAAAAATATGTATGGCCCAAAAAGAGGATGATGCCAGAAGCTCCAGAGAAAAGAATTCCATTGACACTGATTGCGACAACCTATCAGATAAAGAACTCAAAATAATAGTTATAAAAAAGCTGATCAAGATGCAGAAATGTTAGAGATAAAAACACAGTCAACAAATTGAAAATACATATGGAAATCTCCATAAACAGACTCAACTTCCCAGAAGAATGAATCTCAGAAACTGAAGACAAGATCACAGAGGTGATGCTCACAGAAGAGGAGAGAGAAAAACAAAATTGAGAAGAAAAAAAAAACTGAGATGTATCAGACACCATGAGAAGAACAAACGTAAGCATAATAAGTATCCCAGAAAAAAGAGGAGAGGGAGAAAGGAACAAAAGACTTATTTGAAGAAGTAAGAGCAGAGATTTTCCCATATCTATCACAAAAAGTAACCATGGAGGTCCAAGACAGAATACTGAAAATTCTAAATTCAAAAAGACCTAGTCCCAGACACATCACAGTAAAACCAGCAAAAGCCAACAACATAGAAAAATCACTCAAGTCTGCTAAAGAAAAGAGAAACATAACCTATAAAGTTATACCCATCAGGCTATCATCAGACTTCTCAGAAGAAACACTGCAGGCCAGGAGAAAGTGAAATGGCAAATTCAAAATACCAAAAGACAACAACTACCATTTTCAAGTATATTCTACCCTAAAAAATCATCATTCAAATATGATAGATAAATAATGGTGTTCAATGATAAACAAAAGTTAATAGTTTGCCTTTCAAGAAATACAGAAAGGGGTTCTACAACAGGAAAAATAAAAACCAAGAGTCATCAAAAACCAAAGAATGGTCATAAACAGTAAAACAAAGGCAGAAACAAAATGGAACCAATAGGAGAGAACAATAACTAAAGGAGGAAAGGAAAACATGGAATTTACATGAATATATAAGTAAGATATACGGCATCCCATAAAAGACTATCATAAAGTGGCAAAGTTAGAGACAATCCACATGACAGTTACCAAACCCAATCCTAAAGAGATTCATAGCTGGCAAGAAGAAGAAACTGTAAGACTTGACAGTGAAAACCATCTCAAGAAAAAAGCAAACAACAACAAATGAGAAATGAAGCAACTGACACAGAAAACAATGGCTGAAAGAACAGCAATAAAATCCAATATATAAATTATCACCCAAAATTTGAGTGGACTGAACTCACCAATCCAAAGACACAGAGTGGCTGCATGGGTCAAAAAATAGGAACCATTGATATTATGTCTACAGGATACTCAGATCCAAAGACAAACATATGTTGTAACTAAAGGACTACAAAAAATACATAAAACAAAGGAAATGAAATGATATCATGAAATGAAACAAATGAACATATAAATCCCAACAAAACTAACAGGACATAGGACTGTGATTTGTGGATGTGGGGGGAGGAAAGAGGGGAAAAGGTGGTGGTAAAGGACACCAAAATTCTGATGGTGGGTGTGGTATGAAATATAGACTGAGATGTAATTTCAATACATTGCAGTCAAGTGGGATTTATTCCAGGATTGCAAGGATGTTTTAACACAGGCAGGCAAATCAATCAATGTAATAAACCACATCAACAAAGGGAAAATAAAAAATTACATGATCATATCAATATATGCAAAAAAGCATTTGACAAGATTCAACACCCATTCATGATAAAAATCCCTGCCAAAATAGAAATAGAAGGAATATACCTCAACATAACACAAACCATAAATGACAAACACACACCAAACATCATATTCAATGGTAAAGAACTGAAAGTCTTTCCCCTAAAATCTGGAACAAGACAAGGATACCATCTCTCACCACTATTACTCAACACAGTTCTGGAAGTCCTGGCCAGAGCAATAAGGCAAGAAAAGAATATCAAAGAAAAACACATTTAAAAAAAGAGTAAATGAAACTATCATTATTTGTACATGATATGATATTATACCTGAAAAATTCTAAAGATTTCAACAAAAATCTGCTAGAAGCAAATCAATACAGCAAAGTGACAGGATATAATCTCAATACACAAAAATCAGTAGCATTCCCATATACAAACAATGAATTAAAGAAAAAATAAATTAATAAAGAAACTCCATTCACAATAACACTAAAAAGGAGAAAATATCTGAGAATAAACTTAATAAAGGAGGTGAAAGACCACTATAATGAAAACTATAAGACTTTAACAAAAAGAAATAGAAGACACAAAGAAACAGAAGAACGTTCTATGCTCATGGATTGAAAGAATTAACTTAGTTAAAATAACCATCATACCCAAAGCAATATATAGACTCAATGCAATTCCCATCAAAATTCAAAAAAAAATTTAAAAAAAATTGAGCAAAATTAGTGAATCTTGTATGGAAACACAAAAAAGCCTTGAATAGCCAAAGTTATCATCAAAGAGAACAGCAGAGGAATAACATTCCCTGACTTCTAACTATTAATACATCAGTATATTGCAGCGCAATCATCATCATATCAGTATGATATTGGCACAAAAACAGACCCACATATCAGTGCAAAAAATTAAGAGTTGAGAAATAAACCAAGCATATACAATCAGTTAATCTATGACAAAGGAGCCGAGAGCATACAATGGAGGAAGGAAAATCTATTCAACAAATGGTGTTGGGAAAACTGGACAAACATCTGAAAAAAACGAAACTAGATTACTCATTAGTGCCATACACAAAAATTAATTAAAAATGGATTAAAGACCAGGATATAAGACCCAAAACCAAAAAAGATAATATAGAAAAAACCCTGAATGACATCAACCTCAAAGAAGTCTTTGGGGAAGGGACACCCACAGCAAATAAAAATAAGGGAAACACTAAACAATTGGGGCTACATCAAACTTTAAAACTTCTATACAGCAAAAGAAACCACCACTGAAACAAAAAATAACCCACTAAATGGGAGAAGAGATATGCATAACATGCATCAGATAAGAGTATAACCTCCAAAATAAGGAGCTAATACACCTCAACAATAGCAAAGCAAATGGCCCACTCAAAACATGTGCAGAAGAACTAAATAGACATCTATCTAAAGAAGACATTCAGGTGGCCTTCAGAAACATTAAAAATACTCTATATCACTCATAATCAGAGAAACAGAAATAAAAACCACATTGAGATATAATCTCATACCAGTGAGAATGACTTTATGTCAAAAGACTAAAACTAGAAAGTTTTGGAGGGGGTGTGGAGAAAAAGGAAACCCCTTATACTGTTGGAAAGAATGTAAATAAGTGCAATCTCTTTGGAAAATAGTATAGAGATTCCTCAAACAAATAAAGATGAATCTATCATTTAATTCAGCAATCCCACTCCTAAACATATATGCAGAGAACTTTAATGCACATCAACAGATGACTGGATAAAAAAGGCCATGGTATAAATGGAATTCTATACAGCTGTTAAAAAAGACAAAATGATGTCCTTTGCAACATCCTGGATAGAAATGGAGCGGATCATACTGAGAAAAATAAGTCAGAAAGAAAAAGAGAAGTATGGGATCATTTCACTAATATGTGGACTATATAGAAACAAAACAGAAAATTCCAACAAAATTCACAGGACACAAGACTGTGGCTACCAGGGAGGTGCGAGAAGGGAGAGAAGGAAGGAGGGAACAAGGTGGTGATAAAGGGCACTGAATTCTGGTGTGGGTGTGATGTGAAATACACACAAACATATATGCAATTTTAATATCCTAATATGAATATAAGCAACGCAAACAAAATAAATAATAAAATATTAATAATGAAAAGAAATTACCACTTGTCAGTTTCAGTCTAGTATTAGAGAAAAATATCTACAATTATTTGAGAAGGCATTAAAGTATTCTTCCTTTCCAAACATGACAAAAAATGTAAAATGTTATTGCCTTTATTCCATTATAAGAACACATTTCTAATGATAGAGAATTTAGATAATATAAAACCAAGGAAAGAAAAGAAGAAAAATCAGATACATTCCCACCATCCAAATATAATGAAGTAAACTTTCTGGTGAATTTATTTGCAACATATATTCTCTGCATGGATATTCATCTTTACTTTTCTTAATGATTGTGACCTTATTTTAGTCTACTTTTTTTTCATTTATACAACATTTCCATGTTATCACATATATTTCTGAAGTCAAAATTCTAAACCATACTTCTGTTAGTGGTTATCTTGTGGACTGTTTTCAATTTTTTATATAAATGTCATAAGAAACATCTAAAATTTTTTCTTCAAAAAGTATTCCAAAAGTTCAATTAGGTGGGCAAAAGAAAGGAGCATTTTAAAGAATCTTGATACAGTGTTAAGTGCTTTTACCCTCCCACCAACAATGAGCAAAAAGCCCATAGCAATGTATGTTATCATTTTTCAAAGTGCTCCCTATTTCAACAGTTAAAAGTTATGTGTTACCTTAACAATGGTTTTGTTTCTAATAAACCTGAATATCTCCTATTTGTCAATAAATTATATATCTCCTATTGTGTTACATTTACACATGTCTTTTACCTATGTCTATATGTATCCCTTCATCCAACAAACACTGAGTACTAACTCCATGTCAGCCCATGTCAATAAATGAAGAATAAGAATGGGATGAACTAGATCCCCTCCCACCAGCCCTCAATACCTGTACTCTACAGTTAATGACAGATCAAGGGATAAGCCAAGTCAACAAAGTAGAGTAAGAGATACAATAAAGATATGCCCAGAAACTCAAGAGAAAATAGCCCCTCCTCATCCATCCTGGCATGTAGAGGGAAATCCTGGCAGATTTCACAGCAGAGGTGGTAATGGAACAGAACTTGAAGGTGAAAAACAATTTTCCAATAAGAGAAGTAGGGAGGAACAGGAGGAGGTTGGAAGGAATAGGAGAAAGAATCATATTCTCAAGGAAAAGATTCAAGAAAAGCAAGAGGATGGTACATCTGAGGAGCTGTTAGTAAAAGCTACTAGCAACAGGAGCTAAAATTGTCAAGTGCTCAGTGTATGCCAGACACTGATCTAACTGCTTCTCATCTATAAGCTCATTTTACCCTCCAAACAACCATTTAGGTAGGAACTTTAATTATTCCCAGTTCATGATGAGAAAATAAGGCCCAGAGAACTTCAGCAAATTGCCCAAGGACACAGAAATAGCAATTGGTTGAGCTAAGATTTGAATCCCAATGGTTGGGCTTCTAAAGATGACTACAACAGGAGGAAATGAAAGGAGAGATCATTTGGAGAGCTGGCAGGTAGGGCCCAATGATGAAAGGCACGCATGTGGGTCATGATAGCGCAGCTGGATCTCCTTACACTGGTGAAAACAATCTCATCAAGGGACTCTCTTGAAGAGTGTCATAGAGAATTAGATATTGGAGCACTCAGCAAACAAAGTGAGGGTAAGTATGCTAGTGAGGGCTGCTGGGCAAGAGGGAATAGGGAAGTGTATGGAGCTGAAAGGTATCAACTAGAGTGGACAGGTTTGGTGCTTGGCCTAAAATTGACCCCAAGTCTCTTGTTGAGTGCCTAGGATACAAGGCCATCTTGGAAACTAGCTCTGTACTACAAGGAAGATACTTTTTCTACTGAGATAAGTAAGCATAGGGGATGTTTGTATATCAGGATATCTATATTCCCTGTTAACTTGGAGATGAGGTTTTCTCCTATGAATGGGAGAAAAAAATAAAGAGGTTAGGAGAGTTTAAAGAGTGAGAAAATATGAAACATCCATTCTGAGGAAGGGAAAAGGTATAATTATGTCTTCATCCGTCCTTTATGCTTCTTCATCCTTAACTGCTCACTGATCCAATTGTCCAGCCATCACCTGTGTCTTTAATTTATCAGTTCTTTCCCTTCAGCATATAGCTATGCTCATGTCTTTCTCAATTTAAAACAACAGCAAGACTCAGCCTTTGACCTTCTGCCCAGCTATGTTGTACTGGTAGTACATCAGCCTGGCTGGACCAATCTCCCACAGCAGCCCTGTGATGGCAAGGACCCACAACAGTGGTGTTTGACAGTATTCTGAATTTCCTTAGACAAAGAGTCCCTTGGGTTTCTGGACAATTAAGGGATCTCAAGAGGAATATACTGATAATTCCTTAAGAGGAATTCCTGATAATATGGCCCATGAGGCATCAAGAATTAAATGAGAAAGTAAAAGATGAACATATGCCAAACTTGAGCAGGTAGAATGTGTCATACTGGCTCCAGGGGCAATCAGGGAATTTACACTGATGGTCAAGAATTCTACTAGGACTTTTCCTCCCTATTATTTTGCTGTGTTTTCCGTTTTTCATATACTGTTACTATTACCTTCCATTACTTGTCTTTTGCAATAAAGACTACTTGGTTTTCTCTTAAGAGCAACAATTCTTTTTTTTCTAAAAAGGAACACTATGCACTAAGCTTGCCTTTACTAAAAAGGTGCAAAAATTCTCTTAATAATAGGTTTAAAAATTATAAAATGAATGCTTCGTGGTACAAATTTCAAAAGCATAAAAAGTTACATAATGAAACTCCTAGCCACCTCAATCTCTAGTCACATTCCCCAGAATTTCTTTTTTCTAGCTTTATTGAGGTATAATTGACAAACAAAATTATATATATTTAAGGTATACAACATGATTATTTGATATACAGAACATTATGAAATGATTATTAGGAACACTATTTGGAACACTATTTTAGTTAAGTTCAAATTGTCCTCAAATATTTTAAATTTAGATGTACATAATTTTCAAAGATAAGGAGGAAACATGATTTTACTCTGAAGATAGACTATAAGGAATTCAATCTTTAGTTTCCCCACTCTCTCTTTCTGAGTTTTAGCTATTTTGTGTGTGGTATAAACCATGTCAACCTCCTTTTTAATTTTTCTAACAAATCATTCACCTCTTGAGGTAATGTTTTATCCTTGAATTTACATTTATAACCATGAGCTTGTACATGTGTATGAAATTTGTTTGAGTATTCAATGTTGTTCCAATTTTTAAATATAAGATTCCCTCCTTGAGTTAACTTTGATTTTCTCTTCAAAAAATCTGGATTAAACCTGGAAAAAATGAAGCTAAAATACTCATTAATACTATATACAACAGTTAACTCAAAATGGATCAAAGATGTGGACATAAGACCTGAAACCATATAGAGTAAAATGCTGGGGAAAAAATCCCCCATGACATCAACCTCAAAGATGTCTTTGGAGATGGCACACCTATGACAAAAGAAAATCAAAGTAAAACTAAACAACTAGGACAACAAACTAAAATATTTCTGTTCAGTGAAAAAAAAAAAAAAACACCACTGAAACAGAAAGGCAATCCATGGAATGGGAAAAGATATTTAAGGAACATACATCAGACAGAAGCTTAATCTCCAAAATATATAAAGAGCTCCTATACCCCAACAACAAAGAAGAAAACCATCTACTTAGAATATGATCAGAAGACCTGTCTAAAGTTGGCACACAGATGGAGTGCCTTGTGGCCGAGTGGATAAGGCCACTAGACATAGTCCAAATATATCCCAAGGAACCAATTTCAAGATCTGGGGCTAGGGTATAACAAACAAGATGAACAACTAAGTAAAATAAATAAATGTTTCTTCCTCTTCTCTCTTCCTGCCTGCCTGCCTACTCATCTTCATTCCTGCCTGCACCTTTTCTTTAAAATAAAAAGGCACACATATGCCCCTCAAACACATGAAAATATGTTCTACGTCACTCAGCATCACAGAAATATAGATCAAAACCACAATGAGATACATCTCACACCAGTGAGAATGGCCTATATCAAAAAGACCAGAAGCAACAAGTATTGGAGAAGGTGTGGAGAAAAAGGAACCCTCCTATACTGATCATGGCAGTGTAATTCCATCAGCAACCTCTTGGGAAAACAGTACAGAAAATGCTCAAAATAAATAAAGATCGATCTACCACTTGGTGCAAAAATTCCACTTCTAGGCATATACACAGAGAATATAGAAACTCTAATCAGAAAAATATCTGCACCGCTATGTTCACAGCAGCACAGTTCACACAGCCATGACATGGAAACAAATGTCTATCAATGGACAACTAAAGAAATTATGGTCTATATACTCAATGGAATCCTATGCAGCTATTAAAAATGATGCAATTGTGCCCTTTGCAGCAACCTGGATGGAACTGCAGGGGATCATGTTAAGCAAAATAAGTCAGAAATAAAAAGAGAAATACAGGATAGTTTCACTAATATGTGAAATACACAGAAACAAAACAAACAAATAGACAAATCTCAAACAAATTCTTAGGACACAGGTTGTGGTTATCAGGAGACTATGAAGGGATAGGGAAGGAGAGAGGGAAGAAGGTGGTGGGAAAGGGCAGTAGAATTCTATGGTGGGTGGGGTATGAAAGACATACAGATTACAATAGGATTTCAATAACCTAAAATACATATAGCAATGTAAACAAAAGAAGTAATAAAATTATCAAAATAAAAATCTGGAGTAATTTATTAAAGCAATATTTCTTTGAATCATTTATTAAAGCAATCGTGTTATATTTTATTTGAATATTTAAAGCTATTTTTTCCTCTATGCACAAAAATCAACTTGTCCCCAATTTGTTTCCTCTCAAAGTACTAAAGATTTATCTATTATGTCTTTGTATTACATGAGACCAAATATTTTTATTTTCAGGTCACTGGTTTGGTGGATTGTGGTGGGGCTTCCAAGCTTTGTCTTATGTATGTTCTACTTTTTTTTCATAAAATTCTTTCCTTACATGAGACATTTGCATGTTTACCAAGGTATATCTAATGATCTCTTTTCATATATTTTCCTGGAAAAGAATAAATTCTCTTTATTTCTAGATATATATTTTTAGCTTAGAAAATGAATTTTCTTTAACAATTATCTTTTATTCCTTTGTTTGGATCCTTCTCTACCTCCATTTTTATACTCTTCTTTCTCATCATTTCAATCACTTTCTTTTTCTTTTTCTGTTCTGTTTGAGGGTATTTCTAAAACTAGTTTTCTGATTTATACCAAGTTTTCTGCTATGTCATGTTTCTTCTTAGTGCCTGTCTATTTTTTAAATCAATATGCGTTTTCTACATTTTAATACGACTCTTTATTTTGATCTGTTTGTTTCTCAAAATAGTCTGCCTTTGCATGTGGTTGTGACCATAACATATTTCTAAAGAGAAAATAAATAAATAAACAATTCCTCATACAATAAATCACTTTTAGAATCTACCTGCATTATCCCATACTGCATGGCTTAGTTTTTCCTCTGTACCTGACAAATATGTCTCTAGAGAAATGTGGAAATTGGCATGTGATTGTGAGTCACAAATTAATTACACATATCTGGTACAGATGGGGTGTTGAGAGAGAGAGAGAGACAGACAGAGAGACAGAGAGAGAGAGAGAGAGAGAGAGAGAGAGAGAGAGAGAGAGAGAGAGAGAGAGTGTGTTTCTTGTGGGTAGTTAAGGAAATCAGTTATCTAATCATGGCATGCCCTGGTGGAACAGCAGTTAGGTTCAATTACCTCCAAAGAAGCAAATCATATACCGGGCCCAAAGGGAGGCAACCAGTATGAATAACTAAAGAAAATAAATTTAAATGAAAATGCTTCTCCCTTCTCTCTTTTCCTTCCTGCCTGCCTACTACTCGCCTTCACTCTTACCTGTATCTTTCCTTTAAAATAATGTATCTAATCATGTTGATCTTCAATGAATGTGCCCAAACCAAAATGAAAAGAGGGAGAGAGGGAGGGAGGGAAGGAGGTAGACAAGCTTTTATTTTGGAGACCAAGAAGCCATATTTGGGCTGGGGGTTCGGTAGGGAAGGGAAGACGGTAAGCAGCAAAGTAAAAGCTGGGAGCCTTATCCCCATACCCCATTTACTGATAAAGGGACACTAAAAGAGACTCTTCATGCTTGGTGTCCCAAAAGTAGTACATTTCACAATCTGCACAATCCTTACAGTGGCCGTTCCCTTCTGTGAACACTTAGTCACAGAAGTCCCAGAATAGACCTATTGACTTATGCTCACTTGATACACAATTATTAATACAACTGGGTCTCCTATGCTAGAAAATAAATCAGAAAAGGAAGTAATGTTATGTTCAACAATGAATACAAGGATTTACTTTAACAGAACATGAAGTAGGAACATTTATTATGTTTTACTGTCTTGGTCTAGTTTTGGATCTTCTATGAAAGTTTTGGTCTTCTTTGAAGAATTCTGAACTTGGGAGAAGGGAGCACTGGGACAAGGATTAAATCACTTATGTGAATCAGAAGTCACAATCTATACAATCTACTCAACTACATTTTGACAATGGCTAGAATTTTTAAACCTTGCAATGTCAGTGATAAATCACTTTCAGTTCAGATAATATAATGAGAACTTGTTCCTGGCTCCTTGTTTCAAACACTCCATGCTTAAATTATGTAATGAATCCTGGTGTGTAACCACAGAACATCAGGCCTAAATATAGCCACTTCGAAAGTAATACAAGAAATCCATATGCTGATATCGCATCTATAAAGCAGAGGTAGCTCTAAATCTAAAATAAATATGCTTAGCTAGTAAGGATTTGACATGTCTGTTTGTAAAAAATAAAGGAAAAATGAGCCTGCATTAATTAAGATAAAACAAAATGGGTAATCTAGCTGTCAGTAACAAGCCTAACTGCAGGGGCCGTGTCCCCCACTGTAAGTGGGAATGAGCCACTCTGGCAGGTGCTGGGGCAGAGCCCCCGCCCCAGGCCACACAATGGTTATTCTCAGGGTCCACAGAGCTGATTTGCAACAAAGATGACTAACCAAAGCCACAGCCACCCATGCCTTCTGAAAGCTGAATTAATCTGCAGAGTGGCAGCAGATACACATGAGAGGAAAGGCCTTGTGCTCCAGTGCGTAGTGAGCTTTTTCCCAAAATCATCTCCATCCCCTCTGTGGGATACTACATCACTATCCTCAATCCCTCACCCTCCCTATATCTGTACCTTTTTTTCATGTGACTGTTTTATTCCACCTTCCCACTTTCTACAAGGGAACAACTTTTTGAAATTGATTTTATAGAAGGAATACTGCATTTTAACATTAACTAGGTTTAAGATAGGATAGCAAATTCACATCTGCATATTATCCAGTAGGTTTACCACTTTCCTTCTTTTATCTTCACTACATAATTAATCCCCTTCCCCCTCCTCATTCGCCCCCGCCCCTCTCCTATCTCTTCTTGCACCCTCTTCAAACAACAAAGGAACAACTTCTTTTATGCCCCTTGACAACAGGGTCAGCCACAGAACTTGCTTTGACCAACACGATGATATAGAAGTCAAATGTGCCAGTTCTGAGGCTGGGCCTCAAGAGATCTTCTGCATTGCTCATTCCCTGAGTGCATTTCTGCCATCACCATGAGAATGACATGCTTGAGTTAGCCCACTGCTTCCCTGGAGGACATGTGGAATAGAGCTGCCCAAGTTGAGCTCAGCCCAGATGAAATGACCTCCTGCCAGACCACAGATAAGTGAGCTAAATAAATTTTAAGGTCATTTACTGAACAGTAAAATTATAGCGAAAGATCACTGATCCATCTTCCCAGCCCCCACCTCCTTGCACTCTCTCCTCCTGTCCTTCATACAGAGGATAAGAGGCATTTTTATACCCTGGGTTAAGATGGACCTCAGGCCAATGGACTGAGGTGGAGAACTATTAGAAATCTGTAGGTAGGCATGGTGTCTTAAATATTTAATGAAGAATCAACCTGCATATCTAAAACTTTTATTGTGTTGTAAATCATTGTTGCCTCAATTTTAAAAAATAAAATATAGGGTAAAAAAAGATCTACTTAAGAGAACTGGGCACCTGTTCCATGGTGCATAGTACCCTTAGCAGAATTGTTTTTTCTGGTGGAATGCTATTGTTTTCTTCTATGGAATGACATATGAAACAGCCATCTGGAGCTCATGTCCTTAGCTGTCCTGTGAGCACAGTATTACACAGAACTACCAGAGTACACTCTCTGAGTGACCCAGTCCACCAAAGTCTATATTTACAAGAGGATTCCTTCTCCTAAGCACCTGGCTTACTGTTGCTTTATGAATACCATGAATCTTACAACTTATCAGTCTCCTATTTTGTGCTGACCTCTAGGAAGTTCAGAGCCAGGATGGGAAGACCTATAGTAAATGCCCATGACTTCAGAGTTAATAAATATATTATGTGTATCAACCCCACCCTGAATCCACAGTTCTTTTCTACCTTTTTTTGCCTTGACTTTATTATTTATATACACATGTCTGTTAAAGAATTGTTTGCATCTTAGCAATTCACCTCAAATCCACTTCTGAAATAAACAAAATATAAAAAGTCTAAAAACACATACCAACATACCCCTGTGATTCAGTGGTTAAGATGCAGGCCATGTAAAGCCCAAGGACCTGGGATAGAGACATGGAGTTGGGGAAGGAAAAACTTTGAAAAAAATAAATTAAAAAAAATAACAAAACTATATACCATACTAAGAAGAAAAATTGAAGAAATCATATATCTAGTAAGACTTTTTTAATTCCAACTACTCCATTCTAGAAGACAGCCAGCCTTCCAGATGGGGTAAAGTTAAGAAGAAGGTATCAATGAAAGCAAAGACCTCAATTTGGTAGAGACAGTTTCAGGACCGTCCACAGACACACACATACTAGATCCAGAAAGCGCAGGTTCCATGTGGCCAGTGGTAAGGAAAAACGAATGAAACTAATGTCACTGGGCATTTACTGGCTTAGTATTTGTAAAATATTAACTCGTTTATTTTCCCTAATAATCTTCTGAATTATTCTCATATCCCAGATGACAAACCTAAGGCATTGTAGAGGTAGAATGAGGAGTCCAACTTAGTTTGTTTTACACTAAATCTTAATTCATGAGGAAACTTCCAGACTTCCTGGTGCAAATCACAGCTCTGCAACTTAATATGTGATCATGGGTGAGTTCCTTAATCTCTCGGTATCTCTTAATTCATCTGCAAAATGAACGTAATCATAGCATTCACTTTTTAGGACTCCTATTGGGTTTAAGTGACTTAATATATAGAAAGCCTTTAGGATAGCACCTATCACATAGTAAGTCACATTTAAGTGCTAGCTATTATTATAATCATCAGTAGGTGGTAGAATGAATTGTCCTCCAAGAAACACCAAAATCAGTCTAGGAATCCCCCTTCAATAGGATCCTAACTACTAAGTGAGTGAAGATTAAATCCAAATTAAAGGCATTGCCTCTGTTTATGTGCTCATTAATTCATTTATTGTTCAACCAGTATACATGAAGGAATAAAAATATATACTTAGTGTCATCATCCATAATTACAGTGTGATGAAAGAAGCAAGCATCACTGTGAGTGGCGGCAACAGGATCATCTTAAGAGAAGAAATGTAATCTGTATCATGTCTTCAGGGTTAGAAGAAAATTGGACAACACAAGAGAGACCCACTCCAAAATGGTATGGAAGAGAAATGACCCAGATTGGACATCCCAGAAAAAGCAGTGCCAGGTACCATGGTGAGTGATGGAGGTTCAGAGATAAGACTGACACTCTGCAAGAGCAGCTGATTCATCTCTGAACCTTCATCACCCACCCTGGGACCTGGCACAGAGTATGTACCCAATATATGTTTATTGAATGAATGAATGATAAGTGTACATACTTAAACACTGCACTATGAGGTATACCTTCCACACCTAAGACTTCGAGTTGCAAAATATGCTTGAATAAAAACAGCCAGGTAGGGCCCGCCCTGTGGTGATTAAGTGTCATTCCATTCTGTTCTAAGGTATTCTCATTTTACATCATGATGCCCTTCTGAGGAACTAAAAATTAGTTATTGTTCTAATTTTTAAACAAAATTTCTATTCTAATTAAAGAAAAAAACATGAGTGGCATTAATCTGGTCATTTGTTAGAAACTAAAGGGCCACATAGCTACCTTGCTTTTTTATTCATAGAAACTTCATTTAAAAAAGAGACCCTCAAAACATTATATTTTGGATGAAATAGTAGTTTCACTGTTACTGATTTACCCCCAAGAATATAATCTCACAAGAATATAATCATGGAAAAAGAAATAAAAGAAACATAGTATAAAAATATATGCATATATAAAACTTCAGAAAAATAGTTGGTCCTTTTTCCACTCTTTAGAAGCATAAGGAATAGTCTATCTGTTTTGGCACAACATTATATGGTTTATTTATTTTAAAATGCCAAGAATTTTTTCTAGCATCCATAAAACTCAAAGCTATAAGAATGGATATGCTTCAAAAATAGAAAGAGAAAAGCCTGAGAGTTATTAAGATTTTTAAATAGTTGAGTTGATTTTAACTAGGCTTATATGAGCAAAGCCAAATTCATTTCTGCATAGGTATTAATAATAATGTGACAATCCCAAATAATAATGTGTCTAGTCAATATTTTCTCCAGTGTAATTTTAGAAAGTCTGCATGATATGGCAGACATATCATGTGTGGCAAAATGGTAAACTAGGCAGCAATTAAAACTCAAACTCTGGCTGATCTTGCACACAAAAAAGGGTGTGATAATGTCCTCGGTACCAAGACAAAGAGGCAGCTGACTGCCAGAGAGGACAGTATATAAGCTAATAGGATGGTACCTGAGGGAGGTGGAATCAAACATTATTAATAGGTATGAGCTTGGACTTTAATGCTCACTGAGCACAAGAGGCAAGGCCTCTGGCAAAGGAGGGTAGCAATTTGGAATTTCTACATATGAAACCTGTACATGAAGCTAGAACTGTAAGAGTCTGCAACTGAAGTGAAAGATTAATACACTCTATCTACCCAAGAGATGACCATGGGACTTTTTTCTGCTGAGTCTCTGATTACAAAAACAAAACAAAACAAAGGAAAAACAAAAATAATGCTATCTGACAGAACTCAAAGCCAATATTCATTCTACCTAATAAGAATTTGGAGTACAAATTATTTTACCCACTTATTATGGAAAATTCCCAAGAAATAAATTAACATCAAAATTAAGATGAGATTAGATTCAGTGTATAAGCCACCTTAGATAGGCAAAATCAAAACTACTCTACCGAAAATTAGTGGGTAAAAATTTGAGGAAAAGTAGAATCTCTCTCTAGGTATTTACTCACTACAAAAGGAAAGGAATGATAGTAACTTTATAATGGAAAAATCTGGCAAGCACAACCAAATCAAATGATCAAGGTCAATATCACCAATAAGAAAACATATAGACATTATGAGTTCCTTGATACAACACACTAGGGAAGACACATCATTTCTGTATATTTTTGCCCAAAATGCATAATCTTAGTCCATGAGAAAACATCAAAAATCCAAACTGAGGGACATTTTACAAAATAATTCACCTATACTCTTCAAAATATCAAGTTCATAAAAGACAAGGAAATACTGAGGATGAGAAACTGCTATAGATTGCAGAAGCCCAAGAATAGCAACAATACAGAAAGGACGGAAAAAGGACATTAGTGAAAAAAAAAAAAAAAAAAAAAAAACGACAAAATTCAAATAAGGTGCTTAATTTACAGTATTCTCCCAATATTAATATCCTGGCTTTGATAACTCATTATGGTAAGATGTTAACATTATAAGCCAAAAAGGGGCATATAGGAACTTTGCTCTATTTTGAAAACTTTTCTGTAAATCTGCAATTAGTTCAAAATAAAAGGGTTAAAACAAAACAAAAAATAACAATAAGGAGTATTGCAGTGGGGGAAGAAAGTCTTGTTTAAGATGAACATAGGAAACACACAAAAAAATAATCCACCATGAATGAGAATCTGCAGATACAACAGGATTAGTATCCCATGAATATGATGGAACAAAAATCAGTAATAGACTATAAAGACTCAGATGCAAGACTGTGGCTACCAGAAAGGGGAAATAGGGAGAGGAAAAAGAACCTGAAATTGAAAGAGTAAAAATGATAGCAGTGACTGGCACTAGAACTCTGGTGGTGGATATGGTGTGATATACACATTAAGGTGTGAATCTATTCCCTGAACATCATACAGTATTATAAATAAATTAAAATTTTAAATCAATGTTTAAAATTATGAAAAAAAGATAAAATATAAAGCATAAGAAAAGAACAAGATGCTATGAGAAAGAAGAGAAATATTAAAGCACACAAAACTCAATAGCACTTAAGGAATTGGAAGATGAGTCATGGAATCAATGAACCGAATGACAGCTTTAAGGAAAATTCCAAGGATGTAGCACAGAATGAAAAATAAATGGAAACCACAAATGAGAGGTTAGAAGACATAGAGAAAAGAAAAGTTTAACAAGTTAAGAGGCAAAGAGAACAGACTGAGAGTTTAATAAGGAAAACAGACAAGGAAAGATATTTGAAGAGACAATAACTCAGACTCTCAAACTGAAGAGTTACAAATAGTCCCAAAATATGGTGTATTGAAACTGGAAAACACCAAAAAAAAGAGGAAGGTAACCGGAGGCACATGACTAAAGAAAAGCAATACCTCTATTAACAAGAGACTTACCAACAACCACAATGGAAAGCAAAAGACAAAGAGAATAATATCTTCAGAAGGTAAGGGAAAAAAAATATAAATCCAGAATTATTTATCCATTTAAACTTCAAAAACAAGAGGAAAAATGTATTCCAAAAAATAACTTCATTTTCCAGAGTTATAAAGTCTCAATAAATACAAAGAATCAGTATCATGTAAGCCATGTTCTCCAACTAAATGTAATAAAGAGAAATCAAGAACTAAAAGAAGTATAATCTCATGCTCATTTAAAAATTTAAAAACAATTAATTGGCTCATAAAGGAGATAATAATATAATATTAGGACATATTTACATATAACAGGCAATAAACACTGAACACATTAAAGCCAAAGTAGTGCTTAGAAGGGAAATTAAAGTTTTAAGTGCATTTCTTAGAAAATACTGATAATCATTAAAACAAATGTATAACTCAAGAAGTTAAAAATTAGACACAAGGAAATAGAAAGACAAAAGAAATAAGATCGGAATTAATGAAATAGAAGAGGAAGTTAAAAAAATAGAGTTTATAAACTGAAATCTGATTCCTTTAAAAACAAATCAAACAATTCTAATAAAACTGACTTACAAAAGAGAAAAGTCACAAATAAACAGCAAGGACTGAAAGGTGATAAAACATTAAATTAGATAAAATGGAAAGATTTCTAGAAAACAATTTTCAAAACCAACTCAAGAAGAAATGGAAATCTGGAACAAGTGGTATTACCCTTAGAGCAAGTGAATCATTAGTTAAAAAATCTGCCCACAGGAAAAAAAAGGAAGGGCTGTTTCAAAGGTTTTACAGACAACTTCTAAAAAACCTTCAGAAATCAGCTATCAACCTTCTACAAAATTCTCTAAGAAACAGAGTAAATGTTCTGAAATGTATTTTATGAGGCTATTATGAAACACTGAGCTCTAAACTGGACAAACACAGCATAAGAAAAAGTATAGGGCTATTTTTATATGAGCAAAGATATAAAAATCCTAAATAAAATATCTATATCTACCAAAAACCTGGGACAAGCAGTTACTTAATGGTGAAATATTAGAAATATATCTTTTAAAGTCAGGAAAATGATAAGGATATCTGTTACTACTACTTACGTTACACACTGCCCTGCAGTTTCTAGCAAAAATGCTTTTTATAAAAATCATAAGGATTAAAAGGGAAGGAAGTCTGGCACTACAGTTTATATGATATGATCCAAAATAAATTTCAAAAGAATCTACAGGCTTTTAGAACTCAAAAGAGAAAATGAAATCAACATACAGAAAAAGTAATATATACAAAAATCAATAGCAACCAATATGGAGATTCCTCAAAAAGAAAAATAGAGGACATACCATTTGATCTAGCAATCCCACTTCCAGGCACATACCCAGAGAATAAAAAAACACTAATGAGAAAAATTATCTGCACTCCAATGATCATAGCAGCACAATTCATAATATTTAAGACATGAAAACAACCAAAACGTCTGTCAACAGATGACTGGATAAAAAAGCTATGATATATATACTCAGTGAAATTCTAAGCTGCTGTCAAAAAAGACGAAACCGTGCACTTTGAGACAATCTGAATGGAACTGGAGGTGATTATGCTAAACGAAATAAGCCAGAAAGAAAAAGAGAAGTACAGGATGATTTCACTCATATGAAGAATATAAAGAAACAAAATCAACAAACAGACAAACCCCAACAAAATTCACAGGACACAAGACTGTGGCTACCAGGACAGTGGGAGGGAGAGGGAAGGGAAGAGAGAACAATATGGTGGTAAAAGGCACTAGAACTCTGGTGGTGGGTGTGGTGTGAAATACACAGACTGAGGTGAGATTCCAATTCCTAAAATGAATATAGCAATGCAAACAAAAGAAATAATAATATTTAGAAAAAACATAAAACACAATACAGAAGAGAATAAAATAAATACAAAGAATCCATATATACCAATTAGAAGGTATAACCAATTAGAAAACATAATTTTAGAGTAAAAGATAATATTTGCAATTGCAACAAAACTACAAAATAGTAGAAAACTAAAAAACATAGATGTGAAATCTTATTTCATACCGACAATTCTCCACAATTAATCTATAAATTCAACACAATTCCAGTCAAAATCCAATCTGGCTTTTAAACTAGAAAATGTGGTCATGAAACTGATATGGAAAATTAAAGACCTAGAAATAATTCGAAGATGAAAAATTAGAACCCTCTGTATATCACAACTTATCATGATGTTATAGTAACAAATTAAAAGAGGTCGTATTATACTAGGGATAGAACTGCAGACAAATTAAGCAAAACAGAGAGCTTAGGTATCAATTTATATGGATATAGGACCAAGAAAATATGTCAGGTATGTGAATATAAATCATTGGGTAAATAATAGGCTTATTTATTGCCTAGTGCTGGAAAAAGTGGTAATTCACATAGTATTAATAATTTACATGAATTATTGCTATATTATGTTATATATTACATATTCTATACTATATGCAAAATCACAAACCATAAAGGAAAATGTGGCTAAATTCATTTATAGTTAAGGTTTTGCCATACAGAAAGCACAAAGAGAAGACCAGAAACAGAATATATCTACAATGCACATAACCAATAGAAACTCGCATCCCAAATGCATCAAAAACAAAGTAATAAAACTTAAATCTCAACAGAAAAACGAATATGCAAATTATGAAAATAGAAATTGATGTTTACACTTTGAAGAAAAACCTAACAAAACTTAGTAAAGTTGAAGACACATTCCAGTAATTCTGCTTCTAGGTTTATTCTAGAGAAACTCTAACATATATTCACACTGACATGTGTAAGGGCACTTCCTTGAAGCTGTTTTTAATAGCAAACTAGCTGTTCATAGATGTTTGAGATTGAAGAATGACTCCCAAAATAGCGGGTCTGAATCTGGAACTTACGTTACCGTGCTAATTTGGTAAAAGAGTGTTTGCAGATGCAATTAATAATTGACTCTTCAACTAGAGAGATTACCCTATATTATCTTGGATTATCAAGGTAGGCCCCTAATTGTCAACACATATATCTTTGTAAAAGAAAGTAAAATAAAATTTCTCTCCCAACCCTGCCATACACACAGTAGGAGGAGGTGATGCAAAGTGGAGGCAGAGCCTGGAGTAATGTGGCCACAGGCCAAGGTATGCCAGAATTCACCAGTATATGAAAGAAGCAAGAATTCGATTCTCTCATAGAGCCTCCAGAGAGAGCATGATCCTGCCAACAAGTTGATTTCAATACAGTGATACAGATTTGGGACTTCGGGCCTCCAGAAGTGTGAGAGGATAAATTTCTATTGTTTTAAGTCACCTAGTTTGTGGTAATTTGTTACAGCAGTCACAAGAAACTAATATATTAAGTAAGAAATTGGTAAACTAGTTTATTCATAAATGGAATACTATAAAATATGAAAATAAACTAAATCTACATGTATTGACATGGAAATAGTTGGAAATAGCTCAAAAGTATAGGCTAACTGAAAATAAATTGCAAAAGGATATATACAGTGCTGTAACATGTGCATATTTTAAAATTTACCAAACAGTATCACTGGTTACTGATATGTGTGTATGTATGTGTATGCATAAAAAGATATTCATGATATATACATATCCTGATACTGGTAAGGGGAAGAGATGTTGGGGAAGTGGGTTTTAGCTGTATATCCCCTTCTTATTTATATTTTTAAAATAAAATGCAGAAAATATTAACATTTACTAATTTGGAGTAGTGGATTTACAGTGTCTTTAGTTTCCATGTATTTTGGTATTTTAAAAAAATTTTCAATTATAATTTCATTTAAGTTTTGAAAGAGAGAATATAAGACTGAGAATCAAACAGACTTAGTTCTGAATCCTGACTCTACCCTTAACCAGCTCTGTGACCTTGGTTGATTAATGGTCCTGCCTTGCAGAGTTATATTAAGGCTGAAATACGACTTTATGTAAGTGTCCAATGCAACCTCAAAGACTGATAGCAAAGCATTCCAAGTGGGAAGACTGAGGTCTATTAGAAATCCTAATCCTGCTGGCCAGGAGGATTATATACAGCAGTAGTTTCAAAAACCTTTTCATCGAGCATCCCTTCATTAAAATGTTTTTGAGCAGGTGGCCTCAATATATGTATATTTACCACTCAGTATATAATATAAAAATATGCTTATGCATACTTTTACATATAATAAAGGAAATTCAAAATAATTAAAGATAAATGTAAATAATGGAGGAATAAATATGAATAATGGAAAAGACCACTTTCCATTAAAATAGAAAATAATGGATAGATCATCTATTCATATTCAATCTCTTCCTTTTACAAATGAGGAAATGAAACCCCAACAAGTAAAGTGGTCTGGCCATCAGTATAGGTAGGCAGCTCATTCTGTGATGCTTCATGAAAATAGATGCATAAATTTCAAAAAAATTATCAAATCAAATACAATATATAAACAAGAAAAATGTCATGACAAAGTGAGGTTTATCCAAGGTTTAACATCAAAAATCAATCAACGTAAATAACTATATTAAAAAATTAAAACAGAAAGCCAATACAATCATCTCAACAGATGCATAAAAAAGATTTGACAAAATTTCACACTCAGCAAAGTAGAAATGGAAAGGAACTTCCTCAATCTGACAAAAGACATCTACCAGAAACCCTGAGCTAGCATCACATTTAATATTGAAAGATCGAATGCCTTCCCCCTAATTTTAGAAAGAAGAGACTAATGTTCTCTTTAAGCTTTTCTATTCAACATTGCACTGGCATTTCTAGTCAGTGCAATAAAACAAGAAACAGAAATCAGAAAATCTAGTTTGGAAATGAAGTAAAGTTGCTTTTATTCACAGATGACACGACAGTGTAGAAAACCAGATGGAATAAAAAAAATCTGTTAGAACTAACAGGTGAGTTTAACAATCTAACAGGATATCAGATCAACACATAAGCATGAATCTTATTTCTATATTAGCAACAGACCACTGGAAATTAAAAATAATACAATCATCAGAAATAAGAAATGTTCAGAGATAAAACTGACAAGAATTGTGCAGATCTGTATCCTGAAAACTTTAAAGCATTGATAGCTGACAAATATATAAAGAGCATGTTCATGAGTCAGAATAAATCAATACTTTCTACAAATTTATCTATGGAGTCAATGTAATTAAAATCAAAATCACAGCACGGCTTGTAACAGAAATTGAGATGTTGATTCCAAAGTTCCAAAAGATATACAAAAACCACATTTAGCCAATGAAATTGAAAAAGAACAAGTTGTAGAACAAATGCTACCTGATTTCAAGACTTATAAATAAACACAGAGTGATTAAGAATGTGTGGCATTGTTGACAAAATAGACAAATATATCAGCGGAACAGAATACAGTTTGGAAATGGGCACATGCATATATGGACGACTGGTTTTCAACAATAGTTCAAAGGCAATTCAGTGGGGACACAACAGCTTTTCAACAAATGGTGCTGACAAAAATTGTGACGCTACATGCAAACAAACAAATAAAACTTCCAGTAGTGGTTACCAGAGGGTAGAGGGAAGGGACAGGCAAAGTAGGTAAAAGGGGTCAATTTAATAGTGAAGGACAGAATTGGACTGTTGGTGGTAAACTTAATGCATTCTAGACAGATGTTGATTTATAATGATGCACAATTTAAACGTACATAATCTTATGCTGCCAAGTTCCTTTAATAAAATTTACAAAACTCTTCAACCCATACCTTACAACATACATAAAAAACTTAATTCAAACTTGATCATAAGCTCGAATGTAAAATCTAAAACCATAATTCTCTAGAAGAAAAACTTTGTGACCTTAAATTAGAAAAAAATTTCCCAGACATAATATCCATGAAAGACTGATGAAATGAACTTATTCAGAATTTTAAAGTTTTTGCCCTTCAAAAGATACTTTTAAGGGAATAAAATTACAAATCACAGACAAGTAGAAAATATTTAGCATTTTCTATCTGATAAAGGACTTTATCCAGAAAATATAAAGAAGTCTCAAAACTCAGGAATAAGCAACTCAAAAATTGGGCAAAACAACTGAACAGACAGTTCACCAAAAAAGATTTATGGACAGCAAATATGTTCATGAAAATATATTCAACAACATTCATCATTAAGGAAGCTCAAATCAAAATGACAATGAGACTATGCATTTATTAGAATGGCTAAGATTAAACAGAGTGACAAGTGCTAGGCAAGAGAACTGGAATTCTCACTCGGTAAATATGAAAAAGGATACCTTAAAGCCACCTTAAAACAGAATTTTGGAAATAAAAAAGCCTAACAAACCAAAAAATCAACAAGTACTCTTAGATCTATCTGGGTAGTGAGGTCACAAGGCAAACTACAGCTCCCAAAATTGAGAAGACAGACAGGGCAAAGACTCATAAGCAGAAATCTTCATGAGAACTAATAGTAGGGTAGGAAAAATCTGAACTATAATTAATGAATTTCTGGAGGTTCAGAGTGGACAAGTATATGAGATAAAAATTCCAAGGGAACCCAATCATCTAAGAGGCCCCATGCTTTTGTGAATTTTACCTAGAGGAGCTTGACCAAGTTCTCAAAGGGAATATCAAAGAACAATCTCTGGCTTTTAGCAGAGAGGGTGGGGGAAAGAACTATTTTGAAATATGCAGAGCATTCTTTTGTTCTTATCAAGGCCTGGCCTCAAGAGAAGCTATTTTACCAGAGTGCAACCTATTGGGATTGTATCACCGCCTAAATGACCTCGGGGAAGGGAAATACTCCACTCCAGCACCCTCTAGCTTTCCAAATGGGGGAAGGAAAATATCCAAATCTATCCTCCTACCAGTCATCCTGTTCCACCTAAGGGAGTTGTGGCGTGAGGGTGGAAAGGTACTTGGGAAGTTTACAGCCAAAAGACACAAGTGCACTGACAAAAATGAGACGCAATCATAGGAATAGAGGATGCATTCTCCCCCTGCCCATACCTTACCATCACATGGCTAAATGCTTATTTACCAGAGTTCCTTTTACCCCACACATCATGTCTGATGTTCAACAAAAATATTCAAAGGCATGCTAAAAAGCTTTTTCTGAAGGGACAGGACAAGCATCAGAACCAGACTTAAATATAGCAGAAATGTTGGATATCAGACTGTGGATTTAAAATGACTATGATTAATAGACTAAGGATTCTAATGGATAAAGTAGAACAGCATGCAAAAACAGATGGTAATACAAGCAGAGAAATGGAAATTCTAAGAATCGAGAAGAAATGTTAGCGATATAACTAACAGAAACAAAGAATGTCTTTGACGAGCTCATTAGTAGACTGGACACAGCTGAGAAAAGAATCTCTGTGCTTAAATATAGGTCAACAGAAACGTCCAAAACTGAAAGACAAAAAAGAAAAAAGATTAAAAAAAATTGGAACAGAATTCTAAGAACTTTGGGACAACTAGAAAAGGTGTAACATATATGTAATAGGAATATCAGGAGGAGAGGAAAGAAAGTAGGAAAGGAATAGCAGAGTATTTGAAGCATTTAATGACAGAGATTTCCTCATATTAATGTCGGACACCAAGCCACAGATCTAGAAAGCTCTGAGAACACCAAGCAGCAGGAATTAACACACACCCCCTCCCCAAAAAACACATATAGGCATATCATATTCAAACCATAGAAAATGAAAGATAAAGACAAAAATCTTGGAAGAGTCAGAAAGGGGGAGGAGGAGGAAGGACCTCATATACAGAGGAATGGAGATAAAAATTGCAACTTATCCTCAGCAACCATGAAGGCAAAAAGAGGGTGGTGAGAAATATTTAGTGTTGAGAGGGAAAAACTCCACTGATACTGAATTCTACATCCTGCAAAACAATTCTTCCAAAGTGAAGGAGAATAAAAGACTTTTTCAGACAAATGCTGAGGAATTTGTTGCCAGTAAACCAGTGCTGCAAGAAATGTTAAAATAAGTTCTTCAGAAAAAAATTGATGTTAGTCAGAAGCGTGGATCTACATTAAGAAAGGAAAAGTATTAGAGACAGACCAAACAAAAGTAAACTTAAAGAGGTAAGCACAAACTTTCGTTTTCTTATTCTTAAGTGACTTAACATAAGTTTGTTCAAAATAGCAGAAGCAACATTATATTGGATTTTGCATGTTTGCAAAATATATATACATACTTTGATTATATAAGCAAATATACACGTATATATGCTTCTGTATACATATATACTATATGTGTGTGTATATATATATATAATATGAATGACAGTAATGACACAAAGGATGGTAGGGAAGAATTTTGTTATAAATTATCAGCACTACCGTGGAGAGGTATAGTGTTATTTAAAAGTGGACCTGATTTAACTATAAATGTATATGAAAAACTAGACAACCACTGAAAAAGATACCATTTATAATAGCACCCCAAAGTCAAACATCTAGAGAAAAATCTAACAAAAAATAAAGAAAACTTCTAAAAATAATAACGACAAAGCATTTTGGTAGTTTCTTACAAAATTAAATATATGCCTACCATATGATCCCAACATTCCACTACGAGGTGGTTACTCAAGATACTCCCTCCTTTTTTGGTTTTTGTGGAGAGGCAGGAGTGACAGAACAGTTCTGTATCTTCATTGCAGTGGTGGTTACACAACTCTAGAAATTTGTCATAACTGTAGAACTATACACCAAAAAGAGTGAATCATATTGTCTGCAAATTTTAAATAAATTGGAACTTAAAAATCAAATGTGGTCTTGGAAAATGAGGCTAATATTTTGGATGGGAAACACATCTAAGTTCATAAAAGACCCCACCTTTCCTGGCTTAGTTCAGGTGGAAGGATTACTATTTACTACTATTTTTCTAGGTAGAAGGTACAAGTACAAAGAGTCTTTTTTGTTTTTGTTTTTGTTGCATATTCTGCATTCCATTTAGTTGTAGAGGTCTTTTCACAAGAGCAATTTCCAAAATGGGCAGAGGATTTCTCCATCTCTGAAACGAAAGAACTGAGAAGCCACGACTCTGAGGCAAAAAGTATATAAAATTGTCTCTCAAATAATTAAAAAATGAATAGCTTGAGGGCTGCATATTTTCAGTACTTTAACCCCTTTGAATGTGTTGATGCGTGCTGCTCCAATTAATATCACTGATTAACTAGTCACCTTAAAAATTAACAGCTTCACATAACCATGTTTTTATGTTCTTGATTCTTTGGGGTCAGGAATTCAGACAGAGCACAGAAGAATGTATAGGGTTTCATTTGGAAGATTCTGTAACTGGGGGCTTGAATTATGTGAAGGTGTGTTCTCTCACAAGTACAGTGCCATCAGTTAAGTTCTAATTTGAATTGTCAATTAAATGATCACTGCACATGGTTTCCCCATGTACCCTGGACATCTTCAGAGCACAGTAGCCTCAAGAAGGTATGATGTCTAACATAGTAGCTCTGGGCTCCAAAAATAAGTGTCACAGCAGAAAATACAGATGCTGCCCTATCTTTTGATGTGACCTCAGAAGTCACTTATTACTTCTGTCATTCACTATCAGTTATAAGTGAATCAAAATATCACTCAAGATTCAACAGGAGATGACATAGATCCCACCTCTCAGTGGAAGGAGAGTCAAGTTCAATTTATAGATGACTATCTAGTATTGGAGACATTATTTCAGCTATCTTTGGAAAATATCATTTATCACATATGTGCAGTATCCAATATCCTTCAGTTAATAAGATCATGGATATCTAGCATTCCTCAGTTAGCCAAGATATTAATTTAGTGAAGATACTTCAATTCTCAAGAAGTTGAATGTATTATATAAGGACTTTATTGAAAACTGTCAGATCTGAGAAAATAGAAAAGATCAGCATTTCAGCTTCTTTTTCAAAGGAGAATTTATAATTTTAATGGATAAAACTAACATAGAAAAAGCAACAATGGATGGGTTTTTGTCACTAATTTAGTAATAATTTGAAAATTATATAAACTTCTATTTTGAAATTATATTTCAAAGCTCTAGATTTTTATAATTTTAATATAGATATGCTGGTCCATAAGTATCTCAAATAAACATTTTACAAGTTTAAGTAAAATAAACTCCGTGCTTATCTCACATCAAATATGACATTTAATTTGAGATAAATCATAGACTTAAAAGTAAAAGCTAAAATCATATGGCTATTACAGTAAAACATAGAAGAATATCTTGGTGACTCTGAGGTAGTCAAAGGTATTTTTTATTAATTTTATTGAAGAACATTGCATCATAATATTAAATAGGCTTAATTAAGGTGAGCATGATACTAATCCCATATCTGTATATACTAAATTAACAGAAAGCACTAACCATAAAAGAAAAGACTGACAATTTGAAATTAATCAAAATTTAAAACATATGTAGTACTCATCACCAGACACCACTAAAAAAGTGATTAAGTAAGTCACAGACTGAGAGAAATATTTTCAAACATGTGCATGATTAATGACTAGCATCCACAAAATATAAAGTCCTACTACCCAATAACACAGCAAACAACCACTAAAAATGTCAAAATGCTTGAAGAGGTATGTCCAAAAGGACATACAATTAGTCAATAAGCACATGAAAAAACTGAGTAACACCAACGGTCATCAGAAAAATGGAAATTAAACTACAATGAGACATTACTACATAACTTCTAGAAACCTTACGTTTAATAAAACAAAAAGCAAAAATAGCTAACAAGCAAGGTTGTGAACCCTTTTATATAATGTAAACTGGTATAACCACCTGGGTAAAAAATCTGGCAGTTTCTTAAAAACCTCAACAATTACTTATGTCCTAGCAATTCCATTACTAGGTAAGTAATCAAGAGAAATAAAAATGTATGCTCAGAAATATTTGTACGAGAATGTTCAGAGCATGTTTATTGGCAATAACTCAGGTATCCATCAATAGGGAGAAGAATAAATAATAGTATATCCGTAAAAAGGAATACTAAATATAAAGGAGTGAATTATTGATACGCTTAACAATAGGGATAAATCTCAAAATCATACTAAATAAGAGACATCATGAAATAATATGTACTCTATTGGAGAGTCCTCAAAAATTGAAAACAGAAATTGCATATGATCTCATTATCCCATTCTGGTTACTTACCCCAAAAACACACACACACACACAAACTAATTCACAGAGATATATGCACCACCCCCATGTTTACTGTTGCATTTATTTACAGTAGCCAAGACACAAAAGAACTTATGTGCTCACTGAGAGATGAACAGATAAAGAAGATATACAAATGAATACTACTCAGTTATTTAAAAGGATGAAATTCTGCCATTTGCAACAACATGGATGGATCTAGAGGGAATTATGCTTAGTGAGAAAAGTCAAAAGGAGAATGACATCAAATGATTTCACTGATGTGTGGTATATAGAAAAACCAAACAAATAAATGAACCAAATCAAACAAAAGTAGAGTTTTAGTTTATAGACTCAAATTAGCGGCTACCAGAAGGGAAACAGGAAGGGGTAGCAAAAATGGGTAAAAGGGGTCAATTATATGGCAAAAGGATAGAATTGTGAGTACACTTAATGAATTACATACAGATGTTGATTATGATGCACTCCTAAAACACTCCATAATTTTTACAAGAACATATATTGTCTACTTCCATATAAATGAAATTCTAGAACAGGAGCAAACTGGTGAAAAAAATCAGAACAGTGCCTGCCTTGTGAATGTGAATATGAGCAGGGATTGGCTAGGATGGGGCATGAGGGAACTTTCTGGGAGATGGTAATGAACTGACTTAATAGAGATTTGGGTTGCAGAGATGTATACATTTGCCAAAACTCAGCAAATGTACACTTAAGGTTTGTGCATTTTATTGAACTTAAATTTCATGAAAATACTACAAACAAATGTTAAGCATTCTCAAACATTTAGAGAGACATAACGGAAACCTGTGATTTTCTTTGAAATACATCAAAATTAAGATGGATTCATAGGTGGATAGAGGGACGTATGAATGGAAAGATTTGTGATAAAAACAAATACAGCAAATTGTTCATGATACAATCTCAGTGGTAGAGTCAATGTTTTCAAATTTTCTGAATCTTTCAAATTTTCTCTAAAATACTGGAGAAAAACAAATGGGTAAAACTGTGTTGCTAATTTTTTAAGATTCTGAAAATTTGAAAAATCATTCCATCCCCAAATTTAATTTTAAAGCTCTTGGATTTTGTAACACTAATATAAAATATTCTGGCCCATAATACAAGAATTTTAAGTGAGAATATTCAATTTTTTTACTCTAATCAATAATTAGAGCATCAAGTATAACAACTCATACCCTATTCTATGATTCTGGTCCCCTTGACTTTTGCACAGAACATTCTGCTAGTATTTATCATTAGTTCTTTCTGGAAACTAAAGCAAGAAATAAAAAATGTTCAGTATTCTTTCCTCAGGTTTTTTGGTTTTGTTTTTTTCTGTTTAATTTTTTCAATTGCTCATTGTTAAAAAAACATCAAAGAATGAGGCACACTCCATTAACAATGTGTGTAGCCTCGTAGAATTTCTCCAAAGGATACAAAATCCTTGAAATATTTACATAAATATACATGTACATGTAATCTTTACATTTTTGGTATAAATAGTACCATATTATATAGACTTCTGAATTTTGCTTTATGTACAAAACAGCATGACATATATGTAGTAGCCATTACTGCTTTTCACCAATATCTAGTTTCACTCTCTCTTTTGAACATATGGTTGGGAGCCATGTGACTAGTACTGGTCAATGCACTGAAGTGTAAATGACATGTGTATTTCTTCCCAGGTGAGAATGTGATGGATTTGACCCTCCAAAGCTCTCTTCCCTCTGCAGCACAGTGATCAGCAGCATTCAAGATAATGACTGTTTTGTCAGCTGCAGCCCCTGAACAAACGCCCCACTGAAGACCACAATGGATACACAGAGTAAGCAAGAAATAAACATTTATTGATTTAATTCCCTGATATTAGAGGGTTAGTTGTTACTGCATCAATACTTAGCCAGTCCTGACTTCATATTTGGTCTACCTCATTCTTCCTAATGACTAAATAGTACTGTTTTAAATTAATGTAATAGAATATATCCAACTATTATTCTACTGCTGGGTATTTGATTTTTCCAAACTTTTGCTATCAGGAAGTTAGCTTCCATAAATATTGCATGAGTGTGTACACATATCTATTACAATGCACTTATCAACATTTTCTGAATGAAAGATTTCTGAAAGGGCAATTACTAGGTAAAATGGTCAACACATTAGACACATACTTCCAATTGTCTTTAAAACGCTGAACCAATTTAAATGCCTATTAATAGGAAATGAGGATAGCTGATTTTCCACATGTTCCTCAGAAATCAATTATATTATTCTTTTTTTATAAAGGAAACATGCAGGCAGTGATGAAGACAAGCAGGCAAGCAGGCAGGAAGAAGAGAGAGGAGGAAGAAATATTTTTATTTTTACTTAATTGTTCATCTTTGTTGTTCCCACCAGCCGCAGGACACAAACCTGGTCCTTGGGATATATGTGCACTGTGCCCAATGGGAGGCAGCAGACCTAACTACCACCCTACCAAAACAAACTTCTTTTGTTTTGTTTTGTTTTTAAGAGAGAAAGAAAAAGAAAGGAAGAAGCAGCATTGGAAGGGAAGAACGAAGAAAGGTAGAAAGGGAGGGAGGAAGGGGGACAAAGGGAGGGAAAGGGGACGATTTATTTTTTAAATTTTTTGTTGTATTTGGTTACTCCCTCTGGCCCCAAGTCATGAACTGGGTCCTTGGGTTTTAGTCTATGTCCCAGCAACCGACTTAGTGCCCAAATCACCAGGGCACAATAGTCATACATACTATTCTCTGAAAAATGTTGTTAATATAATAGGTGGAAATTACACTTCGCTTCTGTTTCAGCTTGAACCATTACTGAGTAGCTTTTCACAGGTTTAAAGAATATTTATACTCTTCTTTGAATTATCTATTCTTGTCCCTAACCATTTTGGTATGTTGGTTTTATAGAAATTTTTCATAAATCCTTAATGCTAATCCCTAGTTCTTATACTGGTTGCTTACTTCAGCCTATCCCTTGTCTTTTAAGTGTATTTATGTTATCTTTTGTAATAAAGAAATATAAAATGTCCCTCTAGTTAATACCGTCAACTTTTACTTTATGATCTTAGAAACTGTGACCTACCATAAAATGAAAACGTATACAAGTGTTTTCCAATCAATTGCCACTAAAATCATTAACAATTGAAACATTCTTTCTTCACTGATTTGAAAAGTTCTCTAAGCATTACAGTGAAATCTATTAAAATGGGTTTCTTATGTACTATAATTATTTCACTGATATTTTGGCTTATTCCTCTAGTAGTATATTAGTATGTTTTCAAATATCCATTACGTATATAAATTCTAATATCTAGACTTCAATTCTTCTTTTTCAACATTTTCTCAATCCTTTCCTTTTCTGGAGGGACTTCATAATCAGTTAGCCAACTTTTCTGCCCTAACTCTGCAAAACAAAACCCAAACTAACAACAGTAACATCAAAAACCAAGATTACAATTCTGATGGGAATTGCTTCAACTTTATAGATTAATTTGGACAGATTAGAATTTTTACAATAGTGTTCACATTTAGAGATATAATAACATTAAAATTCTTCTTTTACTGATATAGTAAAGTTTAAACTCTATAATCTTAGACATTTCTTTTTCAATTTATTCTGAGTTATCTAATAACTTTGTTGCTATGTAAGATATTATCCCTCCTTGCATAACATCTCCTAACTGGTTATTATGGTATGGTAAAATGACTGATTTTTATGTCATCTGCTTGAATTTAGCTATTTTCCTAAAAACTCTTAATCATTCTAACCTTTTTGAAAATTGAGGTAGCTTTGGTTTAAAGCACTGTATAAGTTTTGAAGAGATGAGATGTGAAATACCATTTTTAAATTGACTCTTCTAGATTTTTAGGTATACTATTATATTTGGGTTCTAATTTAAAAATAAGTCTTTAGCTCTATTTGGATTATTTTCACTACTGAGGGTAACCAAATAATGGAATTTAATGGCTAGACGGAACCTGATTATAATCTCATTCAAAGGCTTCCTCTATAAGTACCTATCAAGTACAAAGGTAAGATAAATGGGAAAAGTTATAAGACAATAAGAAACTGTAAGTCAGGGGAGAAATGCAGAGAACAGGTTCCATTTGAGGTTCCATTTGCTACTCACCCCCAACTAATGGTTGCCATGGGAAAATGTAGGTCCAATTTGTATTTTTAAGAGGTACCAGACACATAGATTTTTATGTTTAAACTCCTAATTTTAAAGACATTAATCATAAGCCAAATAAAACTCAATTGCAAGTTTTCAATCTATATACATGATTTAAATTCAATACTTTCACTTAAAGAAATTCAAATTGAGAAACGTTTGCCAGAGATTGCAAAAGTAGCCAAGTACAGGGAAAGATTTTGTATTTTGTTTAGTTGCTTGGTGGGTTAGAATAGCACTTGCCAAGAGCTAAAACTAGACAAGTGTTTTGTTTACAAACGAGGAACTTAGTCTCTAAAATCGAAACTTTACATTCCCTGTTTCGCTCACATTGGCTTAGATTTGCTATATTTGTGGCAAGTGAAAAGGGCACCCCTTAAATCACCTTTCTGTATTTGGGGAAATTTCTACCTTACTTTCACTGCTCCTTGACATGGAGGTCAGAAGTTTAATTTTTCAGCTTTCTTTGCAGTAAGAAACATGCAGGTAACCCAGGCTCCACAATCAGGGAAGCTTATTAGCACTCTACCTTAAAAGGGATTAATGGGAGAAAAATCAGCTAGGTGAGGGCCATGTTTAGTGTCAGACGGGTCCAGCTTTCAGGGGTAGCAAAGGATGAAAGAAGGTTGTCAAAAGTGGTGGTAGTGATGGCTGCACTAAAATCAACTTACTGGCAATAGTGCAAATGTAGCAGAGGGTAGATGGTACAATGGTAAGAGAGGCCATTTTTTCATCAAGTTCTATACTCTAGTTCTGGGCACTGTTCCTAGAATTTAGCCTCAGGCTTGTTTCTTCAGCTCTTCCAAAGATACTGTGAACCACCCAGAATCACTTTAATAAATTCCTTTTCCGCCTAACTAGCCAGAAAGGATTCTGCTTTTTAAAACTAAGCTCTAACCAATACAAACAACACCATCCGGCAGTGATAGAATCAAAGATCTCAGTCTTTTTGATTCCCAAGCCAGCATTCTTTCTATGACATCACATTATTTATATTTAATGCTTTTAGGAAGGTTCAAATTGCTGTTTCCAAAAATATATGCTGAGGCTCCCATCTCAAAGATATGCTACGAATATTGTCAAAGTGTCTATTTGGTTCACGGTGCCAGCAAATGTTTGAGTGTTTTTGAAATGTGTTTGTCTTTGTTTTTGCTTTTGCTCATATAGATTCATAGTCTAGTGGCTTTCTTAAAAGATATTAGGCAGCTTACAATGAAAACACCAATAACAATGTACACTGAGTTGTTCAAATAAAGATAGAGCAAAACCACATAAAGAGAGAGATAATCATCTGAGATAAATCAGGATGAGGTCATTACAATGTTCTAAGCACTAAATTTACAATCTTCTTCCTTGAAGGGCAATAATAGGGTAGATTATATTAATGTTTCCCAAAGTTGGTCCACCAATAACAATGTTTACTTTTCACCATGATGGCCTCCAAATTCTTAAAGCTTTCTTCCAACTTCATTTATTACGGAATGCTTTCGATGACCTCATCATGGGAAAATATACATAACTTACTGAAATACTGAAAACAGGACACAGACCCCTATTATTATTTGTGGTGACGAACAAAGGGTTTTCATTTTCGAGTGTCCACTATGCACAATGGGTGCTACAAAAAGAACTTACCATATTTATTCATGACAAAAGTTCTAGGTATTATTAATTCCATTTTAGAGGAGAAAACTTTGTTCAGCAACTCAGTTAAAGCCACCCATCTGATAAATGGCAGACCTGAGATTTGGACTCAGATCCGCAAGTCCAAATTGCATCGGTTTTATATGACACTTTCTCCTCAGGAAGAATTTTAGCTTTATAAGAGAAATTTTTGTCAAAAATCTGAGCCTTAGCAGGAAATTATTGCCTGGATGTTCAAAGGAAATCTCCTGAATCTGTAACCGGTAACAGGAGTCTGAGGAAGAACCACATTAGTAACTGACTCCATTCATTGAGGCCTGAGACAATGGGTACTGCAGGTATATGGGAAAGACACCGGGGTGAACCAGGATTGGGAAGTGCCCTCTGAGAGCTCCACCCAGGTGAGGAGAAGAGATGAACACACAAAACCAAAATACATGCACGTTATAGGGGGCAGGCTTCTTCTTGGATGGGTAGATTAAGGCTCAGGGAGGTGACCAGAGGGAGGGATTAGCCACATCTTCCCTGGCATGGAGCTCTCACTGCTGTTGCCATGAGTGATTCAGAGTTTAGGATCCCTCTGAGGAAGTCTCACCCTTCCATGTTCCCAAATACATGAAATACTACCCTTGTCAAACCTAAGCCCTGCTGAAATCCATCAGATACCTGTAGACTTGCAGAAAGTCTCTCTGCACTCTCTTGGGAACAATGAATAGCTCTCATAGGCCAACCTGACAGATTATGAAAGGTGGGGCCCAGAGAAATAGGTCCATCTGAAAGTCAGATCTAGTGGCCCCCACAAGGCAGAAGAGAAACATTCCCTTCCCAAAGCGCCTCCTGAGAACCACTGGTTCTTTCTTTCTTTCAGGTCAATTTTGGAGTAAATCTCTCAGGAAGGTTCACACATTAATCCATTACCAACCATGGCACCTTATGAAGGGGTAGGTTATTAGCTCCCACCCTCAAAGTTTCCCTGAGAAGAGGCACAAATCTGTGAGAAGAAAGGAAATCTCAGGAGCCCAGAGCAAGAGGTCACATCTCTGAGGCCCCAGATGTTTACTAAGAGTGTCAGTTATGTAAGGAGGAAGAGACACTCTGGGCTGCAGAGATGAAACCCAGAGGCCTACACTGCAATGCTGCTTCTGTCTTCCTACTCTATAATTTCAATAAACAATTTTAAATGAGAGTATTTTGCAAATGTATTTATAAGCTGAAATGTTAAGATTTCAGAATGTCAGCACCCGGAAGGGGACCTTAGAGATCATTATATGGACATAAGACTGAGATAAAGGAAGGTGAAGTGAGTCACCTATGTCACTTGACAAGTAAAGGGTTACATCTAGCTCTTTCTGACTCTCCTACAATCAGAGGCAGATTGCCTTCCATGGTGCAAGATAATAAATTATTTACATGTTTGTTATAAACTTTAGACTGAATGTTCCTTAAGAAATAGAACCATTCATTAAATTATTCAACAAACATCTATTCATATGGCAGATTGTACAGGCAGGGAAACAAATAACTCAATAGGTTCTATCAGTGGATATAGATGAAAAACATTTAGCACATCTGGCTCATAGAAAGTACTCTATAAATGCTGACTCGTACAAAAGTATTCCCCCACCGCCAACACCCACCCACGACCATGAGTCTTGAACACAAGCCCACAGCTTTCAGTCTGATCCTTAGCCACCTCAGCCATGGAGATGGATGATACTATAAAAATATTCCTTTAAGTGAGATGGAAATAATGGAGAGAAGGCAGCAAGGGTCAGATAAAGACCAAACTCACATGAAACACTGAAAGGTTGGGCTTTGTCCTGGAGACAATGAGAAGTTACTAGAAGGTTTTGAGTAGAGGAATGACATCAGATTTTAAGGTCACGTTGGCAAACTTTGGAGGCTGATAGTTAAGAAGATCAGTTATGTAGCTCTCATGAGGGTTCAAGTGAATAATTATAAAACATTGAACTGCAATCTTGAAGCTGAAGACAGAGAGAGGTTGTTCAGAAAGTTCCATTTCTTAAGAAGGAAAAAGACAAACGCCGGATGTTTCCATATGTGGAATATAAAGAAAGCAAACAAACAGATAAAATGAAACAAAAAGTAACCCTTAGACTCTGGGCTTCGACAACAGAACTGAGCTTACCAGAGAGGAAGGGGGTTGGGGGAGGGAGAACAGGGTGGAGGGGTTCTAACGGAGAGTAGTGGAGGATTAATGGAATTTAGGTGGTGGCGTGGTGTATTATCAGACATCTGAAGAGTCCACATGCACTCCTAAAGCACAAGTGTTATAAACCAAGATTACTTTATTTCAAGAAAAAAGAAAGCACAATTTCAAGTGTCGACTGAGAGGTCAAGATAAGGGAGAGAAGAGGGGCAAGGCAGACCTGGCGCAGGCCCTGGGAACGAGTATGGTGACCTTTATCAAGATAGGTCCCCAGCTGCAACTTTATGGGAGAAGAAAATGAGGTCAATTTAGGGAAAGTTATTTTGGGATGCCTAAGGGGCGTCCAAGGGGGAGATGTCCTAGAGAAATGTGTGTTTCCAGATCTACAGTTCAGGAGAAATGTCTGAGTTTGAGGAACTAATATGGAGAAATCAGCCTTCAGGTCCAGCCAAAGCAGTGAAGGCTGGATAAAATCTAGCCGCTCAAGAAATAAGTATTAATATCCTACTATTTTTTTCAGGCACTGTGAAAAGTGACAAAGCTAAAGTAGTAAGCTAGAAAAAGAAGGTATCGACCCTCGAAGAGATGGCATTCTGATTAGAATAGTCAGAATATACACACATACACAGACACATAAACGAAAGAAAGAAAAGTAATTAGCATATGAAAGTGCCAAGCACAAAATCAAATTAGGGTGTGGCATGATAGTGAACAGCTAGGTAGTTCTTTGCTTAGGAGCAAAAGAGAGGGCTAAAACCATGATCCAGGGACCTACCTTTGTGGTCAAACACAGAAGGGGAACCCCAGGCACAGAAGGCATAGTGACACTAAGCATGTCATATGAATCAGGATATTTTGACTCCTGATCTACACTCTCATCTGGAGGCAATATCACCATCTCCAGACTAGAAATCCCAAGAATAATTCCTTTTAGGAACTACGATACTAAGCCCAGTGATAGGTATGAGGGATATGGCATTGAACAGGCTAGCCGATGTCCTTGTCCCTCAGAGAGCTCATACTCTAGTAGGAGAAGACACAAACAAGTACATACACATCAATGTACAGATATCTAAATAAACTTCAGGTTGCTCTAAGATCTGTGAACAATGAGAGCTAAGAATAAGAGTACATGATCTAGTTTAAGTAGAGTCAGAAAGGAAGTCCCTCTGAATAAGCGCCATGTAAGATGAGTCCTAGAGTGAAAGGATGGTGATGTGGGCTTTCTAGTTGGAGAGAACTGTGTGTGCATAGGCTTGGAGATGGAAAAGTGCTTGAACTGTTTCTGAAACTGAATGGCAGTTAGCAAGGCCAGAGGACAGGGGTAGACAAAAAGAAGTGAAGTAATGACACTGGAAATACAGTCACATCACTCAAGACCCTGCCAGCTGCAGTATAATGTTTGGATCTTACCATAAGGACAATGGTAAGACACTGAGGGGTTTTCAAGCCAGGCATGATCTGATCTGATTTTCATATTAAGGAAGTTCTTTCCAGGAGAGGGCCTCAAGATTGGAAACTGGGTCCTTCTGAGCATGCAGCATCTTGGGGCCATTATCCAATCACACCATGTGGAGGGGTCCTTTTTCCCATTCACACTAGGGTCAGGTCTCTGTCAGCAGAGTACCTTTTCCTCCTTGGATCTTCTGCCTAGATTAAGTGCTTCCCAAAAAGTCCCATAAACTCTGAAGTGTTTCCAATGGACTTTGCTAGAGTGTTAGGAGAATGGATGCTTTTGTAAAAGAACACTAGTGAAACAAAGCTACTCCCTCGTTTCTGATGGAAATGTTTTCTCCTCCACTGCTTTCCATTAGTTCATGGCCCGAGTGATTGCTTTTGCTCTTTACTCTGCCCCCACTTGTTTTCTAAAAGGCCTTGAAGATGTGCACTACTATGAACAATAACAAAGAACTATAAATTCTTATTGATCCCAGAAGGTTGGGCATTCTAAGCAATAAAAATATGTCCTCTGACTGCTTCTCCCAAAAGTAGATAATGAAAACACAAAAGAGCTTTGTTAAAACAACTAATGAGGTTTGGGAATATGTTGGGCCTTATGATTGTCTCAAGTCACCAGGTACTAATGCAATGGGCAGCTTTAGACACATGGTTGGAAAGATCTCTCTGCCACCCTCTCCTCATTTCTCAGTCCACATCTTGACTGCATCAAGTGGGTTTCGCATATAGTCTTCTGCCACTATTGTTTTCAGAAGCCAGAATTCTCAGCCTAAAGAGAAAGTCCCCTTTGTCCTCGCCATCCATAATTTAATTCACATTCTCCTGAACGCTCCATTCACTTTGTTTTCAGGCTAAGAAGTTGCACAATTGGACTAGACCTTGAATTTGAATTTTTCTGTGTTTCTGATATTTGGAAATGTGCCTAGGTCAGATACTGGGCAGTCCCAGAATCCAGTTTTACCTTAGAAGCAATTTTTATTGTTCATAATTTATTCTACCATTTTCAACTATTGTCATATATTTCCCTCATTTTCTA
The DNA here is from genome assembly GCA_004363575.1 of Solenodon paradoxus. Lineage (NCBI taxonomy): Eukaryota > Metazoa > Chordata > Mammalia > Eulipotyphla > Solenodontidae > Solenodon > Solenodon paradoxus. The sequence continues at coordinate 19,935 of RJWH01002799.1, read as the reverse complement.
TACTTTTACATCTTTCAAAATACACAAATATATTTGCATGTACATACACGCAGATGCATACACATCAACTTTTCTTATAATCAGTAGTTTCCAGTATCTTTCCCCTCTGTATTGCATTACTAGGGACATGTCCCACCCTTGTTCCCCAGATTTGGGAGAGGTGGTCTTACCTGCATTCCCCCTCCTTTCTCATTTAGATGCACCTTTCTTCATATGCCCCTGATCCCTCAACGCCATGATTCACAAGATAATGTGACTGTGAAAAGCTGACATAAGTGGAGCCATTTTTAAATGGCACCAGGCAGTCACTGCAGAAAAACTGCTTTGCTGTCTTGTTTAAACTGGACCAGATCTTTGGAATGGGCCAAACAGCAATTGTTTCATGAATAGTTGAGAAGTCAACCAGAATGAGAATATCTTATTGAAAGGACTGATGAAAGTGAACTTTATCTACTTTTATCTTGTTACTCCTTCATCTAACCATTGCCTCATTCATTACCTCATCCTTCCTTTTTTCTACATAAAAAATTCTTGATTTTTGTCCCTCCTTGGTTTTCTACACAAATACATGCTCTCCAAATTACAATTCTGTGATTCAAAATAAACACACTTTGTTTTTAATGCCCCCTGCATTTTCAGGTTAACATGGCCAGCTGACTTTCTATGTTTTTGCCTCTCTGTTCTCATGTATAAACCTCTTTCATATACAAACGCATACAATGTACTTAGAAATGGGCAAAGCTTGAACAAAATTCATAAAAAGGCAAAGAAATGCCAATTCCTAAGAAAACGAGGTATACAGTAAATTAATTAGAAAGCACTAGGGAAGAAATTGTTCTTTGTGCTCTGTAGACAATCTTGAGGGGAAAATAGAATATGGCGCACCTGAATGTATTATAATCCACCATCTTCGTGTGCTTACAGTCAGCAGCTCTCAATACCTGCTTGAGCTCCATCAATTTTGACTTTTCATCTTTCAGCTTTTGTAGGGCAACTTCAAGGCTGCTCATAGGAAACTAGAAGGGGAAAAAAAGAAGGCAAGGTATTTAAAACTGCTTGAGACCTAGAGAACCCAATTTTTCGGACGACCAAATTTGTGTCTCTTCAATTAAGACTTTAGAAACATGAGTGATATTAGCATAGGTCCAGTTCTGAGATAAATTAAATGAAGGGACAGCTGGCTACAGGAAGCAGAAAATGATCCCTATCTAAGGCTATACCATCAGGAACGTGCCCAGTTGCCTCTAATCTCACAAACTTAAGAGGGTCAGCCCTAGCTAGTGCTTGGATGGGAGAAAGCAACTCCTGCTTCCACCTCAGACTCCTTCCTTTAACCCTTGGACATTGGCCCAATATGTTGGGAGACCCTAAAGAAGAGACTAGGGGTTCAGAGTTGGATAGGTGGATCCCCATTTTCTCTATATTTTTACAGAAGGCCTGTTGGCCACCAGGATATGCCTTAAATAGAGCAAGGCTGGGTGTCAGAGACATACACACTGCAATACCAGTATAGGGACACTCCAGACAAGTCCCAGTCCCAATCTCCTACCATGTGATTAGGTTTTTGACTTTGTAAGAACATTTTTTTCAATCCAGTAATTATTTGCAACCCATGCATGGGTTGCAAATAATTACAGCTAAAAGCTAAAAAACATTAAAAGATCAAGTCTGAAAAAAAAGACACTGATGATGAGGAGAATCAAAAATCTGTCAGCCCCTCAAATATGTCTTTTTGGCAAAATATATTTCATAGAAGGGGTTATGAGGACTCAGTGGAGCATGCATTTTATAAGACAACTACACTGTAAAGGAAAAAATCTCTCTGTAAGTTCATCTCCCTCGCCAAACCAATAAGCAATCTCTTTAATTCATCAGTGGAGAAAACAGAACCCTAATCTACATAAAGACCATAATTCTATCTACTGTGTCTTTCCTACCGCATCCAGCTGACCTCCCTCCAACCCCACAACCAGCAGCACCCTCTGTCTCTGTTCTAAGGTATTCAGTGTGGAGACTAACATCATGTGGTGCATTATTCAGCCAAATTGGGTTTCTTCCATGTGTGTATATTATTATTAAACTTCTTTCTGGGTTTTTTATCAATCTTTTTTTTTTTTTCAGGATTTTCCAGCCCTGGAGAACTCAGAAGGATACAGGGAGATTTTCTCTTGCGCCTCGGTGGTGGTAATTTAATACAAAGCTCTCTTTCTCTTCTACCAAGGAGACTGCACCTATTGCAATTCCCACGTCCTCCTTTTTTTTGCATTTCCTTTCATCTATTTCTACGATAAGATCTATTAGCTGTTTGAAAAGACTCTTCAGACTGATATAAAAGAGTACATTAATCTTTCTCTGCTACCCTTATTTAGGGTAGTTTAAAATAATGCCATTTTCACTTGAGATGCTCATAGATCAGAGACTACCCAGCTCTCATCTTTCTGAAAGGGGAAAAGCTCTTTCTCTCTCTCTCTCTCTCTCTCTCTATCTATCTATCTATCTATATATATATATTCATGCTTACATATTCTATATAAAGATACAGGTTCTCTCTGTGTTTGAAAACAAAGCCCTGACTTATAATAACTACACTAATGCTTAAGCTTCCTATAGGTCACAAAATACTAAATATGTCATACTCATTATTGCATCTAATCTTCATAGTGACTCTGTGAAACAGGCACTGTTTACTCCCATTTGATAGAGAGGGAAAGTGAAACTCAAGGCAGACATATATCTAAGGTCCCTCCACTGTTAAGTGTGGAGTCAGGTTACCATGCCAAGCCTGCTGGTCTCCAGATTACCGAGGCTCTCACCTAAATTCAGGACTTCTAAAGAGCTACCAGTTCAGTTTTTGGATAACCTGAATTCCCGGCATTGCCAGCGGAAAGGTGCTACGGTAGCTTTGGAGGGTGTTACCTGGGCCTCTGTCAATAAAGACTACACAGAACAGAGTGTAGTTAGTGGGTAGCCCCCAAATGTTGCACCTTGGGGACCTGCTATAGCATTCCTGCAGAGGTCACATTCTCCCACACTCTTCCCACCCAATGACTGAGCACAGTGGGGGCCACCAGAGCTGGGTGATAGGGCTTCTCTGATGGGCAGTCTGTTCTGGGGTTCCCCATCGGCCTAACCTAGACTTTCTCAGTTTAAATGCATGTGAGGCTCTTCTGGCCCTCTCCTGCACCCTTCTCTCTCTTAGGGTTTCAGACCTGCATGGCAAACTCACTGTTTACCCCTGCTTCTACCACCGTGAGCCTTCATAGTGTTGCCCCCAATACATCTCTTGCACGTCTAATCTGCCTTGACATCTGCTTCCTGAGGACCAAACTGACATGGATGATGTGCTATACACAGAAAGACTCATCTCTAAGTAGTTTATGTATAAATGAAATAAAATGGACTGCTATATGTGTATGTGTGTATGTAAAACTGGTACATAAATATTATTACTTACAGGTGAACTTTAAGATAAATTGTTTCCATGTGGATTTGTTCATACTGGGCAATGATTGTCAAATGTACATATCTGCACATGGAATTAGTTCACACTTCAAATTAAGATTTTATCAATGCTGTTTTTACTGAGTAGCACTGCCATAATAGTACTTTAAGTAACAGTACCCATTTGTCATCTTATTTCAAATGAAAAAAAAAAAACTCTTGGCGCTCACTGTTGCCAATTTGCCCTTGAATTTTTATTTAGGCCTCAGGTGGCTCCTGTTTTGGGAAGTTGCAAGCCCAGCAACTATTGGATTTCCTTGGGGTTTCTTTTTGTTCAGGTCTTGGCCTTCTCTGCAGGTTTGTGCCAATTAACTGAGATGGCACAGTATGTGGCACCAGATTTCTTTCCTTTCCTATAGTTGCTGAATTTATTTCTAAAAACATTGTCAGAATCAGCAGAAAACTCAGGAAACTTGATACAACCCTAAGCCTGCCTCCTGCCTGTGCCTGGCATCCGTGATGCTGGGCAGTGGAGGACCTAGCGTGTAAACAGAGTAGATGGGACCTGGCCTCTGTGACAGGACCTGTAGCCAAGTCATGTAGATCCATTATTCATGCCCACATGTGTGAATGCACAATGTAAAACGAGTGGCAAGATGAAGAAGAAAGGCCTAGAGAAAGAAAAACACAAATTGCAGAGTGCTGAGAAGCAAGTCAAGAATTATACAAAGCAAGTTCACCTTATCTGTATTCTTCTCCATGTAATTTAAAGTGTACTCATCAGCATTGAGCAAAAGAAATATATAGCCATTTATGTTCACTGTGGCTCCAACATACAGCTCCTCGGCTTTGATATATTCGGAGAATTCACTTTTAAAGACTTTTTGTCCAGGCTTCTTAACACGCATTTTTTTCAAGAACATCCCACCAGAATGCCCTATAGAAAAAGAGAAAAGTTAATGAGTATCCTTTATTCTTAAAACAAAACAAAACTAGACAATTTGCCTTTAGAGTTACTGCATGTTCAAACACAGACCATACTACTTAGCTGTGAACTCATACAGCCTATCATTCTCAGACAGAGGAAAACAATGAGGCAGTGGGTAAAGAAATGAGACTTTCTAGGTGAATACATTAAGAAAAAAGTGGTATGGCATTCCAGTCTTTTCTTTCTCTAGTCCCTATCCAGTCCAAACAAGCAAATAAACATTTAGCAAGTATCCGCTACATGCCCAGGTAGAAAATTCCTTGCTTGAACCTATATTCACCTATTTGTCCCAGATGATGTCTTAACACTTATTCTGACATTCTAGTTAAGTGCAAGCTACCCCACTTCTGGAAAGGAGTTTACTTAACTCTTTTTTTTTTCTACTGGTAAAATATTTCTATTGCTTTTAGCAATGCTTCATATTTCTTTCTTCCCCAAATTCTCACCACTTTGTTTCCTCTTCTGGGCATTGTTTGGTTTTTTAACATTTGGAAAGCAGCAAGCAGAGTCAAACATGGGACTTAAGTATCTTCTAAACTGATGCTGAACTGAAATCTTCAGCCTAGAAATACAGCCTGAGACCAAAAGATGAGCATCTGGGGTCAGCTTCATCACATTCTTCCTACTGTGTTCAGAAACCATAGGTGGTGAAAAGATGTATATTTGGAGCCAAATAGAGCTGGATTCTATCCTGGCTCTGTCATCTGCTGGATAACGTTTAGGAGTTTTTTAATCTCCTTAATTTCTCTGAATTCTCACTGTTAAAATGGGAATAAATTTTGTGGGGACTATGAAAATGTACCTCTCGGATTGCCCTAATTTGGGAAAGATAGTTGACAGGAGACCCAGTGGCTATATTCTCAAATCTATCCCGTTTGTGCCAAGGTCATGCTTCCCACAGGCTGCTGCCAACAAATGACAGCGCAAGACAGTGATACTAAGGCAGGTCCACTCCTGCAGGTCGGAGGCTCCTCCATCTCAGGATTTTGGCTGTAGGACTCGCCATCAACCTTGAAACTTTCTTAGAATCTCATGACAGTCAAAGTCCACCTACTTTCTTCCTTTTCTTTGTCCTTCACAGGAGTCAGACATACACCGCAGTCTGACTGCTTGCCTGGCCTCCTCGGCCCCCTTCAATGTTTTCCCTCACCATTATTTCCCCTAATAAACCTCTTGCACATTTAATCCCTTCTTGGGGTTGACCTCTTGAGAGGATCTCCATTAACACAAAACTTAACCTGAAAACTCTTGCAAGGACAATGGTAGCGATCAATCATGGCCAGTATTATTACTAGTAAACTTGTAGTTGACCACCATCGTCCTTTCAATTTTATATAGGCTGCAATTTGCTCAGTCACACCTTCGCCATTCTAGGTGTTTGGAGTTGATTTTTTGACTCTTAAGAGCAGGACTCAACAGTCATGATCCTATTCGATTTTATATTTTTATTCATCATTCAAATCACTGTGGAGTCTGTCATAGTTATACAGTTTTCATTATTCACTGGTGTGCTTATACATACTCTTAAGAGTATACTCAGTTTGCAGTTGTTAAACTCGACTGAAATTGCTATGGTGGGTTATCTAGATCATGGAAATTGGAAAACAGTACAACTCTAGACTTTCCAAATTTTTTCAGAGAGTTGATTATTATCAGCACACCACTGATAAGTCTTCCCAAATATGTTTTAAACATGCTGGGACAAAGAACAGAACTCTATGGCTCCATAATTTGGTAAATCAAAACTAATGAATTTCCTCAGCAATGGCCAAAGTATCAGCATACTAGGATGAGGCATCCTGTGGGCCTGGGTACTGGAACTTTGTCAATAACTTCAACAGACAGAAAAGCCAGAGGGAGATGGACTCTGAAGACTAAATTTATTAAGCTGGGATTCTTGTCTTTTACCTAAGCAAACATTTTGTAAGCAGGTACTACCAAGAGTACAGATTTCCTCTGCTCTTACTGACTGAGGAGAACTTGTAGTAGTGGACCATGATTTTGAAGCCCTTGGATTCCACAGAGGTGCCTCAGAGACCCCAGAGGAAGGATGGCATAGTGGCCAAGAAAAGGCATCCTGATCCCAGTTCTGAGTCAACCCAAACTGTTTCTCTTTTAGCAGTTTATATGTCTGGGTTTCCAATTAAGAGATCTTTGCAAAACAAACTTTAGTGGTTAAAAAAATGAAATCCACTATCTTACATCATCTTCAGATGATAGTCCCTATCTTACAAAATGAAGAAACAGCTCATTGTTCTGAGGAGATTTCTATAAGGCTCTTTCTTACCTGAGTTATGCTCTATAGGTTCAAACACCGAAATTGTGTCATCACTGAGATAATATGAAATAATAAACATCCTGTCCTCGATGACACATTTGTCTGTGGTTAGTTTTGCAAAAAATCGGAGTATATTGCTTATGTTGCCATAGCTAAAAGGAAGAGAAATAAGGGTTACAGTATTGTACAAGTAACCTTCCACACATTATGTACATAAAACAAACCTGCAAAAGGTATACTATTTTTTTCACATTTAATTGTATTATAATTGACATATATTATATTAGCTTGTGATATATAACAATTAAATATTTGTATATATCATGAAATGATTACCACAATGAATGTAGTTAACATTCATCACCATACATTGTTACAAAATTGCTTCCTTGTGATGAGAACTTTTACAACCTATTCTCTTAGCAAATTTCAAATACATGAACTAAATTAAACAATAATAGACTTCAAAAAAGAGAACTAATTCAAACAACAATAGACTTTTAGTGGGGAGATAAAGCAAATCAGAGGGCACAAGAAGAGATGGGCCATATGGGATAAAGGAAATAAACAGTAAAGTGAAGGAAAGAAAAGGAAATAGTGGTAAATCTACTGTACTATACACAGATGCATATTTACTATCATGTGTACCTCAACCTAGACAATGTTAAAATGCAATATCCCTTCAATAAAATCAATTTAAAACATAAAAAGCTAAAAAATTTCAAATTCACAACAGAGTATTATTATTAACTATAGTCACAGTGGTATATGACGTCCATGATTTATTTATTTTATAACTGGATGTTTATACCCTTTGACACCCCCTTCACCTATTCCACCCCCCGACCCCAGGTGAGTGATGGTTTTAAGATGGCATAAACTCTCTGAAGTTGAAAAAGTACAACCATCTTATTACGGTTCAAATTCTATTAGCAGAGGAATTTTTGCAATTTATTTAAATATTTTATTCTTTAGATTGTCTTTATATCTTATTCTTTAGATTCTTTAGATGTCCAAGATAGCACACTTGGAAAATGTACCCAAAACAAATGTTATAAACACACTGCTCAAACCAGCTGCATTAAATTGTTATTCTCTACTCCTGAGGCACAACAACCATGTCAGCATGAAGCATAGCACCTAATCCTCGTAGCCCTTTGATAGCATTTATCACCCATAAAGTCATTCCAAGATTGTTTTCTGAGGGCAAGAGCAGCATTTTGTTAACCATTGTCTAATTTAATACTTTTTATATTGTAATCACTCAATAAATGTTTGTAGAAAGTTATTATAAGATCTATGTAGATTGGAATTTGTGCTTAGAATTTTCTACATGAATAGTCTAGTAGGCTGAAGATGGAATCAAATTATAGAATCAAAAGTTCCCAAAGTTGATTTCCTGATCACTGAAGAAATTAATTTATTGTCTATCAGCAGAAGCAAGTCTGTGAATATCAGCTAATAAAAAATGGACTTCATAAAAAGTACTAAAACCTTGGTGAGGTCTTTGATAATAAAAATCATTACCCACAAGAAGGCATATAGTAAAATAAACCATGTATTTTGTTACTTCCAAATGATAACACTAATCAGGGAGCATCTTCACTTTCCAACTCCCCTTATGCTTGAATTCATTCTTTCTTTGTGATGACAGAGATCTTGTTGAAAATATTTATGATTTGCAGAGGCAGAACATGTTTTCTCTGCCCCTTTCTTGGATTGTTCAAGGGAGTGAGACTGAAAAAGCATGTTGCCAAGATTCCCAGCTTGAAGCCTCATGTGAGACAGAAATTAGCACTTCGGGAGGCTAGTCCCAGGGCAGCCTGAGCAGAATGGCCAGCTCTCTATTGCTGTCATTCTAGTTGCTAGTTTCCCAGGCTTTACACAGACTTCATACAGCACTGGGGGCAGATACACCTTGTCAATCATCTTCCTCTCTCATTAGATTATAAGTAGAAAAAACAAATTTGGTAGCCTCCTCTCATGAAAGACCCATAAATTTTTCTGATGCTTAAGATATCATTGAAAGTCCAACATCAGAACAAATTAACATTAATGTAAATTTAGATTCTTAGAACTTATATAAATGTGTAAGTTAATAGGCTAAGTGTGAATGTTTTACATTTAATATGCCAATTTTTTCACCGAATTCCTGTGTTCTGGAGATCCCATCTACCAGGAATATATCCTACTCAAACAAAATCTTTAGACCAGTGGTTCCTAAACTTTATTGTACATAAAAGTAACGTGAGGAGCGTGTTAAATACACAGAATCCAGTCTCACTCCAGGAGATATAGATTCAGTAGATACCTTATATATTCAGAAACCTGCATTTTTAATAGGTTCCCTGGGAGATAAAGTGGTCCCCAGAGCACACTTCCAAAAACACTGCAAGTGTCCTCAGATATTCTTGACTAATAAGCTAATTACCAAACTTCTTTGAACATTGCTTTAATCACAATACAAAAAAAAAAAAAAAAAGTTTTCTTTAATCACAACAATCAAAGAACTTCAGAATTTTCTGCTTCCTATTGTACCACCTGCACTGCTCCATCTGGCTTTCTGGGACATTTATCATCAGGTTCCAGTGCATATACATACAGCCATATGTCGTGACCACTCCTAATATATGTTTCTACTAAAATCACACAAGTTATTTATTCCATTTACTGACTCACGGTATGCTCCTTTATTGTCATTCTCTCCCTCAGGGTGCACCCTCATCTTGGCCTGTGCCTGCCCAGAGTCCCATCCATTCCTTTGGGCCCCAATCAATAGAGCTTTCCTTGGCCATGGCCTCCCCCCTCCCAGTTGACCACCTTAATTCACACTTCTTGCACCGACCATAATATGTTGGACTCAGTTTATCACTGTATCTACTTGCAACCTTGTCTGTTTTTTTAAAATGTTTCTCCCCCTCACGGAAAAAAATAGATAAACTCCTAGGTCCCACGGACATATCTGAACTTTTCCTACAGATAGCCTAAAGTAATTTATCATCTGTCTCAAATTCTTCTCCCATTCTCTCTCAAGTCCATTTTCATTAGGTCTGCTCTATCTAAATTGTTCTTGTCAAAGTCAACAATAATCTTCACAATGCCATGGAAAGGTTTATTCTATTCACTTTTTTTATCAGTTCTTTCAAAATATTTATTGAACTCCAAGTAGGTAGCCAGCACTGTGCTAACCCCTAGGAAAGGAATAAAGTTAGTCCTTACCCTCACGGAGTTTTTGAGCTAAGAAGGAAAAGACCACAATTACCTAAGAGTTTCTATAGCAAAAAAAGGCAAACTCCAGAAGTTAAACTTCCCGAGGTTCTAGTACTAGTTCAACTATAAATAGCTCATTTGAGTTTGGGAAAAGTGCATAGCCTCTCTCTCAGCCTCAGTTGACTCTTGTGAAGAATGGGTAAAAAATCATCTACAGTGTTTTTTGAGGGTTAAATAAGATCAAATATTACAAACTAGTTAGCACATAGTAAACACTAATTGCTTATTTTTAGTAGTAATATTATTAGAGGTATGATGAGCAGTTTTGTGGGCATACAGAGAATGAAGTAATTCAGCCAGGGGCAGCAAGAAACTGATTGATTCTCTCCAAATTATACTGGACAATGAGCCCACTAGGCTACAACAGTAAATTTTTAGCTAGACAATTGAAAAGGTCTCCATGTACTTCATATGCTTTAATTTGAAACTACTTCCTCCAATGACTCATAGTCTATCAGTGTTAACCTAACACCACAATTAGCACCCAATAAATTTTAACAGCAATATATATCTATATTATATATAATCATATATGTCATGTATAATTCTATGTCTCAATTCAGTCTATTTATTTGCATTAAGAAACTATTTTGTGTGCTTTGTGAAATCATGGTCCTGAGGTTCTCACGATTTTAAAACCTCAGGTCGTGGAAACTCATGTGGTGTAAGTCTCCAGCTGAATGAACCAGTTATTATGGAAACAAGGTCACTGTGTGGGAGGAGCTTGAGGGAAGTATATTCTTGGCACAGAATGAGCAGTGGACCGAAAGAGATGAAATTAGAGACATTTGTGCCCATACTACCATCTTCCAGCCACGACAACATGACAAGAAGGTGGAATGCTGCCTATAGTCAGTGCTGATGCAGTGTACACAGAGAGACTACTGCAACCACCCAAAAGGAACTGTTTTCCCCTGGGTTCCAGAAGCAACACCCTGGATCAGGTTTCATCTTGTTTACTTATAAGAAAAATTCCCTCTCCTTTTACAATAGGGACATTCTTCCTGCAGGCCTTCTTTGGTTGGCTGCCCTTAAAAACAGCAGCAAGTGAAAAGTATCCAACAATAGTCTTACTCTGAAACCTCCCTGTAAACACGTTATCTACAAGGGAGGATGAAGAAAAGTTGATATCCCTCTTATGTGATCAAAACTAGTGTTTCTCAAATCCTGATGCACAGCAGAATCCTCTGCAGGGCTGATTCAACACAGTACCACACCCTATCCCAGAGTGTATGCCTCAGTAGGTCTGGGATATGATACAAGAATTAGCACTTCTAACAAGTGTGGGGTCCACATTTTCATGAATTCCCAAACTTAAAAAAAACAAAACTTTAAAGTTTATTAAAATAGATAATTGTTTCTTGAAAGACAAAACATGTCTGGCACGGGCAGCCTTTAGATATTCTATATACAACTCTTAATATATTTGCACCATTTCTATAGCTAGAGCTAAACTCACAATAACCCACAAAAGCATCTGACCCCGTTAAATTTGATCAGATTCAGAATAGTCTTTTTCTTCTTCTGGTCTTACTACATGTTCCTGTTATCATTTTTCTCCACAGGCTCTCCTGACCGGTTATTTCCTCCACAAGGAACTTTAATTCTTTGCTCACCGCCTATTCAAGCTTCTGCAACATTGTCTCACCATTTCCCCGACTCCCTCCACACTTCTTTCTCCAGTGCCTCCTCTCCCTACAGAAGCAAAAAGCAGCCATGGGAAGTACCCACACTGTATGTACATGACACAGGGGCAGAATTTTACTCAGATATATGCGAAAAACTTTTAAAAGTTCATCTTTTGACATTCTTTTCAGCCATATGAGCAATCTATGCTTCCTGAATTAAACCAAACCTCTGGTCGAATAACATTCAAAAAACATTCCAATAAATCACTGAAATCTTTATTACCAGGGGTAGGCAAACTTGCCCATAGGCCAAATATAGCTAGCTGGCCACCTGTTTTTCAACTGAGGATGGTTCTTACATTTTAAAAACATTGAAAAAAATCAAAAGAATAATATTTTGCGATATGTAATAGTGATGTGAAATTCAAATGCCAGTGTCCATAAACAAAGTTTTACTGGAATAATTACGCATTTGTTTATATACCGTCTGTACATACTGTCTGTGGCAAATCATAATAGCAGAGTTGAGTGGCAAAGCCAAAAATATTTATTATCTGACTCTTTGAGAAAGCATTTGCTGAATCCTACTCTACGTAGATGGTAGAGTCTACTACACACCTACGTCATATGGTGTAGCCCACTAGGACCCCCGCTGTGTATGCAATACACCATTAACCAAAATATCATTAAGCAACACAGTTTGTATAAACAGTGGAATACTATTTGGCCATAAAACAGAAGGAAATTCTTCCGTTTATATAACACAGGTCAACCTTGAGGTCATGATGCTAAGTGAAATAAGCTAGACAAAGAAAGCTAAATATTATATGATATTACATGTATGGAATCTGAAAAAATAAAATTGAACTCAGAAATAGAAAATAGACTGGTTATTGCCAGAAGTGATTGGGAGTGGGAGAAAAAGATGAATGGGATCAAAAGGTACACATTTCTAGTTAGAAGATTAATAAGTTCTAGGGATGCAATACATAATAAAGTGACTTGTTAACAATACCCTGTTGTATATTCGAAAGTTGTTAAGAGTAGATCTTAAAAGTGCTCAACACAAGGGGAAAATGTTTAACTATGTGAGATGATAGATGTTAACAAATCTGATTGTGGCCATCATTTTGCAATATGTGTGTGTGTGTGTGTGTGTGTGTATATATATATATATATATAACCATTGTTGTATACCTTAAACTTATACAAGGTTTTATGTCAATTATATGTCTAAAAACTGGAAAAAATAAAATAACCACTCAAGTAAAAACCAGTTAATACTCGCACATTAATCAATTTCATCAAACAGGCATTCTCAAACTTGAAATTATGAGTGTCATCTGTTTTGTCATGAGGACAATATTAGAAACCCTGAACACACTTGAGAAAGACTGAACTAAAATCATGGTTCCCTCGAGCACCTGTTATTTTCCATGAACTTCTTGAAGTTTTTCTTATGAGGTGTGGGCACAAGGGCTATGCAGGAGCGGAAAGAATCCTCTTCAGAACCAAAGCCAGTATAAGGTGGAAATTTCCTTTCTATTTTTGGAGGAGGAGGAGCTTTGCATGGAATCGAGGTAAAGTGCTCTATAACAAAACAAAGGCAAATGAAACATCAATATTGTTTTGCCCTGATTATGGCTGTTTTGAAAGGTTTGTTATGTTTTCATGATGAACATGGAGATCTTTGTAGACTATTTTAAACTTTCAAACAAAACAGCAAAATCCTTTGAGAGCAGGTTTCCATCATTTTTACAAAAACCACAGAATTCACTCAGTAGAAGCCACTGGTTAAAAGAAAGAATAAAAACAACTGTCTATGTCTAATAAGTAAACATTTTTCTTTTGTCTTGACATCTCCAATTTTGAATATTTTTGTTTTTTTCCTGATTTTTCCAGTGATATGAAATTCAAATATGGAACTTTATGCCCCCCTACTCTATATTTTAACCTATAATTTAGCTCTCTCCTATCATCAATTGACACTCATTAATCAAACTATTTTCCAAACTGAACTGACACCTGACTATTCTGCCTTTACATTCCCTTTGCCCATTTTTTTAGCACTCTCATTTTTCTCCAATTCCACTCCAGGCCATGGCATTTCATTATCTAGTTGCAAAAACAAAATTTCTTCTCACCAACCACCTCTCTTAGTTGTGCTTGTGATACTACCTAAGACTACAATTGTACTAAATACAATAAAGAAAAGAAAAAAGAAAAAAAAACCCACAAACTTTAAAATAGCCACTGCTTACTCTCTCAAAGGGAGTGCTAAATGATAAACACTATAAATTTTCTTTGTTTGTTTATCACCTGTGAGGAAAGGGAGCCAAGGAGAGACCTGGAGTTATATTTGTAACAACCTAGGAACTTTCAGGTAGTCATTAGTGAGGCCCACAATCTCTAAGAAGCAACTGTGCTCTCCAGAGTAAATAACAAATTGATTCTGTAGATCCAAGTTACTTGTGTTTGTCCCACCACAAACGACAAAGAAGGTGTCAGGATCTTCTCTAAAACAAAACAATCCATGAAATATACTTGCTACTTCCCCTCCCCCCCAAACTTCAGTATACCGAAGGTATTCACATGGATACCCCAAAAGAGTTCCAAGGCAAGATTTCCTCTTCCATTGTCAAAGTTCTATAGAAGGAAGAGTACAAATTTAGTGCATACATTTACAATTGAAAATGCTCATCAATTTGTCATCCACGGAAACCTAACTCTTGAACAGGAGGAATTGTTTTTACTTATTGTTGAAAAAGCTAAGGGTTTGAGGCTATTTCTAACTGATTTGAAAACATTTTCAACTTGCACATTTCCTTAGACTTCCTAGCAGCCTTTGTGTAAAATCTCCTCAAGCATAATCAATTCCCAGGAGTATTGTTCCAACCTAACAGAAGCCTCTCACAGAAGACATATTGGCAAAGAAAATGCCATCAAATATTTCTCATTGGTTTAGGCAAAGAAGGCAACCAGATTGCTGGTACAGGAGTGACTTGGGAGCCTTTCTTGTTGCAATTTTTGTAGCAATTAAAAAGTCTTACTAATAAGCAGGAAAGTTCATATCTTGGCATTTGGCCCAATTGTACCACTCCATCATTGTTAACTGTTATATCGAATACACCACTGACTGGTGACTGGTACCTTCATTTTAGGGAAAGGACCACAGGGATGGCAGGGAAAGCTCTATCTAAATATTAGGGCATGATCAGTTTCTTCCAGCATATATACAAATCTACATAGTAATCTGAGCAGTATAACCAAAAGAGGACACATATTAAATCCCAAAGTAATTAAGAATGCATTCTACACCTCCTCCTAAAATTAAGGTTTTATAACAATGTTGTCTTCTTAACTACATAATTTTGCAACAGAATTAACAAAAGAACCAATTTAGAGCTTTCCTCTGCACCCACAGTGCCATCTAGTGTATAAAAAGCCTAGAACTGTTCTACTCCCTCATGCCTGTCTGACTTTTTTTTAACTTTTTTAATACCACATACATTATTTTTGGATCCTCTGACTCAAGATCTCATTTCTCTGGGTAATTGCATACATTCACAAAGCTTGGGACTCACACCTGAATGACATGTTTTCCAACTTTGGTTTTCTATCATTTCAGTGTTTTGAGTGTTTCAGGTGTTAAATATTATTTGTTGAATAAATGAAAAAGTATACATTTTTGTACAAAGCATTTTCTTAAATATCTTCTTAAACTAACATGCCATTGGATCCAGAGACACATTTGTCTCTGAAATGATCTGATTCCTCTACTTCCAAGTGACGTGTAAAAACATATATTGAATGCCTAGCCACAATTAACTAGATTCCAACAAATTGACAGAGAGGTGATTTATTTTTAAAAAGGAGTATTAATGCCCCTTTGTAGTGATTTATTATTCACCATCTCAGCAGGAAACACTACTGGGAAAAGCCTTCAATCACCTCAAAGTTCATCTCCCATATTCTAGTAATCCAGATATGTATCCAGGTTTGGGAATACCTGAAGCTTAGATAATTTGGGAGAAGCTCTTAAAGACAAAGACAGCCAAATTATGAAAACAAAATTTGGCTCAGGGCCTCAAAAGTGGCTTCTGAAAAGAAAGAACCCCAAAGTCTAAACTTCTTTAACCTCAAGGTAAATAAACCTCTTTTGCATTGAGGTCAAATGATTTTGGTGGGATGTCCATTTTTGGTTCAAATAGTCAGTGAATCCCATAATTTTCTAGCTAGAAAATCCTGAGGAATCATCAAATCCTTAACTTTCATAAAGGAGGAAAATGAGGCAAAATTATTAGATCCATCAAGGCCGTGCAGTGAGACCAGCACATTCTACCTCTGGCGTTGCAATTTAGAACAATTTGTTCAAATAGTCATTAAACTCTCATCATGGATGTCCTGCTACTTTTAACACCAAGACTTCAGTGATGGCCAGAAATTACTCCATGAAATTAAAGGTGTTTAAGATTTGTCATCAACCTTAACAGCAGTACAGTCTAATATGTATTCAAAAGCAACGGGAATGAATGGTCTTGTTACTAGTCTGGTTGTTCAGTCGCTAAGAATCCATGATAAGAAAGTCCACTTATAAACAAAGGCAAGGATTCTAGGCAAGAAAATTTACATGAAAATTCCTGTCCCCTCAGTTAAAGAAACACCTGCTGGAGCCCCTAGAGCCTTTTCCAGCCTTCATGCCACAGGAAAGTCCCACAGGCCTCCTCCATCTGGCAGCCCATGTCCATCCACATAAAATAATGAGAGTGACATACTACAGCCTGGCAGGCAAGCTGGGGTCAGAGGGATGGCCAAGCTGCCTAGTGGGGGATTCACATTGGACAGTCATGTGGAAGAAGTCTAAGGAATCACCTCCTTAGAATCCTTAGATGCACAAAATAAGTTTAATCTTTTTAGGAATCAGACTGGGTCTAACACAGGAGTTCAAATATTTCCCAGAATTCTATCAAGCCCTCTGCTTTTACATAAATAGAAAATTTATTCATGTACCTTTCTTGAGACTATGACAAAATCCTTCTCTTTTGTCTTTGTTACTTTTTCTTCCACAAAATATGTGGGGATGTCATTAGTAGGAGAAGGTGCTAAAGACAAAGTTGCATACTGCCTTAGAAATCTCTCTAGTTGCATTGTTAGCATTTACCTGCTCCTTCTTGGAGCAATACGGCGGTAGTCTACAGACCACAGTTATGGACAAGGGAGCAAATCTGACCACAGTTATCAACAGGACTTTGTCCCACTTTGGATTTCAAGGATATCAAAATAAAAAGTACAGGCAATCCTGTAGTAGTTAGGTCAACTGCCTCCGAAGGAGCTCAGGCCACATACCCCTGGGTTCAAGCCCTGGGTCCAAGGAAACAACCAGTGTGAACAAGCAAATAAAAATAAAATAAAATGTTTCTTCCTCCTCTCTCTTCCTGGCTGCCTGCTGACTCACCTTCATTCCTGCCTGAATCTTTCCTTTAAAAAAATTATACATATGATAAAAAATCTGATCAGTTTTAAGAACTTTTCGGACCAGATGAATTATAAACAAGATTAAAATGTCATAATTAACTGTACCTAAGTAACATTAAGTCTATTAACTTAACCTTACCAAAAACTCAGGAAGAGCAAATGTAAAGGTTACCAGAGAATACTGATTCACAAACAAACATATACCCGATCATGGACATAATTTCTAGTCATTACTTACATTAAGCACATTGTTGTTACACAAGAAATGTTGTGTAATGATAGTGTCTGCTATGAGAGACACTTTAACATATGTTATGAGAAATATAAAAAACCAATGTGACTATAAAATGCATCATAATTTTGTATTTGCATAATTTCTGTTTAAATGCATAATGTTCAAGTTATATGAGCTTTAACGGTATAAATTACTCTTTACATAGTACTGTGAATCTATAGCGTGAACAAAACAAGCAATCAGGATGAAAATTAAGCACTAGGGCTCAAATGAAATGAACCATGGGCATTTGAACTGATACTTTTGCCTAAGCCAGCTATTTGGAGTGCACCAGTATATTCATTTTGCCTCTGAGGGTTTGTCGTAAACCCATTAACAGAGTAACAATATACTAGGTCTCTCTGGCACAACATTCGTTTTCCACATGCACACTCTCTAGTCTCAAAATCAAGATGGCAGGCAAACACCAACCAAATGCTGGACTTTATGTGTAAGGGATCATGTGATGTTTTGAAACCCTTACCATATTTTTATATTTTAAGCTAATCTTTCAGCAGGACCTAAGTAAATGTTGTCAGTGACCCATCTTTTACATACATGCTTTTTTTTCAAAATTCCAAGTCTACACTGACACTTGTTGATTCTAAACAGGCATCTATATTTATTAATGACCAAATTTTCCTCCTCTATCACTTAAGGATCATTAGCAGCTCCACTACAGCAGCTATTATGTGCGCAGCCAGGCTGCCTCTTGCTCACAATGTCCAAGACAAATACGCTCAATTGTGTATGTCTACTAAAGAGGACCAATTTTAGAAAATAAGAAGAGGTCATTAACATGGCCCCAAGGGTCCTATACATTTTGACTAATCAGGCATGCAGATGCAGTGGAATAAATTCTCTTAAAGAACCAAAGAGAGAACTTGAAAGTTTTTTTATTCCCATCCCTTTGTGTATTCCTTGTGCCCTCTTCCACAATACAGATTCCCCAGAGACCAGAAATGCTATACAATGGGGACACCAAGACAGAAGTTGAGCTTCATCTCATTCTAGAGACAAAGCACCTTGTTTAAGAAAGTGAAATTACTTCTGGACCATATCACCCCTCCAGGAAGTGTACTCACATGGACATAACAAGGCCTCAAGAGTTTAGGGGCAAGCACCCCACCTCAGCTCCAAACCCCAACCTGGGAAGTCAGCAACTCCTAGCATCCCAATTTAGCCTAGCACTGGCAGGTACCTGAAGCCTGGGGTAGAGGGCCATGGAAGGAGGCAGAGCTGGCTGGCAGGTTTAACAAATGAGGGGTTTGTTTTTCAGGTTTCACACCAGATCCTCCACCTCTGACTTTCATAACACCATATGGCATGCAGTAGGTCTAAGTTGACAGTTCTTAAGTATGGTCAATCAGTGACCTATACCTCGTAGGTGCTTAGAAAATCACTGATTTTCATTCTGAACTGAACTACCCTGATCTGGTTGTAAAATATATATCCAAGAAGAGAGACTGGAAATGTGGCTAGGCCTCACCAGGAAAGGTGGAGCAAACTGGCCTGAGAGAAGGCCCCTAATAGCTCAAATAAGCATATCCATTGTGGTAAGAAAGAAATAGGTGGGAAAAAAAGCACTTTGATTTCCATTTCAATTGCTTTACCAGACATTTATATTACGGTGAAGCAAAAGGCTCTAAGGGAAAACAAAAGCCTGTGACATCAGGTACACAAATTCAAATCCTGCCTCACCCCTTACAACAAAATCTTCAACAAATTAATTCCTTTTTAAGTCTCAAGTTCTTCACCTCTAAAATGGGGATAATGAATTTACCCTTTGAGAATTGTTTTTAGGAAGAAAAAAGACAATAAATGCCTGACAAATAGCAAATACTCAATAAATGGTCATGACTATGAGCTTAGCATTTCAAACTCAAACATAAAATCTTAACTAGGAAACAAAGATTACCAGTCTTACACATTAATTTTTTAGGTGATAAATATATTACTTACCAACTCCATATTTACTCTTATAATAATGCTTTGTAAATTCATCACAGTCACAAAGGAGTAGTTTCCTTCCCCACACATTGATGGTGGTCCCTACAGACAGGTCGCTATCTTTGTAAAAGTCTTGATCATGTTTTCTTAACTAATAAAAACAAAGGAACATACAATTGGCACCACAGACCCTCCAAGACCTAAACATCCCTTCCCAAAGGAAAAAAGAAATTACCAAAAAACCCCTCATTTTCATCATTTATAACCAACTTTTAAAGAGCAAATCAAGACAACCAGTCAGTATAAACATTTTGGATCCATCATTTCACATATATTTCTCTGTGTCTTTGCTCTTTTCATTCTATTTATGTTTCTGTGGGTTAGGTTTCCCTGCAGTGATGACCTTGTGTAGGATATCGACTTGCACCAAATAAGCCTGAATCTTGATTCGAACACTGTGAATTCTTGAGTTTTGTGGTGTCATCAATGGTTGTATATGTTGAAGTTCTTAGGTAGACCCCATGTTGGGGCCCAACAGATCAGCCTGAGGGGTTGGATTTCTGTGGGGCATGCAGAGCCTTCCCCCAGCATCCCAGGTCCAAACAGTAATGACCACCTTGTTGTTGGCCCA